>JAEIGR010000012.1:1935000-2535000 GCA_018904305.1 Scaptomyza montana
TACTTATATTGTTTTATAAGTTGCTTAGCACACGCAATTTTAAGTTTAATTTAAGTTGTTAAAAATTATAATAACAGAAAAATTAAATAGCACCCAAAAAAAAAAAAATAAAATTTTTAAGTTAACGTTCTGAGAAATTCAACAAGAAATTTAGAAGATCAACATTTGTTGCATGGATTGGGAAAAACCCAAGAAGACCAGCGTTTGTTTAGTTATAAGTGGTTAAGATTAGACAAATCCCAAGAATTGATCAAGAGAAAAAATCTTGTTATAGTCAGGGCATATGACACGAAACAGTTCATCAATTAAATAGTTGCTCGAGCAACGATCACGGCTAATGGGTAAAAAGTTACGGGAAGATATAATTGGGACATCTAATTTTATTGGACTCAAAAGTGCTGTTGAGTCGATTTCACCATTAAGTAGATTAGTAATAAATAACAATCCATGCGTAGTTATGCGGTTTAACAGGGAGGGAAGATTAATAAAAAGGGAAGATTAATCTACTTGAATTAGGGGGTAAGTCTAATCCAGGAACCCAGTTCAAACTTCTAAGGGCAAATAGATGAAATTTCTTCTTTGTGGGAACCACACACAGGATCCGTACTGCAGGATGGGACAGACTAAGGATGTATAAATCGTTTAAGTGGTATAAGAATTATTCAACCACCGCTTGATGAAGCCAACGACTTTAATGGCCCTATTGACCATAGACAATATGGAATCAAGCTTTAATTTGTGATCAATGATAATGCCTAATTCATTATTTCCAAAGTTGCGATCAAGTTGTGTACCATCAAGCAGGTAGTGAGCAGTTTCTACAAAAAGACATGACTCTACATTTTGAACAATTTAAATACAGTAAGTTATAGTGGCACCAAGCCAAGGACAGAATACTGCCCCAAACATAATTTTGATGAATTTTATTTTTGAACAACACATGAACTAATTTATGCCACAGAAATAGACAAAATGACCCATTGTCGTTATTAGCTAATCTCGCTAGCAGCTTTTGAAACCGTTACTTGGTGGAAGCACATTTTTGGTTCGTTTTTGTTACGCTCTTTTGCTATTCAGCACTGGAAGTATACCGTTTGAAAGCTCTTCGCTTTGAAAAATCGTTCTGCAGAAGATACAATTTTCTGAGCTGTCGATCTTTTCTGTCTCAGCATCTAAAGATTGAAGTCGTGTATTATTTAATAAATACAAGCAATTTAAAAACCAGGTTTACTGAATCAAATGGTACAGTGCGGAAATAAACCCTTAAATTTGTAGAAGTACGACAGAAAAGAGTTATGGATCCGTTGACAAATAACCAGACACTTGCTGTTCAGTGAGAAGCGCTGTTTAATTGTTGTAAATTGTAAATTCTGTACATACATACAACACAAGACGCTCACGAGCCCTAGTTTATGTTTAATAAAGTGATAGCAGTCCACCTGATCTAGACCGAGCTCGAACCGCGGATTTGCTGCTGAAGCCAGGATTGTGAGACTCTGCTGCATGGATTAGACATACATATTGAGACATAGCCCCAACTATTTTCGATCTATGGTTGTTAGTCTGTGCACAGCTTTGAAAATTATGCTTGAATGAAGCTTTGATGTGAACTAGTGAGAGTGAATTAGGAAGAAAGGTTACGTCAGCTGCCCTGATGTCTCTCTCTCTCTCAATTGCATTGCCTTCGTTAGTGTGGTTTTCGTTTTTATACTCGATACCGAAGGTAAAGAGTATATTGGTTTTGTGCAATGTCCGTCATGGTGTCTGTCCGTCTGTCCGTCCGTATGGTTGCAAGTTTTTTCCACACCCTTCAAGCTAGAAACTTGCAACTTTCCAATTCTCTTTATCTATGGGGTAGTAAATTTAAGTGTCAAGATGGGGGTTCTACGATAACTGGGGGGCTGGCAAATCGATAAATTCTATAACTCAAAACCGATAAATCCGCATATTTCGCACATCCTTACAGCTAGAAGAACCAAATTTGGTAAGAAGATAGCTACTAGCAACCCCCAAAAAACTGCATTAAAAATTTTGGAGCCACGCCCACCCATACCGCCCCATGCCCCCCTTTCCCAACGTTTTTTACAAACTTCGAGCTAGAGTTACCAAATTTAGTATGAAGATAGCAATTGACATTTCACATAGATCTGCAACAAAAATTTTTATACCACAACTAACCATACCGCCCCCAGCCCCCCCCATTTTCCCCACCTTTTAAAAACTTTGAGCTAGAGTCGCCAAATTTGTAAGGAAGATAGCTGGTGGCATCCCCATCTGCATCGGAGAATCTTTAAGGCAGCGTACACCCCTGCCGCATCCGTACCCCTTTGCAATCAGGCCTCTTTTTACCGGTTTTAATACTGGTATCGAGTATGCCGCAGTCGGTTGCGTCCGACTGCAACGTTTCCACTTGTTGGTATTGGATACTTGGATCGTCACCTTGCACAACAACTTTGATAAAAATTCGGTTAATTATCAAATTATATTGAAATTATATTTTAGTGTTAAGTTGTTCATATGAAAACTTTTTAATCGAATCTACATTGAGTTGGTAGACATATTGTACATGCATAAATACATTGAGTTGGTAGACATATACATACATGCATAAAATACCATTTAATTTAGTAATTCAGTTCTTTGGTACCAACGGACTCAGCGATGGATTTATAATTGTGAGTCACCACAAAAACAAAGCAAAAGTAATGTACGTTTTATCATATTATTTTCTATATTTCGCATGGCTACCTTAAAATTAGTTAGCCGGGTTTTCTTAGAAATTCGATTCGACCAAAACTTTTAAGAAATATTTCATAAATACATGTCTACGAATATGGAAAACTACTTAAAATACTAAATTAACGTAATGAAACGTAATTATCGTATTAAATCTGCTTATTTTTTTTTTGCTTTTGATAACAACTGTTCTTGAATATAAATTCTAAATATGTATGTAATATGTATCGTCATTAGTACATCATAATGAAAGAATATCGAGTGTAATCACATTATAGGCAGTTTTCTTTTATTTTAGCTCACCAATTGCCAAGCTAGGGAGGGTATAGAGAGCATTTATAAATACATAATATAAATTATTATATAAAAACAGTGTCGGCCGTTCTGCATAACTAATCCGCACGCACGTCAGAATCTATTTTATTTTTATTTATTTTTTTTTTTTTGCTAGAGCTTATTGCTTTCTTTTGATTTGATTCTTTGTAAACATTTAGAGTAGCATCTGTACCACGTTCACTAAAACTTTATTTTTGTGCCGTGTGTCATTGGAGTTTAAGAGATAGGAAAACCCCGACCCCATCCGGCGAGCCATCAACAGAGCGTAGCTTAGTGCACACATCCGATTCCCTTTCCCAGGCGAGGCTGTATCGAGAAGACCGACAGCTCAGTTCTACTGCTTACTGATAACATCCTTACAGCACCCAAATCCAACTGCCGGCACCAATACACATAACATTCCGGTTACGGCACCGATAAAACCACCGGCTCCACTCAATCCGGTGGTTTTATCGGTGGTTTTATCAAAGGTCCAAGGTAACAAAAATAGGTTTTGACACATACGTTTTAAAAACAACTTTTTGTGTTCGACCACACAAGTACTTCGAATCTACGATAAGAGTTTAGCTGGCAATCCAATAATATTTAATTTTTTAAGCAACAGAGAATGACTTACAGAATCAAGTGCCTTAAATCGGTGTAAACCACGTCAGTCCGCATTTTGCCCTGGAACCCTTTGATAACAAGCGAGGTGAATTCAAGAAGGTTACATATATGTTGCAATTGAGCACATATAATGTTTTCAAAGACTTTCGGAATTGCAGACAACTTGGATATACCCCTATAAGTTTTTACGTTAGACTTAGACGAATTTTTATGGAGTGGAATAATAAAAGTTGAGTCAACCGACAAGTTAAATAATTTATTTATGGGTTTACAAAGTGAATCCGCACAGAGTCTAAGTATACAACCTGGCATTCCGTCATGACCAGGCAAATAGCCGGGTTTGACAGAGTTAATGTCACTTAGGAGCGCACACACTCAGTAATAATTGGGATATAAATGCAATTTGACGTTTGAACTTGAAAAGGGTAGGAATTACAGCAACTATATAAACTCGATGATTATACTGGTTGAAAATACTCAGCAAATAGATCGGCCACTGCCTGATCGGAACTTGTATTGTCGAAGTAAACCGAGGATGGAAAGCTTGAACATAGTATACATTTTGAGTTAACAAACTTATAAAACTGTTTAGGATAACGGGAAAAGTTAAATTTATATCGATTAAGATAATTAATATAACAAGTAGTGTTAACAGAAATAAAATTAGACTTTGCTATTACACAAATATATTCGTGTGTACTGTATTTGATTGTGGCTTTTTATTCGCTTGATTCTCAGTTGGATTCTTGACGACACACTGAACACGCGTACTCGTTGAATGTATTCGGCGCGCCGCCGTCGCACAGTGGCGCCATTTAAGTTTTTTCGTTGCAAAAATCATAACTTTTGAACCAAATGAGATAATCGATCAACTTAAAAAGCATCTGATAGATAATTAACCTAATCAACCTATAAAATGAGCATTTGCAATGAATTCTACGATTTTTGGGTGCCTATATATGGGTATGCAAAGTTGAAATTTGTGAAAAAACCAATTTTACGGGAAGGAAAAAAAATATTTGTTAAATTTTTTGATTTTTATTGTTTCATTTTAATGGTTTTTATAATCTAAAATTAATATTATGATAATTAAAAATTATTTTTTTTTTTTTTATATTAAATTTTTGTAAAATATTCATCACAATCCGTAAAAGATGGTATATCTAAAAGAGAAATCATCTCTGAACTATAAGTATTTTCTAATTCTTTTCGTGACTTAACATGCCTCAGTGATGAAATAAGTGGATCTGAAGATGCTGCTAGCATGTTGAAGAGGTCCTCATTTTGTCTCACCCTTGATGCTTTGAAAGTGTTTAGCAATCTGCATTTTTTTATAAAACTTATTAAGGGACTCTTGTGCTTCTTCAGAGAGCTCTCCAATTGGCAAAGTCTGATACTCAATTATATCCTTGCCATGCGCCAATATTTTATGAACTGTCGGGGTCAACTTTTTCTGCGGATGTAATTCTGCTAAAAGTGATGCAGTTTTTAAAAATTTCCATTGATTTTTTTTTTTAGGGGGGGGGTTAAAATTTTTAATTGTGAATTTTTAAAAAAAAAAAAATTTAAATTTAGATGTGCTGGGTTCATCTCCTGTCAATGTATCCAGGATGGTATCATTATTAAGCCAGTCCTGGTGTTTGGAGTTGAATCTCTCAATAATTCTGTTTGCTTGCATCCATCTTGAGTTTAGTTTGGCATAAGTCAAGGCAAGTTATTTTTTTATATTTTCACTTCTCTGTACATTGCCGTATAAACTATCAAGTTCTTCGAAGGCAGCTTCCATGAAATTTGTTGGTGTGTCTGACTTCCTAAACAGGTCAAATAATTGTTGATTGTTCAATGACATGTTTGAAGAGTAATGTAGTACTTGTCTCGCCAATTTTCAGTCGTAGACTAATCCAGAGATTATGATTTTTTTTCAATATATAGTCTAATCTACTACCTGATAGATACCGCTTGGATTAAGGGTTCAAGAAAAGAGTTAGCTTTCATGCCTAACAAATTTACCTATTGTTTGTATAAGTCCAGGTCAATAAGGTCAATTTATGCAATTTGGGTACTTGGCACGTGTCCGAATAAGATTTGTGCCTACCTGAATGGGATGTGTGACTAGTTGTACGCCAACGCAATTTCTGTATTCGGTGCGTACTAGAGAGCTGCATGAATGGCAAAAAAACGGCATTCGAATGAACCATGTGTAAAATGAATTGAATGAATCAGAATACTTCTACAAAGTTGTATGGGTAAATGAGTTGCTCTGGCAACTACTCAGTCTCACAACATCCAAACGTCAGGCTACGGATCAAATGAATGAACATTTACAGTTACATTCGAGTAGTACTGAATCTATTCGAGTATTAATTCTGCTATGTATGTAGCTTTTTTGCCTGCTAATATTTATGTGCATATGCCGTTAGGTCACTTTGATTATCCTGTGCCCGAGTTGCTTGTGCGTCAGGCGCGAAAATATCACAAAAGATGTGTGCACTGAGCGAAGTGATATATGCACAAAAGTAAGAAATTTCAATTTGGCAGGGCATCGTTCACTAATTTGCCTATGCACGCATTCTCTAAGAAGCAGGTCTACAGTTTTTTTTATAATTGCACACACAGAACCCTTTTTTTTATGACCCTTTGCCCGAGCTGCTTGTGCGGCCCGCTGACGAGGCAACGCTTGCGATCAGACCGTCAGCTTGTGCGTCAGTCTGACGCTTTGCATAGAAATATACGTAATTTCTCTAGGCCCACGAAATGAAGGGAGTCATTACAAATGAATCATCTCAGTCTACGCCTTGGTATGTTTGCGTTTTCTACTCATAACATTCATGTTCAAAATCATGAATTATGATGAATTATAGTATCGACGAATTTGGTCTACTCAACTCACTCATACCATATTGTGTCTGCCACTCATTCAACGCAATTCAACTCGAATGCATTCTATTAAATTACAGTTGTGAATCGTCTCATGCAGCTCTCTATTGCTAGCCAATAACCGACAAGCAAATCTGGATACCTTGCTAGAGGGTGCTGGCCCAGATAAGAGCAGTGACTTCTCAATATGGAGGCTCACGAGAGGTATCAAGAGACAGCCGTTGTTCCAATCACCTGTCCAGAGTCAAAGTGGCCATTGGCTTAAGACGGATGATGAAACAGCGAGCGCTTTCGCTACACACTTGTCCTCTACCTTCATGCCCTTCAACATAACGGATGTCTCCAACCGAGAAGCCATTGCAAGCTTCTTGGATACTCCGACTGCACCGGCCCGCCCCATAAGACATACCACACCACAGGAAATCATGATGCAACTAAAGGTACGGCAATCAAAAAAAAACTCCTGGGTACGATGGCATTGAAACCGTGCTGCGAAATCTCTGCCACGCAAAGGAATTTTAGCTCTTGTCAAAATATTTAATGCCATGCTAAGACTAGGGCACTTCCCAAGGCAATGGAAGCGTGCGCGTATTGTAATGATCCCCAAAGCCGGAAAGTCACCAACACACACCGCCCAATCAGCTTGCTAACAACCTTCTCTAAGGTTTTTGAGCGTATTTTGCTAACCCGTTTGATGGAACTGCCACAGGTAGTAGACCATTTTCCACAACACCAATTTGGCTTCAGGAAGTCCCATGGTTGCCCTGAACAAATCCATCGCATCGTATATCAGGTGACTCACGGCTTTGAGCATAAGCTATACACTGTCGGTGTCTTTTTAGACGTAAAACAAACGTTTGATAGGGTGTGGCATGAGGGTCTTTTAAACAAGATGAAATATCTCCTCCCTGCACCTTATTACGCAATCCTGAGATCCTTCATTGCTAATCGGACCTTCGACGTTGCAGTACGAGATTCTCGGTCCTGCCTGGAACAGATACATGCAGGGGTTCCACAGGGAAGTGTGCTTGGACACTTCTTGTACACCCTGTACACCGCCGATATCCCATATCCCGTAAACAACACCGATGTAGCCTCCCCGGCTCAGCTGCTCTTGGCCACATACGCTGATGACACCGCCATGCTCGCGTCTCATTCATCACTGCAAACTGCCTCCAATGCGGTTCAGGAGTGGCTGCATTCCATTGAGCAATGGATTTCCAAATGGAATGTGGCCATTAACTGCTCTAAATCAGCGTGTGTTACTTTTTCTTTGTGGCGCGGAACCTGCACAGGTCTTGTTTTTGACGGAAATAATATTAACAGCGTCACATCCCACTGCTACCTTGGAGTACATCTGGATCGGACACTGACTTGGAGAGCCCATATTACGGCAGTTAAAACGAAATCCTTGGGTAAACTAAAAAAAGCTCAGCTGGCTCTTCCGCTCCAGTAAGCTTCAGATGGCAACTAAGGCTCTTTTGATAAAAGCCATTTTAGCCCCAAGTTGGACTTACGCCATCCAAGTGTGGGGAACTGCTGCTAAAAGCCAGCTCAACAGACTCAGAGTAGTCCAATCGCGAGCTGCACGTCACGCATCTGGGCTTCCCTGGTACGTGACAAATCGCGCCATTGAAAGGGACCTGAAACTCATTCCATTTGGGAACCAAATTAACTTTCACAGCAGCCGATATGCTGACAGGCTTGCGGCCCACCCGAATCCGTTGGCGAATGATCTCGTTGACCCTATCTCCCTCCGACGTCTGAAGAGAACTCATCCCAGTGATCTCCCTACCCGTAGGGTATCCTAATACTAAAATTCTTATTTATACTAGTCTTAAGGCATCATAACACGATCCCATACTAAATTGTTAAGCTACCCATTAGGTTATGTACAGAAGAAGTAACTGAACGATTCCTCGTGATTTATAATAAGTTGAAATTAAATGAAAAAAAAAAAAAAGTTAGATAGACCGTTAGACCGTAAGTAAGTTCCGAATAATTGTTGGGCAAAACTGCACGTGCGCACGTCGCCATTGCATTTAAACAATCCACAAAAACCGGAACTGTGCACGAGCGCACCGTTTAGCTGTGTTAGTCAAATTGTTTTGGCCCATCGTAATACATTGACACACTGCAGTGCACTGTTATAAAGTAAAACATTTCAAGCTACGATAAGCATGCAATCCCATACAAAAAATAAAAATAGGGGGCGGTTTTGCAATTATAATTGATCAAAAAAATCTTGGAACAGGGTTTCCTCTGTCCACGTTTTTAATCTTAATTATGTATGTATGTATAATTAAAAAAAAAAAAAAAAAATTTTTCTTTATATGCTGTGTTGTAATGTCATTGTCAAATTGATAATTATAAATTTATGTAATCGTTTTTAAAATTGTTCTTCAACCTCATTACCATTTTAGAGTATAACACAAGTGCTTTATTTTGACAAAATGTAAAAAGCCTTTAATATCTGGAACGACGTTGCTCGTTGTTAAAGGTGATGCCCAAAATGGTGGCAAACAGAAAAGCAGAGCCCTACAAACAAACAATAAAACAAAAAAAGTTGAGATTGACTCAGTTAAGTTACTAATTAAATAAAGATAATTTGACTTACCACCACTGATATCAATATATAACTAAATACCCTCACGTACTTTAAAGCCTCCTCATAGAAATAAGTCATTTTGTTTAAGCAGCCGTCAGGGTAAATAGTGTGCGAGTTTTTGGCATAACAGCTCTGAGGAATTGTCCGATTGGCCTTGGTATAGTCCATGGGGCCTTGGATGCCACAGCATTCAAACTAACAAATAAAACATACTGTATTAAACAATTTAATGACTAACCACATATTGTGTGGAGCTAACGTTAGTTTGGTAGAAGGACATCACTTCTGTGCCATTCTTATTCCAGGCGATGTTCAGTTCATCCTCGGCCAACTGTTCTTCATTGATCCGTTTGATATAGATGAAGCATAGCACACAGGATAGTACCAGTATGATGAGCATAATGACGGCATACTAAAAAAATTAAGTAAATGAAAATTTGTAAGTATACATTTAGAATAATACAATTTTTTATACTCACCGTCCAGGTCAGGCATATGTTTTCCTTGATCGCGCCACAGCATCCAAAAAATGAGATCAGAAATACAATCGATCCAACGACGATATAGAATATGACAGTGGGGCGTGCCTCATCGGCAACATCTTTGAGAGTAATCGAACTAACTATTATCACTCCAATGCCCACCAACTAGAAAGTATTGGAAAATTTTAAAACACACATATCACAATGTTCCATATAAATATCGCCCGCAAACTCGTATGACAAACACCCAGATAAACCGGGCTCTTAACTAAAAGCACCTAATTATACTACTAGTAAGCGATGATAAACAAACAACTTCGCTGAACTCTGACGGCTGAGTCAGAGTCTGTTTGTACTGATAACGAAGCTATAGAGAAGATTGGTTTTGTACAATGTTCGTCATGCAGTATGTCCGTCCGCCTGTGTAAACGCAATTTTGACACCTTTGAATTAGATATGGGGCTGTGAAAAGAATATTTCTCTCATCCTTACAGGTAGATTTACCAAATTCAATAAAACTATATATACTAACATCACTCAAAAAACTACGTTAAGAATTGTATTTTCCATGACCACCCTTTCCGCCCCAGACCACCGCATTTAAAATAAGTAATGCCTAAAGGCGACCCAAGGCTACCTTTACCACCAGTTCTTTAACTCGGCTACATCCGAGTGCAACGTTTTCACTTGTTTTCTTTTCAAATATTGTTGTTTGACTCACCGCACAAAGAGCATTAAAAAGGAAGACTAGATATTTTATCGTTGCCGTTGCACAACCCATTTTTATTTAATTCTTTACAAGCGATATGGCCAACAACAACTTTTAAACACTGTGCAACAGGTCGTTGCGCGCTCGTTGACGACTTTTGTTAGACTGAATTACTAAAAAAACACGACTGCCGTCCCACAGCCAAGTTAAGGCCCGATAGATAGCAGTTCGACTAAACGTTTCGACCGAACCACTCATGATTCGATTTTATAATTAGATAATTGGGTAAAATAGTTGCTAGAAAATATGATATGATATATTATATTTGAATATAAGTTAAATATCAGAGAGCACTGGAGAGACCTTATATTATTTAATAGTTTTGCGTCTTCTTTGTCTACCGTAGTTTGACCCTGAGCGTAGTGTAGAGTATTTTGCAAATAAGTGTCCGCAATTACACAAAACACACACACACACACACACGATTCTTATCAAACTCTTACTTTGACGCGCTCTCTGCTAAACTCTAAATGGTCGTATAATACATGAAAGTCAAAATTATTAATAGAATGTTTCCAGCGTGCTAGAGTGCATATCAAACGCGCTGAATAATTGAGTGTATTGCAAGAATCGATTTTTGAACTCACCCTACTTGGACTCATATTCAGATAAAGCTGATAAGCTGCCGCACAGCTGTTTCGAGTTGTGGCCAACGTTATCAGTTGTAGCTTCTATTTACGCTATCTCAATGCCTCTAAGCTTAAATGAACACACAAATATATTCGTGTGTACTGTATTTGATTTTGGCTTTTTTTTGCAAGATTCTCAGTTGGATTCTTGACGACGCACTGAACACGCGTACCCGTTGAATATATTTACAAAATGAGTTGCGGTACACAAACATTAAAAGTGTCCTCATTTATTTTAGATTTTCTTTGCTGTGTGAGTGTCGACGTTACAAACGTTTTAATGCGTAATAGTTATTCAACTGATTGGTACTCTTTTGAAGGTTTTTGCTGCACTTTCCATAGCAGCTTGTTCCTATGCGCTAATTGTATTTAGTCATAGTTTGGCAATACGCATACCCTGCATATTGGGCATTGTGTTGTGTGTTCTGCTTTTTGGCAGCACCATCCTTGGCTGTATAGCAGCATTAAGGGAGAGTATTCGTCTTAGTTGGATTGTAAGTAAATGATTGTTTTTTTGTACTCATGACTATTATACAAATTTTCATCTCATTTGATATTATTCTTTTCCTAAAAGTATGCAGCAATTTTGCTGTTCCTTATATGTGCGCAAATTACCGTTATATTTGCACAACCCATTAATTTTGAGCTGCTGGCAAGTGAAATAATCAACAACGCCTGGCAGCATCAGCTTTACGAGAAAGGTAGTGTGTCCCACTATGAAATCAAGGTTAGTAATAATTTCGTTCCTTTTTTCTTACTTTAATTAGCATTTGCTGTGAAACATAAAAAATCTAAGTAAATTTAATATTTTATGCCTCTTTAGTATCACTGCTGTGGCAAAACGGGACCCCTGGACTATACTGCCAGCGGATTGCGAATACCGCCAAGCTGCTATTTAAACCAGAATGCGACCATAGCGATGGATCTATTTACCGATGGCTGCGACAAGCGTCTGGCCGCTGCATTTGTCATAGGCACGAAATATGAACGCATCAGTGACTGGTCTGTTGTGGGCCTAGAGGTAATTTAAATGAGGGATAAGTTTGTATTTGTACTCGTTACCGAAGGTAAAGAGTATATTGGGTTTGTGCAATGTCCGTCATGGTGTCTGTCCGTCCGTCCGTCCGTATGATCACAACTTTTTTCCACACCCTTCAAGCTAGAGACTTGAAACGTTCCAATTATCTTTATCAATGGGATAGTAAATTAATGTGTCAAGATTGGGGTTCTACGATAACTGGGGGGCTGGCAAATCGATAAATTCGATAACTCAAAGCCGATAAATCCACATATTTCGCACATCCTTACAGCTAGAACTACCAAATTTGGTGAGCAGATAGCTACGAGCAACCCCCAAAAAACTGCAAAACCCCCAAATTTTGGAGCCACGCCCACCCATACTACCCCCAGCCCCCCTATCTCCACCTTTTACAAACTTTGAGCTAGAGTCACCAAATTTGGTATGAAAATTGCAATTGACATACCACATAGATCTGCATCAAAAATTTTGATGCCACGCCCACCTATACCGCCCCCAAACTCCCTTCCCCCACATTTTACAAAATTTGAGCTAGAGTCACAAAATGTGGAAGGAAGACAGCTGGTGGCATCCCCATATGCATCGGAGAATCTTTAAGGCAGCGTACACCCCTGCCGCATCCGTTCCCCTTAGCAATCAGGCCTCTTTTTACCCGTTTTAAATCTGGTAACGAGTATTCCGCAGTCGGTTGCGTCCGACTGCAACGTTTCCACTTGTTTTATTTATTTATTTATTAATACTAGCTTAAAGTTTAACTTAGGGGCTTGTAGTATATAAGCATGGCTGCCGAGGCCTTCAGCTGTAGTGTATTAGGTACATATTTAAATTTTTTTATTTTATATTTTATATTTACATTTATATTATTTTATATTTTATTTTTTTTTTACAGCTTAATGTTTAATATTTACATTTAAGTTATATATACGTATAGTTTATGTCTTTTGTGGCAAAGGTTTGTTTTTTATACCCTTCACATGTGAAACAGGGTATATTGACTTTGTCATGAATCTGTAACGCCTTAAAGGAATGATGGGAGACCCCATAAACTATATATCAAAATGATCAGGACGAGCTCAGGAATTGATTTCCGTCCGTCCGTCCGTCTGTCCGTCTGTCTGTTTCAACACGATTTCCGGCCAAACTGCTGAACCGATCTTGATGAAACTTTCACAGATTGCTTAGATCATGTCGGGTTTGTTCACTATGAAATTTCATCCCGATCGGAGCATTCTACGGTATAGCCACCATATAAATTTACCATATCAACACGATTTCCGGCCAAACTGCTGAACCGATCTTGATGAAACTTTCACAGATTGCTTAGATCATGTCGGGTTTGTTCACTATGAAATTTCATCCTGATCGGAGCATTCTACGACAAAGCCACCAAACAAATTTACCATATCAACACGATTTCCGGCCAAACTGCTGAACCGATCTTGATGAAACTTTCACAGATTGCTTAGATCATGTCGGGTTTGTTCACTATGAAATTTCATTTCGATCGGAGCATTCTACGACATAGCCACCATACAAATTTACCATATCGTACTATCAATTGTTGTCTCTGTCGTGCACTTTCAAGTACCTACATGTCAAATTGTTGTTGTTGCACACGAACAAGTAAATGACGCTCAAGAGTAAAAATATTAGCGAAAAATTACCAACAACTGCACAGAAACATAAGAGGGGGGAGCATTGATTTGGCTGTGTGAAGGGTATCATGTTTTTTTTTAGGAAATCTATTATAAGGGTAATGTTGCCTATGGATGGGTTTATTAGGTTGTCTTTTGTTTTGGAGGAGTTTGGTTCGGGCTGTTGTTAAGGATGGGCATTGAGTTGGGATGTGTTTGAGGCTTATTGCAGAATTGTTTTGGCAAAGAGGGCAGTGTTTGGTTATGTTTTTGTCTGAGTGAGTATAATTAGTTTAATTTGGTCGAGTCTGGGTATTTCATTCTGTTTTATGGTTTTAAGAACATGTAGAATTTTTGTGTTGTTGGGGCTCATGTTTTTGTACCAGTTTGATGTTGGGTATTCCTGTAATGAGATTATTTCTTGATGTTTGAAATATGTATTTGTTTATGTCTGTCATGTTGATATAACATATTTGTAGGGATTAGTGGGAATCGCATTGCGTTTTTGGCATGTGTATTTGCGAACTCGTTGCTTTTTATGTTAATGTGGCTCGAAATCCACATTAGTTTGACTTTGTTTTTTTGGGTGTCTTGTCAGTAGTGTTCGTATAGCATTTTTTATTGCTATTTAATGTGTGGAAACAAAAATTCAATTATTTGTAGAACAACACAATATTCTTTTGTGAAATAATTCTCCAAGCCTGGTTGAGTCCAGGCGTTATTATAGGTCTTGCCATGCTGTGGTGGATTATGGGGGACTTTGGAGCGTCTCTTCTGTGGCTTCTGAATCATTTCATTAAATATCCTGTGTTTTAGACTTCTGGCAACACTTCCCCCCGCGAGATCACTAGCCAGCCTACTCCGGTGTCGCTGCAAACGAGCGTTATGTCTGATGGAGTAAGCCCCAACCTGGTTGTATATAGTTTTCATTCTGTGGTCGTTGTGTAAGGTTAAGTTTTGGACTTATCAGTCAGCTCCAGTCATTCGACGCAAGGCCAAAATCTATATAGCCCGTAACGCAATGTCTCAGATCTGATCACCACATCTCCAAGTCGGTGCAACTAAGACGGTTATATATCACCTGTTTGCAGTGAAGCGGCAGTGTGATTTTGGGGTTGAGCATCCAGTTGACCTTTGTCAGCTTGTGCCGACAGAATTTAAGGAATCCATCAATGTGGAATCACGGAAGTAGAGTCTTTCATTCTAGGTACTTCACATGATTTCCAGGCAAAGTTGACAGCCTGACTCTTTGACTCCTGGGTTTCCGTCAGCAGCCTCGTTCTCGCAAGGTGCAGAGTGAATTACTGCCACGTCGTCTGCGAATGTGGCAATGAGACATTTTCCCGGTGCAGCGAGGTCTTCAAGGTCGTCCGTAGAACAGATTTTACCTTGGGCTACGCCAGCCCTCGATTCCCGCGTAGTAGAAAGCGCTGCCTTCACCTTGACTTCGAATCTGTGTCCGTTAGGTAGGACTACATTAGAGTGAAGAAGGGAGCCGGAAGGGTCGTTTTTATTTTTTGGAGCAGTCCTCTAATCTATGTTTCTTTGCAATTTATGTTAAATGACTTTCTCTATTACAGATACTTACTGTGATGGTTGCCGGACTGTTTGCCATTACATTGCAAAATGCGGAGCGAAGACGTCTTTATCGTTAGTTACGAAACCTAAGTCAATTTGTAAACAGTATTGAGAGTTGTACAAATATAGTCTTTATTATTGGATATAAATTGGGATATCTGTTTTACTTCAAATTTACGCTGATATAGTTATTCTGACTGAGAACCAAATATCTTTTAAAAGCGCCATCTGTTGTGTTTTAGAGGAAACACACTCATTTAAATTTAATTTACCGCGGCATCTAGCATGGCGTGGCGCTGCCACCTGTAAGCCACAGAAATCGCACTACCACCACAATATATCGGACCCTTATCGATATATTAATAGTTTGCTTACATATTTACATCAAAACAAAAAATTTGCACCGCGTTTAACTTATGTTTTCACATAAAAGGAAGAATTTTGAACAAGCAAAATGCATTCATGCACCGTTTGGCAGTGTTGGCCATAAAAACGTGCATGTGTAAACGTCTGTCAAAGTGTTTTTTAACGCCATAGTACATTGGATTTAGCAGCTGTCGGCAGTAGCCACAACAAATAAAGAGATAAATTTCTACGCTGTCTCTAGCTGGCAGCGAAGAGAAGCAAGCGGGTTTTTAGTATTTGCTGTTTGGGCTTCAACCCGTTGCCGATCATTAACACAGTGTAGCTGAAGGCAACAACAACTCGTGCTGAAGAAGACAAAAACATATTAAAAAGCACCAACGTTCGGGTGTCCAAAATACGAGTTTGTCAATATGGGTCTTCGTTTCCAGCAGCTAAAGAAGCTCTGGCTCTTGTATCTGTTCTTATTGTTTTTTGCATTCTTCATGTTTGCAATTAGCATAAACTTATATGTGTCAAGTATACAAAACTCTGACGCAGAGCCCCGGTAAGTAATCAGAAACACACATTATAAATAACAATTTATTGTGTTATTTAGCCCGCATAAAATTGTTTGTGCTTCAGGAAGTGGAACTTGCAACAAAGATGCAATCAGGCCTAGCTTTAAAATGCAATGCAGCAACATTGCATAATTTCCTTAAATTCAACAAAATGTGTTGGATGCTCGACTGGTCGCTTTGGTGTTGCAAGTCGCGTTGGCGTCGACTTTTGTCGCTGCCGGCGCTAATGTTTCAGTCGACTGAGTTGACTGGACGGGTCTCTGAGGTCTTAAGGGGCTCCAACAGCCTTGCTTTCGATTTTATACCTACTTAGCATTTTTTATGGTATTCCTAGTTATTTACTTAGCTGCTGCTGCTGATGCGACTTATTGTTAAACGCCAAACGATATTGCCATTGTCATCTTTTGTTTGTTGTCATACCCTGTTGCCGCCGAAGGTCGACCTAGTATATTGCTCTTATGTGTACGTCTATCCGATTGTCCAATTAATGACCATTGACTCATTGTTTGGCGGCAATTTTCTTAAGACTTCTTAGTGCTTAAATTCAAGATACTAAAAATCAAAAAGACAATTTTCAATGTTTTTTATCAAACAGTAATTAACAAAATTTTGTTGCGCAGTATTAAGATTCCGACTGCAACATTTTATACTTGTTTTGCCATTTCATTATACATATTTCTTTTTTTTTTCTAAACCATTTTTATTAACTCATTTATTTTTTTGGTCATTCATCGTGCAAAGTCATCCGAAACCACCGCCCAAACGACGCTCGCTGTGGCCGTATAAAAACATTGTGGCCCACTATATTGGCAAGGGAGACATATTCGGCAATATGACTGCAGGTTATTATTGAACCACTTAACAATGACACAACATCTTCAACACAATGCTGTAAAATCAATGACTACTCATTTGCAGACGATTACAACATTAACCAGTTCGAGCCTAAACAGGGCGAGGGCGCCGATGGACGACCCGTTATTGTACCGCCGCGTGATCGATTTCGTATGCAGCGCTTCTTCAAGCTAAACAGCTTTAATATATTGGCTAGCGATCGCATTCCCCTAAACAGAACGCTCAAGGACTACCGAACGGGCGAGTAAGTGCAGCAGCTGCCTTTAATTCTATTTAAATTAATTTTATAATATGTATTCGCCATAATCGCAGATGTCGCGATAAACGTTATGCAAACAACTTGCCCAGCACATCGGTAATCATTGTGTTCCATAATGAGGCCTGGTCTGTTTTGCTGCGTACCATAACTAGCGTCATAAACCGCTCGCCGCGCCAACTGATCAAGGAGATCATTTTAGTCGATGATGCCAGCGATCGCTGTAAGCAGCCTAATAGTTTTAAACGCATTTCCCTAACCTTATAAGCATACATATATCTTATGTTACTTTCAGCTTTTCTAAAGCGCCAACTGGAGGCTTACATCAAAGTTCTTACAGTCCCAACGCGTTTGTATCGCATGAAGGAGCGCAGTGGTTTGGTGCCAGCTCGTCTACTGGGCGCTCAGCATGCACGGGGCGATGTGCTCACATTTCTGGACGCTCACTGCGAATGCTCGCGTGGCTGGCTGGAGCCTTTGTTGGCACGCATTCAAGAATCACGCCAGGTTGTTATCTGCCCGGTGATCGATATAATATCCGATGACAGTTTCAGCTACACGAAAACCTTTGAGAATCACTGGGGAGCCTTCAATTGGCAGCTTAGTTTTCGATGGTTCTCTTCGGATCGCAAACGTCAAACAAGTGTTAAGACCAAAGACAGCACTGCTCCTATAGCAACACCGGGCATGGCCGGCGGACTGTTTGCCATAGATCGCAAGTACTTTTACGAAATAGGCTCCTACGATAGCGACATGCGCATCTGGGGTGGTGAGAATGTGGAAATGTCTTTTCGCATTTGGCAGTGCGGCGGCCGCATCGAGATCAGCCCCTGCTCCCATGTAGGCCATATCTTTCGCAGCAGCACACCATACACATTCCCTGGTGGCATGAGCGAGGTGCTCACCGCAAATCTGGCTCGAGCTGCCACTGTCTGGATGGATGAATGGCAATACTTTGTTATGCTCTACACCGCTGGATTATCGCTAAGCGCAAGGGATAAGGTGAATGTGACGGAACGTTTGGCACTGCGAGAGAAGCTGCAATGCAAGCCGTTTTCGTGGTATTTGGAAAACATTTGGCCGGAGCATTTCTTTCCGGCACCAGATCGTTTTTTTGGCAAGATAATTTGGCTGGATGGAGAGACGGAGTGCGCTCAGGCCTACAGTAATCACATGAAAAATTTGCCGGGACGAGCGTTGTCACGCGAATGGAAGCGCGCTTTCGAGGAGATTGACAACAAGGCCGAGGAGTTTATGTCACTTATCGATCTGGAGCGTGATAAATGCCTGCGTCCACTACACAATGATGTGCCGCGCTCCTCATTGCAACCGGTTACCGTTGGTGATTGCTCATCGCATGCCCAGACTATGGACATGTTTGTCATAACACCCAAGGGTCAGATTATGACCAATGACAACGTTTGCCTTACTTATCGCTCGCCCAAGCAAGGTGCATTTAAGCTGCTCAAAAATCGCAATGCTACAGTTTCGAATGTAATGCTGGTACAATGCGCCGGCGAAGCAAGTCAACAGTGGACCTATGACATGGACGTGAGTAATCAGCAATTGCATGACTCTTATTAAGTTAATCACATGTTAATCTCGTTCATATATCTCTGTACTACAGACACAACAAATATCACATCATGAGACGAAGCTTTGTCTTACGCTTAAAGCGGCTACAAATGCGCGCAGTCAGAAGATTGAAAAAGTGGTGCTTAGCATGGAGTGTAACTTCAAGGACATTACACAAAAATGGGGACTCATACCATTGCCCTGGCGAATTTAATGCTCATTCAAAAACAAAAACAAAACAAAAACCAACAGAAATTTTTGAAAAGCAAAAATGCCCCTGCCAGCGATTTTACACAATGTGATATTTATTATTGAAATGTTTTAACGACCCCCGCACTTGATTTTACCTTGTTTGAACATTGTAAAATCCACATATGTACACCCAAACACACACACACACCGCGACACGCCCACAAGAATTGTTTTGAGCGGGTGCTAGGAAAGCTTTTCTTACCCGGCACTGCGACTTGAATAGTACTAGTACTCTTTACAATTCTATGTCATATTTATTAAGCAAGTTTTTAGTCAATTTTAAGGCAATAAGTAATCCATTTACTTAACTTAATACTTTTAACCTTTAATAACATTTTAATAAATTTAAAAATAACAAAAAGTCCCACTGTCCTATCTATTCCAACTTTTCAGTAGTCGCTCAACAGTATTTAGCAATTCTATTTCAAATTGATAAATCAATTAATTTAAATTTCATTTAAATGCGCTATACTTATCGAGCGATTCTTAACCTATATATATATATTGTATATATATATGTATATGTATATATATTTGTATATACATTGTAGATTATGAATATCACTGTTGCTTTTAAATTTTGCGCATCTGCTAAAGATTGTCGCATTCAAAAATGATCTGCTGCTATAACACAATCAAGTACACGGGACTTTTGTCCAATTTTCTGTATATGGTAAGAAGCTTTTTGCTATTTATTGACATATAAACTTATCTCCTACTATTTTAAAGCTGCTGGCCATTGGGGTCATGTCCGCAGCGGGCTTAAGTCTGCAAATTGCTGAGCCGAATACGCCGGAGCACACATATTTTGTGGAGAGTTTCGTACTTGGTGCCACCATCTGCATTATAGTTATATTCGGCTGTTATGGACTCGTCTGTGATCTTTTAAGCGTTAATATTATAGTAAGACTGCCTGCTACTTATTACATGATAAAATATCTAAAATACCTTTTAGTTCACCTTTTTCATACTTATCGTACTTGGCGTGGAGTATTTACAACTGCACAATTATCAGCCACATATACGTTACAGTGGCGCCTGGCAGCAGCTCGATCTGGATCTGGCCTGGAAAACCATGGAACTGCAGCCAAAACAAATGCAACAGTTTGAGCAGCAGCAGCGTTGCTGCGGTTACTACAATGCCAGCGACTACAAGAATTTGCAGCTGCCAATACCGAACAGCTGTTATCAGCAGCCGGGCAATGAGAAGCTCTTTGCACGCGGCTGCCAGACGACACTAAACCACAGCCAGAAGCACGTTGAATATCGCGATAAGCTGTATATGTGGTGCATTATTGGCCTTGAGGTAGTCAACCACAACTGCAGTTCATGGCTCCTTACTTACAAAAATACTCGAACTGTTTTTTTCTAGATCTTTATACTCGTGCAGACTATTGTGCTCAGTCTGCTGCTCCACAAGATGCGACATAGGCAGCGGCACTCACGGCAACAGGTGCCGCCAGGTGTGCGCCGTGAGCCGCGCTCCAACCATGTGGGCTCTCGGGCACATCTGCTAGAAAACGTATGACACCCGGGACTTGGACTGACTCAGGACGTTGTATATAATATCATATAAGTTGTTTATTGTATAGCGAATGCAGCGCATAAATCTTAGCTCTAATAGGCATAGCGACGAGGTTTAGTGGTCAGTTGACAGCACAGCGTTATGGCTAAAACGATGCCCACAATCTACAATTATAAAAATCGTTAATATTTTGAGTATGTTGTTGGCGACCTTACCACTTTATGCAGGGTGTGTTTATCAGCTCGAAGTCAAGAATTATAATTGAAATGGTAAAAAAAAAAAAATTAACTTTTATTCGAAACACCCAAAGACAAAGATAATAAATACAACACTTAGTTGTATAAAACGGACGGTTATATCAGACACCATATACCAGGAAAAGATGACAGAAGAATTTAGACTGCTTTGAAAAGAGAATGACTTTTCAGAACATATAGAAAAAAATCTTTTGAAACTACCAGATAAAGGAAAAAACCACAAACAACGAAAAACTAAAATGTTCAAATTGGTCGTCTACATACCTGCACTATCGGCACGGCTAACTATATATTATTGCTATAACAAAAATGACATTAAAATGTCATATTAAACAGGAAAAAAGTAAAATTAAGACAGATGTTATCTATAGAACTCCCTTTGATTGTAGTTATGATTAAATGTGCAATATATAGTATTTTAGTAGGAACCACAAAATCTAAATTAAAAACTTGGATTTCAAAAGTCGAAAGTGAACACTCGTCAAATGTCGATGAAACAAATTATTAACAACACACCGCAAAGGGATAAAGAAATGCTACATATTATAAATACACAGACAAACTTACGACTAAACTAAAGGACTGACAAACAATTGCGACCACATACATACAGATATTGACATTATCTCTCGCACAATCAGTACCATAATCCGAAAACATTAAACTGTTTTAATTTTCACATTCTAGACATCAAGCCGGCAAACACACCCCACATAGTTCATATTGTGACTACAAAATTGTTTTAAATGTTTTAAGTGTTGCTTACCTCATAGCCAACAAGTGTGCTGTGTGTCCACTTCTCAGCGCGATAGATGTTCAGATGGGCACGTTGAACAGCTGTCATACAGCCCTCGGCATACGGATAAAGAGCATGTACGCCATCTTTTGTATGGAAACAGCTTTGTGGCACTCTCATGCTCAAGCTAGTGTAGTCCGAAAAACCCTTGTCACCGCAGCATTCGTACTAAGCATAGAAATCATATCTTAGAGTTATTATTATTTCACAAGATATAATAATATAATCGAAGCAATATACTAAGTTGCTGCTATAAAAACAGTTTATGACATTTAGGAGTTATTTTTAGCAAAAGTCATAAGTTGAAATGTTTTAATTAAATGGCATTATTCTGTTGAATAAAAGGTGATATTTATGGTTGTTGTGCATAAATATATAAACTAAATACTATGCATTTACCCTGCGCTGTAACTGATGCATTGCACCCGGATGCACTAACTCCTTCATCCAAATGCCCATGACAAACACCTCTGTGGCATCCACATGCTTCGACTCATTGTAGTGCGCAAGTCGCCAGATGTGTGCACCAATCAGCAGCACCAACAAAACCATGTGCTGTAAAATTAAAATATTTTATCCTGGAATGTTTTACCCTTAAAAGCTGTCAACTCACCACGACAAGCACCTTGATGGAGCCGAGGGAGGCGCCGGAGCAGCCAATAACAGCGGCCAAAATGAGTGTGCCAGCCATACTTAATTGCATGATGTTGTCCACATCAATGCGATCCGCTGATCCTTCGTCCAACTGAAACAGTATGTCATAGGCACTGGCCAAGGCAGCTAGGCTACCGAGAAGCTGAGGATATACAAAGTGAAAATTTATAATAATAAGGTGAAAATCATGGGAATTAACAACGTCACAAAAATCAAATTATAAATAAAAAGATCCGGGAACACAAAATAAATAATATACAAATCTCTCTTTTCTTTGTCGGTCAGCAGAAACCAAAATAAAAACATAGTGGCGCATAGTTAATTTTGGTATGCCAAGACTATGATACCCTTCCACAGCCAAATCATGCTCCCCTCTTATGTTTTGTGCAGTTGTTGGTATTTTCGTAATATTTTTACTCTTGAGCGTCATTTACTTGTTCGTGTGCACAACAACAATTTGACATGTGGTACTTGAAGTGCACGACGAGACAACAATTGATAGTACGATATGGTATTTGTATGGTGGCTATGTCGTGAATGCTCCGATCGAAATGAAATTTCATAGTGACAAACCCGACATGATCTAAGCAATCTGTGAAAGTTTCATCAGATCGGTTCAGCGTTTGGCCGGAAATCGTGTTGATATGGTAAATTTGTATGGTGGCTATGTCGTAGATGCTCCGATCGGGATGAATTTCATAGTGAACAAACCCGACATGATCTAAGCAATCTGTGAAGTTTCATCAGATCGGTTCGCGTTTGGCCGGAAATCGTGTTGTATGGTAAATTTATATGGTGGCTATATCGTAGAATGCTCCGATCGGGATGAAATTTCTAGTGACAAACCCGACATGATCTAAGCAATCTGTGAGTTTCATTAAGATCGGTTCGCGTTTGGCGGAAATCGTGTTGAAACAGACAGACGGACAGACGGACAGACGGACGGACGGAATAATTCCTGAGCTCGTCCTGATCTTTTGATATATAGTTTTGGGGTCTCCTCATTCCTTTAAGGGTTACGATTTATGACAAAGTCAATATACCCTGATTCACATGTGAAGGGTATAAACAAATACAAAAACATTCAAACATATATATAATTGAAATTACTTTCAGCTTTATTTTTGAACGCCTGGCCGACACCGAGACACACAAACACACACACTAAGTCACAAGATGTTGTGCGAAAATGTTAGAATAATTAAAAATAAGTAAAGTGACATCTTGTCTGACGGCCGCATGGAATCAGGAGATTTGTTTGCTGCCAAATTGGCCAGACAGAAAATAAGCAACAATTAAAAGATAGCTTAAGTACATTTAATGTGTTATAAAATACATAGTATGTGGGTTTTTGTGTGAGGCAATAATCTCAAGTGCAGTAGACGTGAATAATAAACTGCAACATTAAATCACTAATACTCAGTGTGAATCAAGCGGAAAACTACTTATAAATAAATAAGTACAAATTATTTAAATCGTTTATGCATTTAGTTATTAATAATTTTTATATAAAACTCACCAAAGTAAATGTATTGAAAACCACCGCTGCCCATTGCAGACACACCTGCACTGTTGGCATTTTGTGTCACAGCTAATTTGTTTACGATTGTGCTAAAACTTATTTTATTATATGTATGATTTTTTAATGAATTTTTATGTGCCATTCGCTCTTGTTGTACAATTTCTAACGTATGCCGGACGGAGATGCGCGCTTCTCGTGTCGGCAGAAACTGTTAATGCTTTTGCGGATGCCAAAAAAGAGAACTCAACTCATTCAGTTTGAAGACGAAAAGCTGCGAAATGTTTACAAATCCGTTGAGTGGTCGCTGCCACCTCGGGCCAGACGGGCAGTTTGGTCGTTACTCAAGAGACAGACACGGCAAAATAAACCAACCCCTACTCCTAGCACCGCGCAATGGGCGGCCAAAAAGTTGCATGTGTATTTTTATATGCGCCTTTATGGGCATTCCATATGTCCATCTACTTATCTGCTACTTATACTCGCATACAGCATGTATAAGCAGTTTGGAAAATTAAAAATACAAACACTTTTAAATTTTATAGCACATATTGCCCATTTAATTGTATCAATTGAAAAAGTATTACTATGATACCGATGGTAAAGAGTATATTGGTTTTGTGCAAAGTGTGTTATGGTGTTTGTCCATCTGTAAGAACGCAACATTTTTTCGACATCCGTAATGCTAGAGACTTGAAACTTTGCAAAAATCTTTGTTTATGGCCGGGACTAATAAAGTTTTCTGTTTATTCGACTACTTGGGTTGGGAATTCTATAAAATCGATAAATCCACATAACTTCCACATTCTTACAGGAAGTGTTACCAAATGTGGTAAGAAGTTAGCTACTAGTGTCCCCCGAATCTGGTAATATCCATATCTAACATTTTTTGAGCTAGAGTTAGCAAATTTAATTTCAAGTTAGCTGGCGATGTCCCTCTAGATTTGCATTAAACTATCTTTGAATGCAACGCCCACCCCTTCCGCCCCTGTACTCTCTCTTTGCAAGCAGATATCTTACATAGCGTTTATATACAGATGGCAGAGTATACCGCAGTCGGTTCTTACCGACAGCAGCGTTTTTACTTATTTTAGGTATAAGTTTGAAGGCGTTACGAACTAATGACCCATTGATAAAAACAGTCAGAAACGCTCGCGCCGCAATTTGTTGCGCACTGTGATTCCCAAGTAGGTGGCAGCGCCCAAGGCGCAAAACTGTACAGATAGAAGAAAGAAGGTGAATAAAATATAAAAAAATTCTATTAAAAATTTTATAAATATATTCAGGGTTAGTGAGGCTAGCGATAAACTAAATGGCTTATTTCAGTTAAGGTCAACTATTGAAAACTTACCTCCAGTCCAAACAGCAGCCACTTGATGATCAGGCCCACAACGACATTGTCTGTGGCATGCGCCTGTACAGCTTCCAAGCAGCCATTGCTGAACAGTTGATTCTGTACACGCTCCCGCTGGCCGTAGCAGCTAAGTGGAAAGCCAGAACCCTGGACTATATAGTCCTGTGGTCCGTTTTGTCCGCAGCAAGAGTACTGAAAAATAAACAATACAAATCTTGGTTAGCTCAATTAACAAAGATCCCTTTTATTAACTTGCCCTTGGCTTACCTTTTGCTCCAGAAATGCAATCCGTTCGGCGTTACGTCGCTGATACTCCCAAAGGGCTACAAATTCATCACGAGCTCTGTCCACATAGTCGGTCACATGAGCAGCCACAATTATATAGACCTGCAAGCCTATCAAAATCAGCATGCAACTTACATACTATATATTGTATAATTAAAATCATTCCAAGTCAAGCAATAACTTAAATATTCCATTAAGCTTACGCTCCAAATTAGGCCCAAGGAAAGACGGGCAGCTGCATAGCAACCCAGAAACGAGCTGAGCACCACGAACGAACCCACAAAGATCTGCACAACGTTGGCAATGTGTTCAAAGCTGCCCGAGGAGACACTGTTCAGCTCGTAGACAGACAGTGCAATGAGCGTCATGCCAATTAGCTGCAAATCAGCTGGACAGTGCCAAAAATCTCATAATAGTTAACAGGAGTATTACGCATACGCACCGATAACAGCACATTCAGCACGATGAGCACTGCTTTTTGGCAGGATACACCATAGACGCAGGACATTTTAACAGCGTTATCCAATCGATATTGCGTAAAATTGTGTTACAACTAGCCTCGCAGAATATATACTGGGTACTGTTAAAATAATAAACACGCTCAGCTAGCTCGAGCTCTCCAGCCCTTTTGCCTTACACGATGAACTGTAACTAAACGACGCGCATTTATTTTGAAATTATAGCGCCCCCAAAAAGGCCACCAGCGCCAGACAGACAGAAAAACAGTCGGACACTCTAGCAAGCTACCTGGTATTGGTGGCCTATCAAAAGAAATCACCGATTCAATGTTTCTTCCTCTTTTTGTTGTTGATAAACTCTGTTCTCACGGACATTAGAAATGGGGTAGCAAGACGCTGTGCGAGCGTGTCTCTTTACTGAAAAGTATTAATATTGTATCCACAAGCAGGACTAGATTGCATTTGGATTTTCATTAATAACATTTGTGAGACTCGAAACGATTCATCTACAGGGTATCTTGTACTTTTATCACTTTACACCTTGCGATATTTGACTTGTTGTGCTTCTTGGCGGTCACAAATATTGTGGGTGGTATGATGTCACTAAAATGTGAAAAAGCTTTCTGGCATTACCGTTACGCGGTTGCATAGGAGCTTTTGCACTACATAGTATAACTGTTCATTGATAAAGTGCGAAGCAAAATGCCATTAGTAACTGATACTATCATAAGACAAAGGATATTAATAACATTATTGGGTAAACAAGGCAACCTTTGCTAAATAGAAAATACATTCATAATCTGAATGATTTTTCTATTGCCATTCGTAAAACTTGTCGTAATGTCTTTGTTCAAGTTGCTAACATTTTCGCTCTTTTTTTCGGTTATTCAGGCTGACGGGGAATTTACAGTGCTGCATAGCCCCGAAGCAATTGTGTTTAAAGGCCATGAAGAGCTGGAGAGCTTTTACGTTGGCGATGTACTCCTGGCAGCTATGGGCGAAGCAGTCACTGGCAACAGCAAATGGTCTGCTATGGTAATCAACAACCCTTTCTCGCTGGCCAATACTTCGTTGGTTATTGTGCACATACAGGGTACTTTCCATGTGCAAACTTATGAAGAAGTTAAAACCTACGAACTGATTGATTCGGAAACTCAGAGTTCTCTTAATAGCTTCGTCACCCAAATTAGACGAAAATCTGTAACTGAGTTCAACTTTTGTAATCACTCCAAGGGTGTGCAAGCGTTTCAGTCTTACTATGGAGATGCCGAAATAAAAATGAACACTTCATCTAAGAACTTCAAACCCATTGAGAATGTGAGCCACAAAAATTTTCTGGAGGAAATCGCCTATATGCATGCAATCGCCGATAACATGACAAATTTTTTAAAACCGGCTCATGTGATTCTCATTCGTATTTCGCTGGAAGCTTTATTCAAGAAAGCAAATTTTGCCATTCAAAACGAGGCCAAACAACTTGTCGGTAGTGCCGTTATTCATTTGTTGACTGCAGCAAAGGACTACACTGACGTCTTGTTCTTTGTCCAAACCACAGATAAACGCTTAGCAAAAGGAGCCATCATGCGTGGCACTCAGTCTCACAAAAAGAGTAATCCCTTTGACGATATCAATAGCTCTGACTATCCAATTGTGTTCAACATTGTTCTATGGCTAGGTCTGGGACTTGGCTTAGCTTTGGCAGTTATCTGTCATATGATTGCCAACATCGATCCTGGCAGAGATTCAATCATCTATCGTATTAGCTACGCCCATAGATTGAGCAAGAAGAAGCGTTAAACATACGAAATTTTGTTAACATATAAATTTATTTTAAGATAGTCAATTGAAAATATATTCTTAAAAGAATTTAATTAAAATATTAGATTAACATTAAATTTTAAAATTTGATCTTACGATACGAATTATTACATTGGCTGTGAGTTCGTCATTTTTATACCATAATCAACGTGTTTTGTTTACCAATTGGCCAGCCCTCGTTTATGGCCGAAACGCATGCCAAAAAGTCAAACATAAATATGTCAAAAATACATATGTAAAAATATTTATATCTTTACATGTACACAAACAAACTTACATATTTATATTTGTACCAAGGTATAACGTAGTCAAATGAGCAACAAGTTGTGTACCTCTGCCAGCGCATATTTTCATTTTTTAGTTTTTTCGCCCTTTTATATTGTTGGCAATGAGAACGTGACGACGTTCTACATATAAACAGCCTAAACAAAATTAATCGAAGAAAATACACAAGATATATACTATATGTATATATGTATATATATTTATATTTGTATTTGTTTTACAAATAGTTAGAGCTACATTAAATAACTGAGAACTTAGCTTATATGTAGCAGCATTTATAGTGAAGAGTTTTCTCATGAATGTTATATGCAAATTTATTTTTGAATAGGAAACAATATCTAAGCTCGAATAGGCAAAGCATAAATCGAAATACTTTATATCCTCCAGCCCAACATGAATGGGTGTGGCGTGACTTGATCAAACACACTGTTTGGCCCAGTTTTGTACTCACGGCATCGATGTCACCTGTCAGCAGCAGTTGGCCATTAAAATTGCATGCGCCGCTGCTTGTTGCGGAAACTGATGGCCAAAACGACGGCCAGGACAAAGCACAACAGCTGCAGGTTAAACGAGAATGTTCACACAGTTAATTACAAATTCTATAAGTTTTAAATTGGTGTCCAATTTTAGATATGGATCAATAATCACCTCAAAGGCCACCAACACCCAAGAGACAATGATAAAACGTTGCTTATCGCTCTCATAGTGGCTCTGAAGCTTCTCAATGCAACCTTCGACAAAGAGATGCTCGGGCTTTTGCTGCAGATCCTCGTAGCAGCTTGGCGGCATCACTTGACCGAGGTGGACATAATCCTGGGCACTTGTCTTGCCGCAGCACTCGTACTTCTGCTGCAGTCCGTCCATATTGTTGGCCTGCCAGGCGAGCTCCACTGTGGTCTGGGCGCTCTGCACCTCGAACTGATGCAGAAAAATGCAGGTGCTTACAATTTGCGGAATGGCCAGCACCAACAGAAATACGGCACTCTACAGAAGGCCAAGCAGACACATTACATGATTATTCATTGACATGCTTCCATAGCAATAAACTTACCGTTGCAGTCAGACAGACCGACTCTCGGATGGCTGCAAATATGCCCAGAAAGGCAAACAGCACAATTATGGAACAGGCAATGTAGGCGGCGATAACAAACTCCTCGCTCTCCGTATCCGCATTAAAGGCTATCCAGCCAATCGCACCCACTGCGAGGAACTGTAAGTATAACGAATATCAAACTGGAAATTCTCACAGCGATTCATATTTGCATCACAACGCAATGTGACTCAATTTAATGTGCACTTAATTGATAACATATTATGGAGATGAGTCGAAACGTTGTTTGCGTATCAATGTACATATATAGTATCCCCATGTAGAAATGGAAAATGTATATAGTATGTTCGAGAAGCTATTTAATTGTGGCTTTGAAATTGATATGAAAATGCATGGTAGTAAATATACATATGTGGCACACAATTGAAAAGCTTGCCATGTGAGTGATTTGTATACGCTTTTAGTATTGAGCATAATAATTTTTTTAAAAATTGTGTTTCGTTAAGGAAGTCTTATATGTATAATAGTCTCTCTATTATAGTTTTATGCAGTTGTCATAGATAAGGTTTGGATAACTACATACGTTACACGGTACCTGAAGTCGGAATTGGTAAAAAATAACCTCTTTTGTATTCAGATCTTAAATAATATACTGAAAACCCTTAGCAGTTTTAAACTTTTTTTATTATCCTAATGAAACCAAACTAAATAATACTTTAAACATTTTGGAAAAAGATAAACCATTTTGTGTGATTATTGTTTTGTGGCCCCAAGAGACTTTTAATTAAGCTGACTAAATAAGTGGCGTTAATGATTAGTTAGAAGTTGTCATACTCAAAATTGAGGTTTTGCTTTAAGAAACTTGTCTAAGCTAAAAATGTATTATTGTCAGTATGCTCTACATTAAAGCATAAACATGCCGTCAAGATAACATCAGAATATTGCACACTTAGTCTGCGAAATGTTCGCAAGAGTATTAAGAAGTCGATAAAAAATAAGTGTGTTTGGCTTGTTTTCTTATAGACAGGCAATTGGTTGATTACTTCAGGGATGGTGAGTGTTGTGTTGTGTGTGTGGCAAACACACCCCGAATGGTATAGAGGGTTGGGACTTCTGCCTGGATAAGGATAACACTATATAGGTCAAACTACAAGTAAGTAGTGCTGTGTCATGACATCATCAAGCTGCCAGAAACTGGTGCAATTGTACAGCTCAGGCGCCCATTTCTTGCGAGTCAAAACAAAAGCTGCAAGTGTTAACATGTTTGTCATGGTTACACAGGGTGGGGACTAGGTGCACGGGCAGGGGCTGTGGCAGTGGTGTGGGTGTGGGTGAGTTTGTTGGCCAAATACCTGTCGTCGTCGTGGCTTTAGTGTGTGAAACTGACAAATGACAAAAAATATTAAAAATACAACATGGCCAACCATAAGTGGAGAGATGGTGGAGGCAGAGAGATGTCCAAATAGTATTGGGGGCCATGTGCAGTTGAGTTTGAAAAGTATTCTAGCATTTTGCTGCTGTGGCTGCTGTTTAGGAATACTATAATATGGTCAAATCCGCTAGATTGTCTAAAATTATTTCTTTTCGCTTTCGTTTCAGGCAAATGACATCATGCTTGCAAGTCGCGCATTTCCTTTTTGGTTTTATTTTTTAATTGAATGCATCAGTGAAAAAATAAATGTCATTGAAATTTTCAAATAACATTCTGTGCGACTGCATATAGTAAGTTTAAAGGTGTGTGCGTGTGTGTTTATTTGCATAATGTTCTTTTAACTTAGCCATCTAAGTGTGTAAATAAAACTTACCGCCAAAACAGCATTCAGAACGATAGAGGTAATCTTAACGCTGGTTGTTGGGCAACCCATTTTCAAAATTAGATTTGGCAATCTGAGAATTATAAATAGAAATCAAAGTTTTAATTTTCTTGAAATTTCACTTTATTACTCGATCTTTTAGTGCTTAAAAAATGTTTGTTGCTGTATTTAATTGCTCGAAATTGTGCAAAATTAGCTTTGCTCATTACGCATATTAAATATGTAATATACAATGAACACATAGTATCACAGCACAAAGTTTCTTAACCTTTTGACTTCCAACAATGAAACGCTCTTGATTTTTTTCGAAACAACAAATAAATGCCCGCTGTTCGTTGCCACTTTCCGTATTTGGGTATTTGTTCTAGAATCCGTTTCAAGAACTGGTGCGTTCAACGTTTGCTTGCAAACTGAATCCAAACAAAACAAAAGTTTTTTGTTTTGTACATTCAAAACGACTCACACACACTCAGGCACAAGCACCCACATGAACTTTCTCGCATGCACACACATGCGCATATTCAACTGCACAGTACAGAGAATGAGAGAAAGAAAGAGAGTAAGTCAATGCGCTCGCGCAAATGAGCGTTACAAACAATGACGTAACCCTCATTACCCTCACATTCGTCATATCGTTTGAATCGTATTAAGTTAAAGAATACATCATTTCCGTTATTCCGTTAATTTCAGCTTTAAAGAATGTATCGAGTCGAGTCTTTAATTGGGAGCTACAACTTGCTACGAATTGTTCCTTAGCTTATAATACTTGATTAAATTTAAAAACCACCAGACTTTAGTTTAAATTACATGTTGTTTATAGTGTACTTTTGATTAAATGTATTAAGCAAGTCGATTATGAAAGACTCAAGATAAATAACTCAGGATTTTTTTAGTTACTTAATCATTCTTAAACGTAGACAAAAGTGTTTGCCCTGGTTAAGATTTCATGATTAAACAGTTTGAAAAATGGTTTGGATTAAAAAGATAAAGCTTTTCAACAAATGTTTTGTAAATTGGGCGTGATTATTTCATATTGTGATTTTAACATCTTTCAACTCAAGTTAATTTCGAATTATCGATGAATCTTTCGGTTTTCATTGTACAAATATTATCAGTATCAATAAATAATATGTCAAATTTTTATACTTGACACCGAAGATAAAGAGTATATTGTGTTTGTGCAATGTCCGTCTGTATGAACGCAACTTTTTTCCACACCCCTCAAGCTACAGACTTAAAACAATCCAAATATCTTTATCTATAGCTGGGACAGATAAAGTTTTAAGATTGGGTCTCTGCGATAACTGGGGGGCTGGCAAATCGATAAATTCGATAACTCAAAATCGATAAATCCACCTATTTCGCACATCCTTACAGCCATAACTACCAAATTTAGTGAGAATATAGCTACTGACAAACCCCAAAAATCTGCATCAAACATTTTGGAACCACCCCCACCCATTCCGCCCCAGCCCCCCGCAGCTTGAAATCATAACGCCTATAATTTCCACAGTTTTTGAGCTAGAGCCAGCAAATTTGGAGCCATGATAGGTGATGGCGGCCCCCAAAAAAACTGCATCAAAACTTTGGATACCACGCCCACCCATATCGTCCAGCCGCCTCAACGCTTCGTTAGAGACGGGAATGCGTGTATCTTTTACAGTATTTGAGCTAGAGTCACCAATGTTGGTAGCAAAATAGCTTGTAAAAACATCAAATATTGGAGCCCCGCCCACCCATTCCGCCCCCAGTCCCCCACAGTTTGAAATCAGAAACGATTACAACTTCACAGTTTTTGAACTAGAGTTACCATATTTGGAACGAAGATAGCTGGTGGTATCCCACCAAGATCTGCAGGAAAAACTTCGATGCCACGCTCACCCATACCGACTCCAGTCCCCTTTCCGCCACCTTTTACAAACATTGAGATACATTTACCAAATTAGGAAGGAAGATAGCTGGTGGCATCCCCATCTCCATCATACAATCTTTGCGTACACCCCTGCCGCATCCATACCCCTATTCGATGATGTCTCTTTTTACCGGTTTTAAAACAGGTATCAAGTATACCTCAGTCGGTTGCATCCGACTGCAACGTTTCCACTTGTTTTATTTGTATTAAGTATGTATACACAAATATATATACATACATACTTATATATTATTTTTAAGTCTGATTTTACATAAATCATATGTGAAACAAGTGGAAACGTTGCAGTCGCAACCGACTGCGGCATACCGATTAAAATCGGTAAAAGAAGCGCAGCATTTAAGATTCTCCGATGCAGGGTCTGTCTTTATACAAATTGTCTAGCTCAGTTTGTAAAATATGGGGAAAATTTTTAGAACTTTGTAAATGTCAATTGCTATCTTGAAACATTGGTGGCTAGTCGAAGTTTGTAAAAAGTGGCGCAAGGGGGGGGGATGAATGGGCGTGGCATCAAAATTTTTGATGCAGATCTTTGTAAATATCAATTGCCATCTTCATAAAAAATTTAAACTCGATGTAAAAAGTGGGGAAAGGGGGGGGGATGGGTGGGCGTGGTAAACTTGTGATGCAGATCTTTGTGAAATGTCATTGCTATCTTCATACCAAATTTGGTGACTCTAGCTCGAAATTTGTAAAAGTTGGGAAAGGGGGGCTGGGGGCGGTATGGGTGGGAGTGGCATCCAAATTTTTCCGATGCAGATCTTTGTGAAATGTCAATTGCTATCTTCATACCAAATTTGGTGACTCTAGCTCGAAATTTGTAAAAAGTGGGGAGGGGGCTGGGGGCGGTATGGGTGGGATTGGCATCCAAATTTTTTATGCAGATTTTGTGGAATGTCAATTGCTATCTTCATACCAAATTTGGTGACTCTAGCTCGAAATTTGTAAAAAGTGGGGAAAGGGGGGCTGGGGGCGGTATGGGTGGGCGTGGCATCCAAATTTGTGACGCAGATCTTTGTGGAATGTCAATTCCTATCTTCATACCAAATTTGGTGACTCTAGCTCGAAAATTGTAAAAAGTGGGGAAAGGGGGGCGAAATGGAGGGCGTGGCTCCAATACTTTGATGCAGATTTTTGGGGGTCATTGCCAGCTATCTTCCTACCAAATTTGGTGGCTCTAGCTGCAAAACTTTGGAAGATACACGCATTCCCGTTTTTGACGAAGCGTTGGGGTGGATGGGGTCGGCTGGGGCAGTATCGGTGGGCGTGGCATCCAAACTTTTGATGCAGTTTTTAAGTGGTCATCATCACCTATCTTGGCACCACATTTTGTGGCTCTAGCTCAAAAACTGTCGGAGATAGAGGCTTTTTTGTCTCAAATATGCGGGTAGGCTGGGGGCGGAATGGGTGGGCGTGGCTCCAAAACTTTGATGAAGTTTTTTGGGGTCGTTACCAGTTATCTTCCCACCAAATGGGAGGCTCTAGCTCCACAACTCTGGAAGATACACGCATTCCCGTTTTTGACGAAGCGTTGGGGCACATGGGGGTGGCTAGGGTGGTATTGGTGGGCGTGGCATCCAATCTTTTGATGCAGTTTTTGAGGGGTCATCATCACCTATCTTGGCACCAAATTTGGTGGCTATAGCTCAAAAACTGTGGGAGATATAGGCTTTTTTGACTTTAAAATGCGGGGGGGGCTGGGGGCGGAATGGGTGGGCGTGGCTCCAAAATTTTTATCTGTTTTTTTGGTTGGTAGTATCTTCTACCAAATTTGGTAGTTCTAGCTGTAAGGATGTGCGAAATATGTGGATTTATCGGTTTTGAGTTATCGAACTTATCGATTTGCCAGCCCCCCAGCTATCGTAGAACCTCCATCTTGACACTTATAATTTACTATCCCATAGATAAAGATAACTGGAAAGTTTCAAGTCTCTAAGAAGACCAAATTTGCAAATTCAATAAATAATTATTCAATTTTATTTCAACATATAATTTAAACTTATAACGCCATACTCTGTTGTTGTATAATCATCACCTTTCGTTTCAAATTCTTTATCTTTTTCGACAGTATAAAATGTGCAGTCTGTAATATAAAAAAAATTATTATTATGCCTGTTAATAAGATTAATCAATTTTTTAGGAACATACCCCAACAATAAAGATAAGTCCGGATAAGTTGAAAACTTGCTTTTCATAGTATCCAACGTATCCAAATAGGCAAAGAACCTTGTAAACATCTGATAGAATGTCTGTCAATGTTTAATTATATTAATTATGATGATGATGATTTGGTATATTTTACTTAGAGCATAACTTACTGAACATATTACAAACTCTACAGATAGGCCAAATAAACATTAATGAGTCCATTTGTAGGGGTAGCTGATACCACAATAGCAAAATAACGCCTCCTTGTACAATACTTATGCAAAATATAACGTTTGTGGTCTAAAAATGTGGTAAACACATATTGGTACATATTCTATTTATTCTATAAATGTGCTGGGGCTGCCAGTTGATTAGTTTCGTGCTATCAAAATCATATGTGTAAATATTAAGCGGATCCGCTTCAATCAAATTTTGGCAAAAGCAATTAAAATCGAGTTGCAGCCCTGGTGTGCATGCTTACCAGTGACATCAAACCAATCGACTGTGTTGCGCAAGCAATCATACCGCAGAAAAATAAACAGATAATTAACAGACCCGTCGGTCCAACTATTGGTGTTAAGATCTGAAATTTGTCCGATTCGAAGATAGTAATAGAAAAGGCCACAACGAGACCCTGTTCCATAAGGGTAAGTGTTAAAATTTGATTATCTTATAAATAGATACTAAAGACATAAGGATAAGGATTAAAAACTTACCAGCCAAATTAAATTAAGAACAACCCAAACAAAATCCCAACAGCTGCGTGCCATAGTTATTAGGTTCCTGTGTTAAGCGTTTTTCGATTTTTGACAGTATTTGAAAAAAGCCTTTTACTCTCTTTGTACTTTTGATTTTCAGGAATTGTAAGAGTTACATTACATTACATTTGATATACAAGCCAGGCCTGTTCAAATTTTAATACTGCCTACTACTTTCTGGATTTGTATCTATTAGCTGGAAATATTATTCAAAAGCTCCTGTTCTTGGCACAGCCTCAAAAATTTATCACTTTAGCGAAAATCTTTTGAGCCACAAATATTGTTTAACATTTAATAACTTATAAGAGATTGCAAATGAAATCTAACTACTTAACCTAATTTAACATAAAAAATAAATTGTTATTTTTTATTTAACTTAAAACTCCATAATAATACACTTTATTTTCCAACGAACTTGGTCGTCGATTCAAATACAACTGTGGTAAGCTTTGGAGACTAAGCAGCAGATATGTTTTTACGTATTATGGTCATAGAGCATGATTGTAATTGGTTTTTTACCCTGACGATTCGATCAGTTTGCCTAATTGATTTGAAGAGCTTTCGAATGTTTAATCATTCGCACAGTGGAACACAGTTCATTTTTAAATCAATTCGTTTGCTATATTTGTACATTTATTTGACATTAGTTGTATATATTTAAGGCATTGGATTGATTGTTTGGCAAGTGAACGCATGGCGTTCTGTGCGATTCGAAGTTACAATAGTTAAGTAGGTACATAAGTGACACTTATAGATGAGGTACTACGAGTACATTTCGACTGACTTAGGTATTATTAAAGCTACAACACCAACTATCTAATAGTTATAGCGGCGCCTCCGATTTGTGTAGTGTATTGCAAGTATAATAGCCAATCCAAGTATTATCAGCTAAAAAAAAGACAAATTGTTAATGCAATTAATGGCTTTAAAAGCATGCATGCATGGGGCACTCACATCAAATCCCAGCAGGCCCCATTCACAGTATCGTGATGTGATGGCCTCATCAGCGAAGGCCGCCTCCACTTTGCTCAGACAACCATCTGGATTGACATTCATTGGATTCAGGCAATTGTTGCCCCTGCAACAACTCGAGGGCACCGTATTATTCCTATGACCAATGGCAATGTAGTCACCAGCTCCATAGCGACCACAGCAAGAGTACTAAACAAACGAGTTACCTAAATTTAGAAACAACACTTCCACACTTAAGCGTTTAAGCATTGTCGTCTCACCGTCTTCTGTATCAGATCCATGCTGCCTGGCTTGGTCAGCTCCAATTGCCAGTGATCCTCTACCGTTTGCACCGCATACTTCCTGAACACATCGCGGGTATTGAAAAAGATGAAGACAGCTATCAAGCAAAGCAGCACTAGCAACAAAGTCACATACTGAAATATTAAGTTAAAGTTAGTCATCAATCTTAAGGCTTGTATCTAATTAATATGTTCATACCGTCCAGAGCATACGCGACGATTCACGTATGGCGCCGAAACAACCAAACATCGATATCAGCAGTATAATGCCGCCCAATACCATTATTCCGATTGCATACTGCTGCGGCATGGCACCCCAGCCTAGGGCTCCAAACACTATGACTAGTATGCCAAGTATCTGAAACACACAAGTTCATATTTAATAGAGAACGCATTGAATTCGAGGTTTACTCATCGGGAAAATAAGGGGCGTATTTTTATCCACACGCCCCCATATTTTTTTATGTAATCAACTCCTTTTTAAATTGCTTAGTTTAAAATGTTATTTTACAAAAAAATACGTAACGTTCCTATAATTATAATACTAGTTAGATTCTTTTCTGAGTGTAAAGGTATCTGAAATCATCGTGTGTCTGATGTCACCTGGCAAATAGTTAAGTTATGACAAAATATCTTGTTTTTTATAATCCATAAGATGGTTTATAAATTTTTGTGCACTCATTCTATTGTCGTCTTGTTTTATACAAAACGCTGAGTTTTCAACGAAATGTTCCTGTACAACAGAAATCGGCCAGACCTCCAAAAAACCAAGAACTTTTACTTATCCCGCCTTACATTTCCTTATTATATTTATGTTAAAAATTAAAAACTCCACAGCCGATGGCATGACATATCGAAAAGTTTAAACGTTCAATTGTTTGCTTTAAGTTAACAAAAACTTTAAATGGCTTTCATCGCCAGGTGTTGACATTGGTGTCTTGTGTGTTTTCTAATCCGGTTTCAATATTGCTATGTCTCTTTTATATTTTTAATTATTATGCTTAATCTCAAAGCATGACGTCGTCGTCGCACGCTGCTTGTTAACAAAAAGCTTTCCAAGCGTCTCAAGAAATGCAAAAACCTTAGACAATAGACACAGATACACTTACACATATGTATTATACTGGCAGAGCTAGTATATGTGTGCTTTTTTTTTTTGACTAACAATAATTTCTGTGAACTTAGCACGCATAGACAAGATGATATCATCTAGCTAGAGCTACAAAAGGTTTTTTATGCATACAGGAAATATAAATATTTGAACATATTGTCTGATGAATGCGTTTCTGAAATGCAATTTTCAGTTTTCCATTTTTCAATTGCCATATGTTTCATTTCAAAGCTATATTTTTTCTTTTTTTTTTAAATCACCGAACTTACCGCCCATAAGGCATTGAAGAGAAATAATGAGTATTTAATGGTGCCCGTAGCGCAGCCCATTGTTGCAAATTAACCAAATTTGTTTAATTAATTGTGAATAAACAAATGTTTTTGCTGTTGATGGCTGACACGTGCAACAGTTTTTCGAAACAAAATAACAAACTATTCGTATGTATGTATGTATCTGGGTACTGCAATGTGTACTCGGTTTTTTGTCTATTTTCAAATCCAAACGAGAACTGCGAGCTAAAGCTACAGCGGACACGGTCACGAACGAACTAAAAACTGAAACTGAAACTGAGGCCGCCGAAGCTGGCGGCAAAGTAGCTCGCACTCAACACAGCACCATTCAGCACCACAACGCAAACAACAAAAAGACAGTAAACAAACATGAAAAGCAAAAGCACAAAAAGCCAAAATCAAATGTTGATATACATACATACATAGCGTGCATGTGTGTGTGTATTTATATACCAAAGTCTCGAGCGATGTCGGAAGCCAAACAAACAAACAAACAAACAGCCGGGCGGTCTAACCCAGCCGGAGAACAAAACGATTGAGCGGGCACCAAGCTCCAAAGTGGTGTTCTCTGGAACTGAGTCTATGGGCTCTAAAAGAGAGAAAGAGAGAACGCCACTCTATGGCGATCATTAGACTCTAGAAACTAACGCGCTGTGATTATCGAACATATTGCGTCATTGATTGAAGTAGCTGCATAAGTAGCTGAGTAACTGAACTAGAATACGAGGATGGGTTAAACAATCAATCAGTCAATAAGTTTACAAATGGATTTATAATACAATTCAACAGCTTCTAGATTTGCGGTACTTCATCAAATGTTTATTTGTAAATGTCTTAAAATATAGTTTTGAGAGAAATTCGAAAAAGAGAAGAATGATTTGTAAAGATTAATTTGTTTTAATAATGATAAGTGTATCTTTGGCGTTCCTTTCGAAAGCGGTGCACTAAATAGAATGAACAGAAGCACAACAGAGCCTGCAAATAGATATAAAAAATATAATTTAGTATAAATAATGATTAAAATATTTGTAATTAAACATACTGTTACAGCAAATGAACCCCATTTACTATTGTCGGCATAGTTAAAGAATCTTAGGAACTCATCGGCAGCTGCATTCACACAGCCCGTGGTATAGTAGGGTACATTAGTTCGATCGTCAGCATAACAACTTGCTGGCAATGTTGGACGTCCTATGCTCACATAATCATCAGGACCGTTACGGCCACAGCATTCGTACTTAAGAAAAAAAAAATTAAATTAATATTTAATTAGAAGGTTCTCATACTTATATTTGAACTACCGTTCTTTGTATCTTATCCATTGCGCCTGGGCTGATCATCTCCAGTTTCCATTTGGCATCGACATCTTCGACCGCATAACGTTTTATGTAATCCTCATCGAAACTGTTACCAAACAATCCTAACAATTGCACAATAAGCAATGCCAACAGAATGAATCCATACTATGCAGTGGTTTGGATTATACAAATAGAAGTAGAGAGTTGAGATGTTTGTGCTTCTGGCAAGGTTTGTTTATCAAGTTCACTCACCGTTGTGGTCAGACACACACTCTCCTGGCAGATGCCACAGCAGCCGATAATAGACGATGCAAACAATACGCCACCAATGACATACAGATAGACAATATATGCAGTAGGTGCCTGTTTCAGACTTAGCGTAGCTATACCGATTATCAAAAGGCCAAAGAGCTGCAAATTATATATGTATATACAATATTAATTTTGTTGTTATTTCAGATTTAAAGTCAATATGTATCTGCATTAAGTCATCTTAATTCACTTGGCACACAACCGCAGCCGCATTTACAAAGTTGATTATTATATTTGAATACTTTGCCATCAAATAAAATTAATTATGCTATTTTTTTTTTTTGTATTGTTTTTAACATATCTGTAGTATTTGAATTCAAAATTGATTTGAAATATATAATTACATATATTCAGAATAAAATTTTATTAAAAGTTCTTATTTTTTAGGTATGAACCAACAATTTCATATACTAAGTATTATATGCCAGACCGATGTTTTAAAACTGTTCAGTTAAATATATATCTTTCTTTTGGCATATACTATAAATTCAAATCCACACAAAAGTTGCCGGCTGTTCCGAATGCAAATGTTCCTGTTTATTGTTGTTTAGCCATAAAACCGGCCATAATTGTATTATTAATACTACTACATTTCGAATCTCTTGCACGCAGTACAATAACTCAAATACGTACGTTTACAAATACAGCTAAATATTAAAAAATGTTTCACACATCGGATAGTTTTTGATGCAAATCATCTATACTTTGTATATGCTGCTTAAACTTACCGCATAGAGAGTGTTGAGTATGTTAAGGAAACACTTAAAACAGCCGGAAGTACAGCCCATTTTGATTTCTTAAATTGCAAACGCTTAAACAAATATTGTCTATAGTAGAACCGGTCGGATCGGCGTCAGCTGCCCGAATGATGCCAGACGAAAAACGAATCGTCTTAAAAACAATATTTATATGGCTCTTCTTTATATGGACTTCGGACAGTGTTGTCGAGCTGCTGGAATTGGAATTAAATTCGACAAATTCTGACAACAAATTGTAATATATTTGTATTTTCGGTATTTATTTATATAGTTTATTTTGAAAAACCACAAATAAGCTTATTGCTATTTGATTGAATTAATTTTGGCATTGCGTGTGGCTCGAAGTAAAATTTAACTAACTATATTGGACTTTAAAATGTGTAGCGTTTGAGTTAATCCTCATTGATTGGTGCCTCATCATCCTTGATCTTGGATAATTTGCGCGCTTTGCCCATAAGGAATGCAAAGAGCATGCTTAAAAGCTGTTGAGAAAAATTAAAAAACCAATCAGATTTACATTAATTTGCCGTTGTTACTCACCTGCAGTGCAAATATGACAATGGTTGAGTAATAATTGATCTCAGCCTGAAACTGCAGATTGTTTGTGGCTTTTATAGCACAGCCTTCCTCATAGATATGCGATACAACTGTGCAATCAAAGGCATAGCAGCAGCTGGCCGGCAAAGCACCATTCTCCTTGGCCAGATAGTCCTGTGGCCCCTGCATACCACAGCAGCGGAACAAGCTATGTATTGGCTGCATGGTATCATTATTATGCGACTTCTCGTCGAACAGACGCTTAATGCGTTCCTCAAATTGCAGCAGCAACTGACTCTTCATTTTTGAAAATGTGAAGAAGTAGGTGGCCAGTACAGCAATGACCAAAATGCTGCAAATAATAAACTGCAAGAAATTTGAGTTTTAATATAATTATCTTATATAAAATCGAATTACTAGTTACTTACATAAATGGAAAACTTGTAGGATTCCTTGAGGGCTACATAAACTCCCAGAAAAGCGACAGAAAATATTAAAAGACCGCAAAGGGCTGCGGCATAGCCACCATAAATCGAAGAAGCTGAGCCCCAAGTAACAACGCCGCACGAGAAGAACAAAATGTTAAATGCCTGTAAAGGGATGTTTATAAAAAACACAATATTAGTCAAAATAGTAAAATATAAACTCTATTATTATTTTTAATTATTAGCTTCAACTTGAACTTTAATTCTTAAGAAAATCAGAATAAATACAAATGCATAATAAAAATGCAAACGTTATTGTTTTTTTAAACAAATAAATACTTTTTGAAAGTAAAAGGAAGGGACATTTAATTACTTAAATCTTCATTTTTATTAATTTTATTAAATCAGAAGGAAACATTGATAAAAATTAAAGAATATCTCGCACTCATTTTGCTCAAAGTGTTACGCAAGGAATCACAATTATAGGGTTACCACCAATGCTTATTACGTATACCACATGTATGGCAAATTACAGCGAAAGTCAACATTAAAATATTTGATAGCAATTGATTGCCATGTGCTGACAGCTGCTTATAGCGTTTATAGCTTTTATTCGCGATAATATCGATTTTTTGCGAAAATGGTTTCTGGCTACGCTTTGTCTGCCCGGTCGATAGACTGGAGAGACGAAACGGCCTTCGTGGCATTTGCTTGTCTGTGGTCAATGACTTAATTACGAACTTACCGCAATTAGAATGCATGTTGTGAAAAGCGCATATTTCCAGGGTGTTATGGCAAAAGACTTCTCCATGTTGCAAGCAAACAAACTTAGTATTGTCAACAGACAGCAAGAACAAGAATAACGATCATAGTTAGGTGCAGCCCAAAACAAACTTCCTAATTAGCCACATGGGATAGTTTTTCACACTTACGAATAATTTCCACTAGCTGCGCGTTAGGCAATTATGCTTCAACATCGACTGCGACAACGACAGTGAATCTAATGTCTAGCTGCTGCTCTGTTGTGGGGCATTGTTGTCGGGCCTCCAACTAAGCCAAGTACGGATATACAAGTGTCGCTTACGTGTATGGCCCGAACACTGCCAGTCGACTGACAGCTGACACGGTTTCAGCTACACTTCAAGTTGTGGAAAAGCCACCGACGCCCGTCTGGTTTGGCGCAGGCGCTTTACCGGCTAGTCTACAGGGTGACACTTTCAACAGAAGAGTTGAACAAACATTAGATATGTGTGCGCCAATAACACACACAATTAATTTAAACGGTTAAGTTTATACAAATAAATGTGCAAGACTTTTTTGTGGTTTTAATTAGTTTACTTACTCCAAAAAATGTGTATCTGATCTTCATAATCCTTGAGCAACTTGAAACCCAATTTATTTAAATTAATAATGTTAAAAGCTTTTTATTAAGCTGCACATTGAACATTAAACATACCATATACTATTTCTTTGTCTCAAAGAAAGTATGCCAAATTAATGGAAGTAATATCGGAAATAATTTTCTCTGGTGAGAGCAGTCGATAGTCGGTCACAACCGGCTGTGGTATACTCGTTACCTGTATAGAAAGGGGTAACAAGAGGCCTGATTGCAAAGGGGTACGGATGAGGGAAAGGTGTGCGCTGCGTTCAAAGATTGGATGATGCAGATCAGGTATGCCACTCATCGCCCTAATCGCCCTTATTATTGGGAATGACGTCCCATACTTTTCTTAAAGCTCTTAGAAATGATATTTTTTTTAATAAACTACACATTCAGTAAAACGAATGGACAATTTAAAATGCATTATTGTTAAAATTTAACAATTTTCATCGCTAGTTATTATTATACCCTTTGTTTTTTAAATATGTCGAAAATAGGAATATTGTCGACCCAATTGATTTTAAAGGCAAGGAAAGGCATATTGAATTCTGTTATGGTAAAGAACTTTGACAAAGCCACAAAAAAATATTTTATCTGTATATTAAAGGAACTATTAACACTAAATTATGTACGCTAACAAAAACAAATAGCTAATGCCAACATAATAAGTATATATTAAAATGTTTAAAACTTATGGTATCTGATTTTGCCATTTCACGGTATTTTCTAGTCTATCAAACTCCGCCATATGATTTTACCAAATTTGATTAGAAAAAACAAAATTAAATATTAAACAACATTCGCCTAATATCAATCAAATGGACAAGTCGAACTTTCAATACTTGTGGCTGATACTATTTTGTATATGCAGTATAAGCTATACGCAAGTAAGTATTTTGATCAATATCAAAACTATTTATATATCTATATATTCAACTAGGGCATCTTTATGAAATTTACAAAGATAACTTGCGAAAGTAAGGATGTTACGATGTTCACAGTCGAATACTGCTACATGCGGCAAGTGGACCGTCTGAAAAATTCTATCAGTCTTCGTTTAACGTTGCTTAAGCCAATAGATCATGAATATAAGGTACGAATTTATTCTTTTCTAAACTTAACTTTTATTTAAATCGAGCTGCACTTTAAAGGCAGATTCATGATCAACAACAACGGTTGGCAGCCTTTTCTTTATAGCGTTAACATTGAGATGTGCAGTTTTTGGAAAAAACAACATAATGCTCTTGCTAAATTGTTTCTAGGATTTACGAAGGGTCACACCAATATGAATCATAGCTGCCCCTATCTAAGACCATTAATCTCTTATTGATCCCTTATTTATATTTAAGTTCTGCTTTTCAGAATGAGAAGTATTTAACTTTTGATAATATCGTGAACACGGATATATCGAATAACCTGCAGGGCATACCGCTGGGCAAAGGACACTATGCGGTATATACCACCTGGTCCTGCAAAAATGCTACACGTGCTCATGTTAACGTTTACTTTGAAGTTGTCAATTATTAGTCAATGAAAAAATAATAAATTGTGTGAAACACAACTTTTTAACAATATAAACAAGTAAGAAGGCTCTAGTCGGGAGAGCCCGACTAGAAGATACCCTGAACCCAGTTGCAATAAATATATTAAATTTATAAAAGACTTTGGTATACTGACTTAACTTCAATCGATTAAATTCGATATCTCCGGTGTTTCTTAACCGATTTGGACGAAACTTTCAGAAAAGTTCTATCGTTACCCATTATTTCAACACTCATTTTTACATTTTCCAAATTCGATATTTTTTTATCGATTCCATGTGTATATCGGAAACCAGAATAGTTATCGATAATTTGAAGCAAACTTGTTCTGCTCATGGTATAGGAGAACTTATATACAAATTCTAAAGTCTCTAGCTCTTGTAGTCTCTGAGATCCACGCGTTCATACAGACGGACAGACGGACATGGCTATATCGTCTCGGCTGCTGATGCTGATCAAGAATATATATACTTTATTGGGTCGGAGATGCTTCCTTCTGCCTGTTACATACTTTTGCACAAAACCATTATACCCTTATGTATTTACCCATTTTATGGGTTAAGGGTATAAAAAGGAAACAATTATAAGTACATCAAACTTAAACTTTATTGTTTTCAGCTTTAAATTTTAAACGCTTTGTTTAAAGTGGACAAAATGTGACGTGTGAGCTAATATAATACTTTAAAGAGCATGCAAAATATATTTGTATAATTTATTTAATCAACACCCAAATCCAATAAGTTAAAAAACAAACTCACCCAAACCTCTTCTAAAAACACACTCAGTTTTTGCATTTCCGAAAATTAAAAAAGTATTAAGCAGTTATCATATATGGTATACCCTCAAAATGTTCGGCAAGAAAAAAAAAATCATATACATTTGCCAAAAATCAAACTTTCAATTTTGTTGGCTAATTCGTTTTTGTGTATGCAGTAAAAATATTAGCTTTACGCAAGAAAGTATTTTGAATAAATAAAATAAATAAATAAAACTGGCTCCATAACTGTAAATAAGTCTAGTCTAACCTAATTTTTAATAAACTCAATGCAGGGGGAGAGCAACACGTTTGGACGCAGTTAAGTCTAATGTTACCCAATCAAACTTCGGCTCATCTTCAAGTGACAAATGCGTTCATATTTAAAGAACATAAATTATTAATATTGTACAATGCAACGAAATTATAGGCCAATATGAACAAATTGTTCTCAAATCAAGAGCGACAGCACATAATTAAAGAACAAAAATAATATTAAGAACATGTTTTAAGACCGCCATTTATTTTTTTTTTTATACCAATAAAAAAAAGGACAAAAAGTCAGGAAAATTAAGAACATTTGTTCTTAGTAAACATCTAAAAATTAGTGTTTATCAATTTAAATAATACTTAAGGTTTAATGTTAAATCGCATTCACATCCAAACGGCATTATTGCGACGATCTGCGTTCTTCAAGCCCGTCATCAGCAACCAACCAAGACCCGCGCCAACAAACTGAAAAGGTTGAAAGTTAAGTTTTGCTTGAATGGAATTTAAAAAATTGTTTACACTTACCTCGCCCACAATAAGCAGATAGCAGAGAATCTTGAATATCAATAGCCTGTCATCCAGATATTCCACAAATTGCGACTTGCAGCCCACTTTGTAAATGCTCGAACGATCTACGCATTTTAAATCAACACAACAACTCTTGGGTACAGGATGATTTATGACTGAATAGTCATCGGAGCTATTGACGCCGCAGCAGTGTAACCAGGACTCATAGTATGCCAAAGCGCCAGTCTCATTTCGCTCAGCATCCCAAAGCTTCTCGAATCCTTCATTAATGCTACCCGAAATTCCATCCTGGGTTCCATGAGAGACCATGCTCAAGAACAATAGCTGTATCAATATCAACACCACCACAGCTATAACATACTATTGAAGAGAATTAGAGAGAGTATTGCAGATGGATTTCAATTTTCAAGTATCCATAACTTACAATAAGCAGACGTTTAGGAGACTCGTGTATGGCCGCCAGGCAACCAAATATAGAAATTGCTATAATGATGACGCCGAGGCCGATAATTAAACCGCCAGCTGCATTTTCGCCAATGTTAACTGTAGTTACATATGCTCTGCCAAATAAAATCATAATTTATTACTTTTTATTTCAAATGAAATAATAGCAGTTTATCGATTTCTTAACAAGAAATCTTTACATCGGTATTATAATAATTATACTGAATGGAATTAGCCATTTGCCGTCGTTCGAACGATATTTGAATGCACTTATTTCACAATTTAACTGACGATCAACGATTGGTAGCTAGCCAAATTATATAAATTTAAATATATTTTTTACAATTTTCGCCCGCCCTTATGAATACATATTTTTTATAAAATTACTTACAGAAAGAAAACACCAAAACCAATTAGCAGCAATCCGAGCACCTGTTATTAATAGAAACAGCATCACATTTGAATTTTAAAATACAGCAATTTGCATATAATTTTTTTTACTTACCGCATATATGAAGTTTAGCAGCAGCAACAGATGCTTTACTGTAGTCTCCGAAAGGGCCATTTTGTTGTTGTTCTTGTCGTTGTTGTTGCTGTTGGTGGCTGCAGTTAGCGAAAACTGCGAGAAGCTGACGAGGCTGCGCCAGCTGTCGCACTGAGTAACTGACTAACGTCTCTGACTGGTTGGCGATTGTTGGTTTGGCTATTAAACTCAGCGAAAATGAGCAGAATGCATTAAGTAAATGTTACGTATAAGGCAACAGCCAGTTTTGGGAAAGGTGCGCGCGTTTATTACGACTGCGAAAATACGTATATATTTGTATACATCTAAATATCCGTTGGATACGCCAATTGTGCTCAGTGCTGACCGCTGTGTTTCAGTGCCGTGAATCAACTGAAACATTGTGTGTGTGTGTCTTGGTTTTCAAAAATGCGGGTTGTACAAGTATAAGACTCTATATACATATTCATATATTCTATTCATTGATCTGTGTACAAACAGCGAGCAGCTCGAGAAAATCATCGCCCACATCGGTGCTCGTAATGGGAAAGGCGAAGGCGCTTCTCCGTGTGTTTGTTTGTGTTTTTCTATTTTATCTTCTGGCATACTGGTTTCTAGATTCTTATTATTGTTGCCGTTTTCATAAGATTCAAATCCTACTCATTTTTACTTTGACATTTTTTTTTTCTGTATTAATAATATTTATCTAGCAGTCAACATGAAATTAGTCAATAGCAACAGGTTGTATTAAGATATTTATTATTGTGTTTGTTTTTGTGCATGAACGTGGGCATTGGTTTACAACGCCGCATAGATATTTGTATCAATGAATGATGATAATAAATTAATTTCTATTATTTTTTATTACACAGCTGCACTATATACAAATCACATTGGCACACAAAAAAACTAACTAAAGATAATAATAATACGGGTATATAGCGACAACAATCAACAAATGGACTTAATTATAGAAACGCACGCGATCGCGATGGTTTCGTATGCTATCCACCAAAAAACAGGTAGCCACAGAGCCAACAAACTGCAAGTAAAAGAGTTAATATATAAAACAATTTATTGGATTTTTGCAGAATAAGTTTTGAGCGAACCTCGGTTGATATTAAAAACCAACTTATTGTATGGAAGTTAGCCGTCTTTTTGCTAACATATTGTTTGAATTGGCTCTCACAGCCATCTATAAACAGATTCATGGGTTTTGTGCAATCTCGCTCAAAACAGCAGCTAGCAGGAAGTTCTCGCTCTAGGAATATATAATCCTCAGCATTGTTGCGACCACAGCAATGCAGCTACAAAATGAAGAGATATAATTTTATGTATGTATTATATGACTTCAACATTTTTTAAACTTACCCACTCCTCATATAGACTGAGTGTGCTGTTCTTGGTGACTTGTGGATCCCACAGCTCATCGAAGCCCTGTTTTAAGCTCCTTGGCAAAGCATCCCTGCTGGCTGCAAAACTTATGCTAAACATAATAAACTGTATGACCAGCAATAGCAACAACAATACTGCGTACTGTAAATAAAACTTATTAAAGAATATTTTTAAAATGTTTGACAAAATTACATACACTTATAAGCATCTTTTTGCATTCCTTGGCTATAGACACAATGCCAAATATGCTGGCAAAAATTATGACAATGCCCAGCAGAATGCAGAGTATGGAAGCCAACTTCTCGCCAAGATCAACGGCATTAATCTGCTCGGCCATGCTATTCAGTAACCAGGTGCCATACCAGATAAGCAGACAAGCAGAAATCTATTTGGTATATGGGATTTGGATTAAGTAACAAATTCTTTAGTCGATAGTCCAAATTAACAGCTCACAAAATAACTAATAGATTTTATATTTTTCTTCTAGATACACCATTTTAGACCGTTCCGATTCGGGTTAAGTTTTTGAAGTTGATAAATTTTGCATATATTTCATAAAGTAGGTAAGTAACATAAAAAACTATTCAGCACTGTTTCAAGCAAGCTTTGATGACTAACATTGATAACAAGTGCTGATCAATTACTTTAAAAGTACTCCGTTCAGTTTTCAAAATTTGAAACAGCTTCAATTGTTAAACTTACAGCACACATCAAGTTGATGACACACAAAATGTATCGCAGTAGTCGTGAGGTGCAATACATTTTAAGTTAGACACAACTGCTAATAAAACATGACACAAAACAATAAAATTTTAACTTTTAATTAGTTAAGTTTAACGTTTCACAAAACAAACAAAAAAAATTATAAAAATAACACTTGAAATCTAACAACAACACGAATTTTTAAAAAAGCACACTTTTGTTGTATGTCTTCGTCGCACCTTGAGCATCGGCAATGGTCACAGGGCAAATACTGAGAAATCAGATTTTGCTTTGCCGCATCTTGCGATGACTTCGCTTTCAGATGAACGATTAACCCACAGTTCTTGTCGCCAGTCGTCAACCGTCGCGACGGCGATGCAATAGCTAAAATCTACAACGAGCCCCACTGAGAATTGTAGAATTTTTCTTCGTATAGTTTACACACATATAGTCAATATCAAAGAAATCTCGTCACATAGAATACAAATGATGAAAATTAGCGTAAAGCGCCCACGCCCAAACACATGAAAATACAAATATGTAGATAGGCATACAGATGACTAACGGAAACTGCGGGCTATCCGCACCAGGGGCCAGCTGTTTGGTCAGAAACAATGATGTCAACAAACCAAATTTAATCTAAGCACTTTATTTTTCGGCTACTTAGCATTGAAATTTCCCTTTAATGCAGCGGTTGGTCAGCAGCCGACCACATAAATAATAAAATAACTCATCCTTTGATTTGTACACCGTATACCTTGTATAAAAAGCCAAATAGGTTTTCAGCACTTATAGATCCAAAAACAAAAAGCAAATACGAACAGAATAGTCTACCAATTAGCTTTTCCGACAAACCATTTAATTTGTTTGACTTATTAGGATTTTTATTTTGATTAATACAAAATCTACATATTTGTTTTGTTCCTTGAAATTTTACAAATTGTGTGATTAACAATCGAAGGCACTGAGTAGCGCTTGAAATGATAAATATAAGAAAAACATTTGTGATAATACATGCGTTGTAAAATATTGTGTAATACAAATATTATGTGTAAACATCGAAATCGGCTTGAACACTGCTTTTGGCACCTGTTGTTGAGCTGTGAAGCAGGATTGGATGATTTGTAGTTTTTCGTTTGTTTCGTGATGATTAACATGAGGTAGACTAGAAAACGCCACAATATATATAGACTGGAAAACTTGATTGCTTAGTTTAGTGTTTGTAAGAAGTATTTGCACAGATATTTAGAAATCTTTGGCCTTGAGTATGCGCAGTATGAAGTGTGCTGTTAATATATAACTTATTTTGGAAAGTATTTGGAGCGTCTCCAGCGATTAACAATACTATTAGCCAGCACATAAGCAAGCAGTGCACAAATAACCTGTAGGTAAAGAGAAAAATTAATTTGATATACAAATTTTTAAAGATTTTAAAGATTTAAAACCTACCTCAACGCCAACAAGAACAAGAGCAAATATATTAAATGTTGTCCAGCGCTCTACAATGTAGTCCAAGAACTTTTGGCGACATCCTTCCATGTTCATTTTATCTGTACTGCTGTTGTAGCAGCTGTTTGGTGCCTGAAAATAGTCCTTATAGCTGACATTTCCACAACAATCGAGCTGAGAAGACAAATTGTACAAGCAATTAAAACTCTAATTAAGATGCGCTTCAAATCAATACTCACCCAACGTTCAATGCTCGCTATTTGGCTAACATTTCCAGGCTTAATTGGAACGGGCTGATCTCGCCACAATTGATCGAATGTCTTGTCCACGTTGATGAGCAGCGATTGTTGGAATAGCCAAAAAAATACAACTGTCATCACTTGCAGTATGGTCAATACAACAACAATTGCCACAAACTGTTTTGGATAGCAAACCAAAATTAATAACAAGCTTTTATATTCATAGGTTAAGGACTTACCGTTTTGGACATGCGACTGCTTTCTCGCACAGCGCCATAAAAGCCAAACAGCGCGGCCAACACAACGACGATTCCAAAGGACAAAATAACAATGGCAGCCGTATCAAAATGTTCGAATTTGATAAATATGTGCACGGAAATTGCAATAACAATCAGGCCAAAGAGCTGTAATTAGTAAAAATCAGTTTATGTATAAAAAACAAAAGTCTACTGTTTTATAACAGTTAATAGCTTTAACCTAACAACTTAATACGTATACTTAATATGCAAATGCAAAAACAACAGGGCATATTTCTCATGCATTCATAACATACTCAAATTAATAACATAATTTATTGCTGCTAGCACATATAGCCACCTAACGCAAAGTTTTCACTTCAAATGCATTTAGTTTAACCCTTTTGGTACCTTTTTGTATAATTTTTTGTTGTTGCCAGCCCAATTAGCTAAATTTTGCAACAATTGCACTGCAAATTTCTACAATGAGTCATTTGTACGAGAACATTTCACACAAGCTCGCAAATGTAAACAGTTTTTGAATTTGGCACTTGGCACACTTGGCAAACGTCTTATGTTTATTGCGTGTACATATGTATATACCATTTATAATACCGGCGATCGGCACATACGACTACACTCAAAATGCTTAAATAAATGCGCAATAATTATTTATACATTGTTTAGCTTGCATACATGGTTTGCTTAATGTTAACAATAGTCAACATAGTTGCGAATAATATTACAATTGTAAGAAACCAGTTAAGAGCTCAACACAAACATTTACGCTGTTGACACTTTGAGCTAGAGATGACGGCGCGCTTGAGTGTTTTAAAACTACACTGAGTCCAGCTCCCACCACTGACAAAATCCCATCAATGTTTAGTTTTTGGTTGTCACGTTAAGTAGCCCCCCTATGGCTTTAAGATTTTCCAAAGCCTAAGCCCAAAATTTTGAGCGCAAATGAGGTAATTATGACAAATATGTTTGTATACAATTTGTGTTTATTATATTTTGGGTTTGTCTAACGTAAACTCATTTGGAATTTACTGTAATTTGTTGCCATAACTGGTTTCGATGTCTTCACAAATACATGGCTTATCTTTTGCCTTGCTGCGCCTTTTAAGGTTCAATAGTGTAATTGATTTACTACTTCTCTCTCGCTCTCTTACTTAAGTTTCAATCATGCAAATTGTTCAATTGCTTAGTACACACAATTTTTAATGTTAGCTTAACGAGTCGCATTTCAATGAATGCCACAGCTAAATATGGCTAAGAAAAAGTATTACTTGACATCAAATATTATGTGGCAACTAAAGCAACTTGTATGCCTCTAGGCTACTCGTTGTTTTAAAACAAAGCAAATGATTATCGGCACCCAAAGACAACGTCATAAATTCAATTCTAATAAAGTGTGTTCACTTCATCGTAGATAAGAACTCGAAGCACACTTGACAGCATGAGCATAATTGAATGCTAAACCTCTTGGGCATCTGGCCTTATGCTCACAACGCCATTTAATTGTTATTTATTACACATGGCGTCCAACTGTTAAGGGCCCAGAAGGCGCTGACATAACACTGGAGTGGTATATGGGCGGGCAACCAAGCATGGAACATAGAATCAACTTGGCAATGACAATGATTCCTCATGAACATAAGTCATGCCTGCCACATGAATCAGTCTCCATCTGTAGCATACTTTAAAGTAAAAGCTGCCTCAAGATAGTTGACCGTGTACTCTAAAGCATTAGGTAACATTAAATGTCACATGTGTTATCTCTCGTAGTTAGAGCACTTGGCGTCGACGTTTGAAGTCCGATAAGAGTTAAAATGGTCGTACAGCAACGGCAAATGTTTTGGTAAATAATAATAAATGTTTTGGTAAATAATAATACTTATAAACTAAGTATCATCAGTGGACTAGGCTTATTACACTTGTTAGATAAATAATTAAGTTTGATATAAGAATTTAAGTAAATATGTATATAAAATTTTGTGTTTTATGCATGTCATTTTTGGAAAAGGAAGTTTTAGGTCGCTAGCTTTACGGGTGTCGAAAATAGTTGGGTTCATACAGACGCACAGACACAAAACCAATGCAATATTTTCCTTCAGTAAGAAAATCAAAAGAATAATACTATAAAAATGAGGTTTTCTTTTACAATCTTGAAAATTCTGCGTATAAATTTTACTATGAAAACAATATTGCCAACTAACTAAAAGATGTCATCTTTTCATTATTGACTATATTCGAAGCTGTTTACTTATTGCTTTTCTGAATGAAATTAGTTCGCTTGATGAACCTTTGTTCTATTGTTATTTACATTAATGATCTCATATAATTTGCTCTTATTTGATCAGCAGACAAACAATTAAATGCAATTATCAAGTGTTAATGTTCATAAGTGCGAAAGCAAGGCCAGACACGTCTTAAATGCTCATTTGCATGCTGTTCTAACTGATAACAAAGAACAGAGTCTGATTAGACTTTGGCAAGCTAACCAATAAAATCAGTTGTTAATTGCACACTCACACACACACACACACTAAACACTCGTTTACCACTCACTAAAGTAGCCCTAGTTGGAAATGTATGCGGCATGTTGTCCAAATAAAAGCAGAGTAGAACAGCGTTAAACTAGAACAACTACATTAATGTCATTGAGCAAAAAGCGTTGCTGAAATTTATGTGGGTTTCTACAAAACTTTATACTTGAATGTAAAGACAACACACGTGTGTGTGTAGCTGACAAAAAAAAAATAAATTTGATAGTGAAAAAAGGTTGTGCCCTACCTCAAATACTTGGCGAGCCTATAGGCACAGCTGGTATTTAATTTAAAAAAATAGAAACACCGCCACACCGAAATAAGAACTTAAAAACTGAAACAAAAACAACAAAACGAGAAGAGCTGCTCATCAGTAAATCAAAGTTTACTCGCATGGAACCAATGCGGAAAAGTTACGCATACGACGCGTTGTGCCCTGTTTCTTTACGGCATTTCTTATGGCATTTGCATGTACATATGTACGACACAAAATTCTTGTTTTTTTGTCTAAGGCTATTGCCGAAAAATATTTTTTTTATTTTGCAACGCCAGCGTCTGAAAATGACATCAACAAATTTTCAGTTGCTAAAAACACAAGCACAAAAAATATTTTTTACACCCAAAAGTGAAGTAAACTTAAAATTCTATATGGCTAGGAGCAATGACGCGGCTTTCGTATTTATGCACACATTTACATATTTTGACCGCCTTTTGCTCAAGGCCAAGTTTTGTGGCGTGGGTGACCAAGTTTATTAGCTTTTTCTGATCATTTTTGAACGCATAAGTAAAAAAATTTTTATTTTAAAACAAATACAATATCCAAAAGAAATAAACAATAATTTAAGTGAGTTCAGAATGAAACAATTTTGGACATGTGGTTGAAAACAAAACACAATTATGGCAAATATCACTTTAAAAAACATTTACTTTGGCTGTGTTACTTATGAAAGTCTTTTGAAAGCGAGAGTTTCACATATCAAATACTTAACAATTTTCATATTTCAATTTCTTAGTGCTTCAACGAATATTAAAAATATAAAATAAGCATTACCTATTCATATATCTAAGTTTCTATCAAGCTCTCTCGTCACGACACGAATAACGATACACACCTGACACTACCCACAACATGTCAGTTAAAAATTAACTTCAACATTTGATTCTAAATTTTATGTCTGAAATTCGATGAGCTGCGCCCAGTCTAGGCACATTAACATAAGAATAGAACAGCATATTATTAATTTAATAGTAAGCCGAGTAAAAAAACCTTCAAATGTAATTGAAATGCTAGCAAAACATTTAGCTATTCAAACAAACTGTAATTCTATCTGGATATGTAAGCTCAAATTGTTTTTAAATTCAGCAATATCAACTTAAATGATATGTTATCAGCATGTCTATTTCGGGCGCATTAATTACACAACTGTAAATAGTATTAATGTGATGAAGTCAAGGCTTATGTTATTTACTTTCAACAGATAAACAAATGCCAATGTTGTTACACGTTTTATAAATACAACAAAGAAGGGGCTGGGAGTGAGAATGAAACTGTGTAATTAAAGAAACATTTAAAAACTATTCATACTAACAACTTAATTCTACTCGCAAATGAGATATGTAATCAACAGTAATTTAAAAAGTACACACACGGTCAAGAAAACAAATTTAAAACACCTTCAACTAGTTTGATCTGGTAGCAACTTATAATTTGGGGTTCGTAAACTTGGAACAATTATATTTTAATTCTATAATAATTGTAAACTTTAATGGCATTTACTATGAGCTCTATGAGCTTTAAAGTAAGTCATTTGCATATGAAACTTATGCCGTAACATTTCCATTTTCTATTTTGCTTAGACCACCTTTTTAAGTTTCTGTCAACTGTTTGCAGACTTACCACGTATATTATATCCCAGATCAAAGCAAATACTTTCAATAACTTTGTGGAGCACGCCATTTTGTCTGTTTATGTTGTTATGTGTAAGTTGTTTGTTTTTTTTTTTTTGTATATAATTTTCTTTGCAAAAATGCACTCTATAAATGCTATTTTTAAGTATCTCTGCAACACAAGATACTTGCAAGAATTCAGTATTTTGTATTATGTTTTCACTCTGCTGCACTTGGCAACGCACAATTGAAAAACACTTGTTAGGAATCAAAAATATTTATTTCAACTACTAACGGTCGCTCTGGAAACCAAACACATCATGTTCGCGCACGAATCTAAACTATTTTGTTGATAGCAAAAACTTTTAGCGAAAAGCAAAACAAAACTTTGAAAACGAAACGGTCGTCGGAACGTATCTGAAATAAAACAGAAACAAAAAATGCGCTTGCTTTCGTGTTCGCCGTCGCGACGTGCATGGTCGTCACAGAGAGGGGCTTATTTCGTTTCGTTTTCATCGTTTCCATCGCTATCTGATGAGAGCGCTCAATTGTGAATGTTGTAGACACAATACTATTTTTAATAAAAAAAAGTTTAGAGCGACAAAACTTTTGCGTAGCGCTATTTTTATAATAGTTGTTTTACATACTTTTCAGCGCACACACAACATTTAAATTTGTATGTATCTATAGTGTACATTTATAAATGTAAATGGCGTAAAGTTTTCACATAATAATTTATTTGTTTTGCATTAGATCAGCAGTAGTTTATATTAAGTTCAATCAAATGGAAAGTTCAATATTTATACATAAATATTATTTGTTACAAATTAATTTCTTTGTATTTCTTAAAAGTAAATGTACATCGAAAACGGTTTATATTTGGTGTTTATTTTTATTTAAGGGGGTATAAACATGAATCATGAATCAGATTAACGCGTGTTCGTGTGAGTTTAAGCAATGGAACTCCCTTGACTGCAGCCTATTAGTTCTGCTTTGGTTTGATTATTTGCGTGCGTAGGAGGTAGGGATATAAAGCTTTTGGCTTTGCTTGCAAAGCGGACGTAAAAAAAGAGAGTGAACGCAAACGTTAACAAAGCTTCATGATCAAAGCTTGATTTCAGAATAATTTGAAATCATGCAACAATCAAGAAGCGCGATGTGCGCTCTCTGTCAAGTCTGTGTCGCCTCTTTGGCTCGCGACCAACAGCGGGACTCACCCGAACGATGCATACACCCAATACAATGATAATCAAATTTATGAATTAAGTGTATACCTCCTATAAGAAGCTCAATAAGCAACTCGTTCATAACAATATCAAATATTATATATGTAGTATATCAAAAGCGATTTAAACTGTAATGGCTCGGGTATGAGCGTTTGTCAAGTTTGCAACAATTTCAAAACTGGTTTCAAAATTAAGGTACATTTAAAAGGTAAGCTGTTTTCTCTTTTTCAACATCATAAAAAAATAGTGTAATAATTTAAACGCCATATATTAATATACTTGAAGCAATTCACTTTTAACAAATGCAAATTCCAAGACGAACCAATTTCTTAATAGTATGAGCGGCGATGATCATTGCGAATACTGTTGCAAAGGCCACATGTCACAATGCTAAGGATTAGCTGTAAGGCAAGGAAAAATTTATTTAACAACTTGCATATTTATTTGTTATGTATCTATATAAAAAACTCACCTCAACGGCGACTAAGATCCATCCGATAATATTGAAAATTTGCAGGAGATGCTGCCAATAGTTTTCAAACTCTACTCGACAGCCCGTATGGATGAGATTATCCGCCTTACTTCTATCATGATCCCGGAAACAGGTAGCCGGTGGAAGGCGTTCATTAACAATGTAATCCTGGGGACTACCGCGACCGCAGCAATGGAACTACAATCAACAGTATATTTATAAGTGTTGCTCAACATAATATAAGAGATAACTTACCCAGTTCTCATACAATGACATGGCACCTGGACTGTTCAACTCCTCCTCCCAGGTTGTCTCCAAGGAATTGGCCAAATTCGACGCTGCTGTGCTTTCGTTTTTGGTGAGCAAAAACAAAAGTGCCAGTTGCACAATAATTACCACATACAATAAGGTAATGAACTACGATACAAAGGTTGATTAATCATCAAAATACAAGTGAATGTCATACTGGGTTTACTAATACTTACAGTCACCGTACAGCAGACATTTTCCCGCCAAGCGGATAGATAGCCCCATAGAAAGATTAAAATGGCGGCAACGCCAATTCCAATGTACGAATAGGCTGCCAAAGCACCAATCTCATTTGTATCATAGGACACCAGGACATAGACGCCAAAAGATATCAGCACCAGTGCCAGCAGCTATAAACAGACAACAAATTTATCACATAAATAAATAAAATCTCAAGCATAATAGTGTTCCAGCATAAAAAATAAACAGCGAAAAGTCAACTTTCAAACATTTTGCTACTTTTATGCCTTTGACCTTACCCAAACAGAAATGTAGTCGAACACATACTTTTGCATGTATGTGTGTGTCTTACCATATTAATGGCTGCTTAAGTTACAGGCTACATAGGCGTCCGCCAGACTAGTCTATCTGGCGTCAGGAAACACTTCAGCAGTAGGAACATAAGGATATTACGCTTACTAAACAATAATTTTAAGAAGGCAAAAGGAATAGACTGGGCAATATCCTGTACTCTAACAAAATGTATACTTCAATGTATTTAGCTTTCACATATACTAAAATATAATTGGGAATCTCTTGACACACTAACAGACAAACTGTACAAGATATTACCAATCATAACTTCATTACATTCGCTGCCCTTTATTATATTTTAACCAAGTACAAAGTAAACAAAACAACGAATGTGGAGTAACTAGGCGTGTGGGTTTTGCTTGTTTGATTGCTTTTGTAAAATTTTCTATCATATGAGTAATATATTCAGACAGGAATAAACACATAGACCAGGTCCTTTAATTTATTTTGACACACTAATCACCAAAGATTGGCTAGATGTATATACATACGTAAACAAAATTTGGTTGGATTTAATTAAAACGCTTAATATCATTGAAAAATCGTTTATAGAAACTACCTTTATAACTAAGTAGAATCTTTGTTGATATTATTAAATTTAATCACGCATTGGAAAGGATTTATATAAAATCCATCTGGTAAAACATTTTTACAGTTTTTTTATTAAATATTTTGGAATTCTGTTAACTTATTAATTGATACAAATCAAATATCGAAAATTTTGATCGTTGAATTACTTGCAGGTGATATAAACCATATTTTACACAAGCATACATACAGATAAATATTTTGGTGTATAGATATGTTTAATTTGTAGCCTAATTAACATGTGTTTATTCTCCGCGTTTGCTTGTAATTAAAAATTTAAAACAAACTAACAAACGAAACTTTCGCGTAGAATAATTTAACAACAATTTTGTTAACATCGGTTAAGAAAACTCAAAATTGCAATTGGTGAAACGACAGTACGAAAGTATGTTAGTCGCAATTACCGAAAATAAACAAAATTGTCATTGCACCAGTCTGGCGGTATGGGAAACAAGTATATGATATCGCAGCAAAAACGCAACTAAACAAGGTGAGAGTCCTGCAGGCAAAAACCTTAAGAATGCACTGGAGCCCCGTGGTATGTCCATACTGCTCAGATCAAGAAAGACCTAAATATTCACATATATACAGATGTATACATATATAAGTTGCTTAGCATTCTAATAATAGAAAAATTAGAAGGAAATAAACACACAAAAAAGCGACAAAAATCCATATACATATATGTGATCTGGCTATGCGGTTCAAAAACTTAAGTGTTAAAAAGTGTACAAAGTAAAGTAGTCTTTGTACACTTTTTAACACTAAGATTCTGACTGATATAACAGGTGAATAAAGATAACTGTTTGGGTAACTCAAAAAATTATTTTTATAAAACGCTAGCAATCATTGACAAGCAAAGGCCGTAACGATATTGCATTAAAATTTTGATAATGAATGCGTCAAGGCATCATAATCGACTAATCGGCATACGTGCCTGCATAGTATAAAATAATTGACTCAAGTGGTCAGTTGAAACTTTCGTTTACATCAACAATGCAAAGGCGCCAATTGAGGTTATTGACATAATTGGCAAAGTAAACAATCCAAATTTGAATTGTCTCCGTCAATTGATAGAAATTCTTCCACTTACCGTACAAAGTATGTGCAGCGAATAGGCAAACACCTTATATCCCGATGTGGATGCCATTCTATATCCACAAATTTCAATTTCAACCTCTCTCTCTCTCACTGTCACGCACACACAATGTTTGTATTTTTAAAAAATGCTTAAAATTCCTGTGCAATGATAAGTTACTGGCGCAGTGTTCCAAAAAAAACTTGTTTTTCTGTTTTTGTTTCGTTTTTGAGCCGCTATGTTTCTCTTCAGATTCTCTTGATTACTCTGCGCTCTCAGCACATAAGTTGATGATGCGTATATTTGTATGAGATCATGGAGTAACCTATTCAGTACCAGTTTGATTTTTAAAATTGATTCATTAATTTTTGCATACACCAGCTATACATGATGTCAATACTATTTTTATTAAATCACGATCTTGATTTGAACAACACACTATTGGTCATACACACATATTGGTCATTAACATAAAGCATAGGTGCTTCACAGATACCACATATAGTATCAAGAGTATGCCGCGACGTTCCTTAAGACTGCTTGTCACAATCCGCTCCGCGTCTCACGAATAACTGATGGTTCGAAACTTTCTGTTCGTTCACGCTTGTCATGCAGCCTTTGCCGGCAAGCAAGCTCTGCTGAGCTTTCGAATAAGATGATTGTTGGCGCTCTCGTGCATGACGTCACAAATAAGCAATTTAGACACCTAAATATTGGTGACTAGAAGAAGAAAATCGAACATTTTCAAAGATCTCGAAATTACAGTTGGTTATTTTGTTACCCAAATCAAATTCATCCTTATTTTATTTATTCAATCAGATTTTTTTATGTGGATAAAACATAATGAGTTGGCTTTTGCTGATGCACCCAGTTTTATTAATTTTATGGGAATCATTTATATGGAAAGTAGTTTGTAGATATTGTTAGGTTTTATGGGTACATCCATATAAATATATTTTTTAACTTTAAATGTATATTATTTATTAACAAGATACTTAAAAAATAAAATTATTAACATTTACATTTATTTTTAACAAATTAAAAGAAGAAATGCTTCATTGATTGTTCTTTCTAAGCCGCAAAGCAAAAAAAAATAAAGCACAAAACCATTAGAAGCAAGAGCAAAACAACAAACGATGCAAAAATATACTACCAATTAATTGGCAACGAGAGAGCAGTTTTTGCGCTCTTGCATTAACAGCGCTACTTTTTCAAAACAAAGCGCGCTATGAGATGTATCGCACAACTTTTAAAAGCTTTCATGCCAAAGAAAATATACAGCTTTGCAGCTTAACAGCGACAGTATTGGCCAAAAATAAAACAACACTTTGAATTTGGAGAATTTGTTAGAAGGCATCGTTTATTTTTGAAGCGATTTGATGTTCTCGAAAATAGTTTGATACTATAAATTATTATTTAAGAGTCTTTTGCACTTCAGAGAATAATCACTTGTCTTAATTGTTCGTTTAAAATTAAAAGCTAAGTACAAATTATTTTAACATCAAAGCCAGCCCTTCCACAAAAGAGTGAAAGCCTAGCGCTTTACCAAGACGTCTCAGTTTTCGAGCACCGAACCATGACAACGTCGCTATGTTAACTTATATATAGTGAAACCTCGAATACTTATAGAACGGTACATAAGTTAAAAGCACTAGAAAATAATTTTACAAACTACCAAATCTTTACACCTTTAATAAAAGCACAAGCGATATACGGAAATGCATTGATTTGGGACGTGTCCGGCCAAACAAACCAGATGTTTCAGCAATAAGCTGCTATACAAATGCTAGTTCTTTTAGTATGAACAAGTATTGTGTTTAAGTGTTAATAATTTTCGGCATGCGGTTAATAGCCTTCTTATTTGTTTTTGATATAATTGGCAGCGACTTAAGGTGGTGTGTCAATGAAATGGTAATATGGACAATTCATCAGACGTGCACTTAAAGTAAGTGCTGTTTATAAACTTTGGTTGTAGAACAATAATTAAAATGAAGATCTCTAAGAAGCTAAGTTGGTTTTTAAAGATTTATCGTTAACGATTTAAAAAAATAATTAATTGATTTTATAGTTCTTTTACACAAAAAAAAGTTTTCAAATAGTCTAAAATTTATTATAATTTTTTAAAAATTAGTCGAAATATTCGTTATAATGTTTATTGGGTGCCGCTTCGTGTTGCGTGCAATTTGTGACTGACTTCCACATTATAAGACGCTCTACTGTACGGTACGATTATTTTCAAGACTCCTTTGCTCAAAATTAAACACTCATTATATTCTCAATAAATACCCATCATGCCAATACATTTCTTATACTTAACTCTATTAAGGTTCTTGGTTAGGCCATCAGATATCATATATTCAGTTGATACATACTTTATTTTTATTAAACTGTCCTCAACCATTTCCCTGCGCGCATGATATTTTGAACATTTGTTGCATGACCATCGCTCAATCCCACTTCGCTCATGAGTTTGCAAATATATTCTGCTTTCTCTGTAGCTTTGACAGAGCCACGTACTCTGCTTCAGTACTACTAAGGGCCACGCCGCTTTGATTCCCAGAATATCGGAGCCCGAATCGTCCAGCCACTGTAGAACTTCCAGTCTGTGCTATCTCCGATTTCTTAGATATGCTGCCATGTTAATGGCTTCTGCCCAGAATGCCTTATTAAGATTATTATCCCAGCAGTCGCGGCGCTCCAAATGATGTGCTGGAATGAGCCTAGATTAGAGCGTTTTAAGAGAAAACACATAAATTTAAAGGTTTTCGGAGTAGATTCAGTGTTCTCCAAATAAAATGTATTCATATAGAGTGTTCATTTGGCGAAATTCGCAACTGGCGACCCCAAAAAACTGCATCAAAACTTTGGATGCTGACCACCCATATCGCCCTAGCCAGCCCAAGCCCTCCCAACGCTTCCTCAAAAACGGGAGTGTGTGTATCTACCACAGTTTTTGAGCTATAGCCACCAAATTTGGTAGGAAGATACCTGGTAACAATTAACATACTTTTTATGTCACGCCCACCCATGGTACCCCCAGCCCCCCTTCCCTCACCTTTTCCAAACCGCCCCCATTAAAAAGCTGGTTTGCCAAGATCTTTTGAGCTAGAGTCACCAAATTAGGTATGAAGATAACTGGTAACGAGCCTCAAATCTCAATTTCGATGCCACTCCCACCCATACCGCCCCCATCCCCCTTCCCCCACCTTTTAAAACTTTGAGCTACATTCACCAAATTTCGAAGAAAGATAGCTGTTGGCATCCCCATCTGCATCAGACAATCTTTGAGACAGCGGCTTAACGCTGCCGCATCCGTTCCGTGTGCAATTAGACCTCCTTTTACAAGCTACGATCCGAGTTGGAAAAACTAATTAAGACTTCTTGCAATCTTTATCGTCAGTGTCTTCTTTGTCGCTTTGCCCGTTGTCTCTTTGATTTTTGTCGCTCGCATTTCCATCACTGGCTCTTGCTTTACAGTAAGCATCAATTCACTAGTGTTACCATTTTTCAAGAGCTAAAAAAGTTATCCTGATACTTGATACATGTCTGCATCAGAAAACATTTTCATACGAATATATCTTAAATACTCGTTGAGGCCCACTGGGAGGCTAGGAAATCGATAACAGTTCGATACACCTCGAGGTGCGAATCGATAAAACATCAAAATATTATGCCACGCCCACTCCTGCCGCTCACAGCCCCCCGATATTTTAAAACTTCTTCCACAGTTTTTGAGGTAAAGTCACCAAGTTTGGTAGGAACATATTTAGTGACATCCCAAAAATATCTCCGTCAACGCTTACCGATATTACCAGCTTTTGTGTTTTTGAGCTTGAGTCACCAAAATTGATGGCAATATAGCTAGTGACAACCTATAAGGCTATCTTTGAAAACAGCGAGCACCCCTGCAACCGCCATACTCCCCTTTTGCTATGATGCCTCTTAACACCCTTTTTATACCCTGAACCCATAAAATGGGTAGGTTAGGTTAGATTAGGTTAGAGCGGTAGTGAGAGGTTCGAAGAACCATCCACTCACAAAGGCCATGTATTGGCCCGTTGTGGTGCCGCGTTTTGGACTAAATCCAAAAAAAAACCGTCTACCCAGAGTGTTTCACACTACCTTCGAGGGCGTGGTCCCAGCCCGAGGCTTGAATAAAAGACAGGACATTTTTCGGGTTAATGTCTGTCAGTTGAGCAAGGTCCGATAAAAAGAAAGAACCAAGATAGCGATTTCTATTTTTGCAGAGTGTCGGACAGTCGTAGAAAAGGTGGGAAACCCTTTCCTCCTCCTCCTCGTCCCGACAGCTTCTGCAGAAATCATTAGAAGGGGCTAGAAGTCTCGCTGCATGAGTTCTCACTTGCCAGTGCCCCGTAATGGCTCTAATTACGGAAGCACAGCCTTATCTGGTTAGGTGGATTGACCTGAAGAGCGCTTCTTGCAGCGCGTTGGCCATGTTTGCCTAGCAATCCTACCTGTGGCGGTGGTAAGCTGCCATCTCTTGTTAGCTTCGAGCTCGAAGTGCGATCGAACTCTGAGCTTACAGCTGGCCATGGGAATACCCCTGCCCTCCTTATTTGTGAGGTGAGGCATGGTAGTGCCATGCCTTGCCAGCTCGTCTGCTTTGCAATTGCCCTCGATGCCGTTATGTCCGGGCACCCAATTGAGGTATAGCTCGAACTGCTCTGCAGGCGATGTAGAGATCTGCGGCAGTTTGTGACAGATATCGAAATTGGTGATATCGCCATTAGTGATTTGATAGCCGCCTGGCTATCAGAAAATATGCAGATCCTAGCTGCGGAGCATTTATCTTTGGAAATGCAGGAGAGTGCCTCCTGTATTCTTCGGCTTGAAACACACTGCAATGATCAGAAGGCTGAAGGATTTACTGATGGGTAGCTCTTCGCAATAGACACCTCCCCCTACCCGGTCGTCTAGCTTTGAGCCACCGGTGTAAATCTTTATTGAGTCTGTGAGTTTCCCACAAGAGTATTAGAGTTTCCGTAAGTCTGTTCGGACCACTGCTTTGTTTCCCTCATGCGTAGGGCAGAGAGAGTTGCTACTAATTTCCTCATCATGTCTATTGGAAGAAGATTAAGTATATTGTCAAGCGCCTCAGTTGGGGTCGTTCTGAGGGCCGTATAGTAGGATGGGCCGAACGATGGCTGTGTACAGCCACAGCGTGATGTGGACTGCCATTCCCCATTTCAGTCCAATGGACATCTTGCATTTATATAACGCGACTGAGGCCTTCTTAGCCCGTTCTTCAGTGTTAAGATTCCAGTCAAGTTTACTGTCTAGACTCTAGAGTGATCCAAAGTATTTGGCAGATTTGCTGAAAGCGAGTTCCATCCCATTTAGATTTGGTGGTCTGAAGGGAGGAATCTTATACTTCCTTGTGAAGAGGACTAAATCAGTTTTAGCTGAGTTTAGCCCAATTGCCTTTGGGGTGGCCCATGAGAACATGGTTCGAAGTGCAGCGGCCATACGCTCGCACAGACTTTGGGGGTATTTGCACGAGAAGGTTATGGCAACGTCGTCCGCGTAAGCGATCACCCGACAGCCCCCTCCCTCCACGGAGCGCAGCAAGCTATTAACAGCTACATTCCAAAGAAGAAGGGAGAGAACATCTCCTTGCAGGGTGCCTCTATATACGGATCTGGAAATGGTCGAAGACCCCAGAGTGGCCCTGACGGTCCTGCACTTACGCAGTTGATCAATCAGCTCCACAATGCGGTGCCCAGCCCCCAGCTCCGACAATGCCCAATGTCTAGAAAGGCTATAAGGCATTACTCCTTGAGGTGGAGTGCCTTTTTTTTGTAGAGATAGATTTACTTTCTCAGTAGATTTACCTTTTTGGTAAGGGTGTTGAACTTGGGAGAAGTAATCGGTCGTGATCGAATCTCTAATATGTAGGCCCAGCACCCTTTCTAGTGTCTTGAGTATAAAGGATGTTAGACTTATGGGACGAAAATCCTTTGGGGTCGTGTATGAGGCTTTGCCAGTCTTGGGAATGAAGACGACATTAGATTCGAGCCATGGCTTGGGGACCGAACCTGTCGTCAGGATGTCTGAAAAGATTTTCTGTAGCCAGTTTATGGCAATATCCTTTGCATACTGCAGTTGGGCTGGGATGATTCCGTCCGGCCCAGGGGATTTATAGGGCGGAAAACTTCGGATGGCCCATGAAATGATATCTTTGGAGAAAAGGTCAGTGGAGTCATGCTCCTGAAATTCTCTGTAGATAGGGGGTCATCATGCTACGACTGAGAATCGGGAAAAGTGGGTTTCCACCAAAAGTTCCAGTGACTCTAGACTAGTCGTTGTCCACGAGTCATCAGGTTTTATGAGGAAGCCCAAGGTGATTGTGTGCTGGAGAGAACTATTCTGAGCCTAGCGGCTTCTGCAGTACTCTCGATTTTGGAGCAGAAATTTTGCCAAGTGGAGCGTTTAGCTTGTCTTAGTTTCTATTTATAGGCGGATTGGTCGTCTCCCATGAACCTTGCTTTATTAAAAAGCTTTCGCGAACTTTTGCGAAGCAGACGATGTGAAGCTTTTTTTCTCCTACTGTAGTTCTCTGAATCATACTTGCTTACAAGATGATTTAAATTCAATGCAACTTGGTCTAAGACTAATCAGTTGCTTCTCAATTGTTCTAAATGTATGTTTATGACTTTCAGCCGAAATAGCCCTTTCATTACCAGCTACTCAATTGACAGTACCCCGTTGCAACGTATTTTTATAGTCAAGGACCTTGGTGTTTTTTTTTTTTGACTCCAAACTCTCATTCGGCCTTCATATTTCTACTATTGTTAACGAAGCCAAAGGTGTTCTTGGTTTCATTAAACGTTGGTCTAAAGAGTTTAACGATCCTTACGTTACAAAAACTCTGTACACTTCCCTTGTCCGCGCTATCCTAGAGTACTGCTCTTGTACCAGGATCGTATCGAATCTGTTCAGAAGCAGTTTCTGCTTTTTGCCTTACGAGATTTAAATTGGGATAGTAACCTTCGCTTGCCTACATATTCCAGTAGGCTTCTTCTCCTTAACCTCCCGTCGTTGAACAATCGTAGGAAAGTCCTTGGTGTTACCTTCCTGCACAAGTTGATAAATTAATATAGATTCTTCTTTTCTTATAGGTCATCTCCATGTCTCTATTCCTTCCATACCTACTAGAAACTTTCACCCATTATTTTTGAAAACGTGCACAACAGAGTACGCTATGCACAGTCCATTTCGTGTTTTATGCGTCCAATTTAATAACCTAATTCTCTAATGAGACCTCTCTCTCCTTAATCAAATCATTGCTTTCAGTATATCTTCGGGAAGTTAATGACCGTTCTCAGCTATGAAACGGGGCTTAGCCTGCTGGACTGGCTAAATTCTTTTCCTCCATCGGGTCATATATATATAAATATTTTTTATTCTGATTTATTTATTTTTTTTTTTTTTTAACTTTTATTTTTAGTTTTCACATTTAAGTTTTTCTTTTCTATTTTCTACTAACATCTCTGTTTTAAGTATAGAGTCTTATTATGTCACTGACAATTTTGGCTGTGGAAAGGGGCATAGCTGGCCGGACTGGCAAATAAAACACCCCCATCGGTCGGTGATGTTATTAGACATTTTTGTTCCCTGCTTAGGCATTTTACTTCTACTATTTTATTGTAACTTATTTTTTTATAACCTGACTCTAGATTTGACAACAATTTTCAATAAAAAAAAAAATTAAAAAATTATAGTTAGATATTAACAGAATAATTAAAATAATGTTTTGATACGTGTATTTTAGTAAATAGCTATAGCTATACCACTATAGTGGTATGGCTTTTTATCATGCTTTGGAAAATCAGAATAATCAAATTATTCTGGTTACAAGGTCAACAGGGTGAATACGTTTCTACTCCGGACTTTTAGTCGGTTTATTCATGTTTTCAGGAACCCTTAAACTAGTTTGTTGATGTGAATTTGTCCAGATACTGAGCAACGTCCTCAACCGTTTAATATCCCTGCGGATGTACCATTCAGTTTACGTTGCGCACTTAAGCAAGAGGTATGCAGATGAAAACCTTCACCCTGTTATCATTTCACCTTAAGCACACAACAACAAACAAGTGGAAACGTTGCAGTCGGACGCAACCGACTGCGGCATACTCGATACCAGTATTAAAACCGGTAAAAAGAGGCCTGATTCCAGAGGGGTACGGATGCGGCAGGGGTGTACGCTGCCTTAAAGATTTTCCGATGCAGGTTTGGTGACTCTAGCTCAAAGTTTGTAAAAGGTGGTGATAGGGGTGGCTGGGGGCGGTATGGGTGGGCGTGGCATCCAAATTTTTGATGCAGATGTATGTGGAATGTCAATTGCTATCTTCATACCAAATTTGGTGACTCTAGTTCAAAGTTTGTAAAAGGTGGGGAAAGGGGGGCTGGGGGCGGTATGGGTGGGCGTGGCATCCAAATTTTTGATGCAGATCTTTGTGGAATGTCAATTGCTATCTTCATACCAAATTTGGTGACTCTAGCTCGAAAATTGTAAAAAGTGGGGAAAGGGGGGCTGAGGGCGGTATATGTGGGCGTGGCATCCAAATTTGTGATGCAGATCTTTGTGGAATGTCAGTTGCTATATTCATACCAAATTTGGTGACTCTAGCTAAAAGTTTGTAAAAGGTGGGGAAAGGGGGGTGAAATGGGTGAGCGTGGCTCCAAAACTTTGATGCAGATTTTTGGGGGTCGTTGCGAGCTATCTTCTTTCCAAATTTGGAGGCTCTAGCTCCACAACTCTGGAACATACACGCATTCCCGTTTTTGACGAAGCGTTGGGGTGGATGGGGGCGGCTAGGGCAGTATCGGTGGGCGTGGCATCCAAACTTTTGATGCAGTTTTTGGGGGGTCATCATCACCTATCTTGGCACCAAATTTGGTGGCTATAGCTCAAAAACTGTGGGATATATATGATTTTTTGACTTTAAAATGCGGGGGGCTGGGGGCGGAATGGGTGGGCGTCATCATCACCTATCTTGGCACCAAATTTGGTGGCTCTAGCTCAAAAACTGTGGGAGATATAGCCATTTCTGATTTCAAAATGCAGAGGGGCTGGGGGCGGAGTGGTTAGGCGTGGCTCCAAAACTTTGATGCAGTTTTTGGGGGTCGTTACCAGCTATCTTCCTACCAAATTTGGAGACTCTAGCTCCACAGCTCTGGAAGATACACGCACTCCCGTTTTTGACGAAGCGTTGGGGTGGATGGGGGCGGCTAGGGCAGTATCGGTGGGCGTGGCATCCAAACTTTTGATGCAGTTTTTGGGGGGTCATCATCACCTATCTTGGCACCAAATTTGGTGGCTATAGCTCAAAAACTGTGGGATATATATGATTTTTTGACTTTAAAATGCGGGGGCTGGGGGCGGAATGGTGGGGTGGCCAATTCCCAAACTGTGGATAGATAAATGCGTGGGCGCAAACTTTATTGGGGGCACCCCAATAACTCTACGCCTGAAGAACACGCACTCTTTACAGCGTTGGGGTGTGGGTGGGATGGTGGGGGGCATCCAATTTGATGCGTGGGCACACCTCTTGGCAATGTGGCTTGTCAAAATTTGCTTAAAATGCGGGGCTGGGGGAATGTGGGTGAAAATTAATTGGGGGCGGAATGGGTGGGCGTGGCTCCAAAATGTTGATGCAGTTTTTTGGGGGTTGCTAATAGCTATCTTCTTACCAAATTTGGTAGTTCTAGCTGTAAGGATGTGCGAAATTTGTGGATTTATCGGTTTTGAGTTATCGAATTTATCGATTTGTCAGCCTCCCAGTTATCGTAGAACCCCCATCTTGATACTTAAATTTACTATCCCATAGATAAAGAGAATTGGAAAGTTTCAAGTCTCTAGCTTGAAGGGTGTGGAAAAAACTTGCGTTCATACATACGGACGACGGACAGACACCATGACGGACATTGCACAAAACCAATATATTCTTTACCTTCGGTATCGAGTATAAAAATATGTTTCCCCTTTTATAAAGTAAAGCGGCTTCCCCATGAAATCAAAGTTGGGGATTTTCAATGTTGGGGATTTTCAACGTATGCAAATGCACATCACACACCCCACTTGTAGCCATAGTAAATAAACAACGAGCTTATCGTAAAGGTAAATACATATGCATATAGTATGGCAATATGGTTAAGAAACTGAAGGTCACAACTAACCGCTGCCATGTCAACGGTTTGGGGCACAACACAAGCTGCTGCAATGCGAGAGTAATTTGCATGGCAATTAAGTACAGTATATACGAGGCATTGGCATTGTCGAGACTAATTTGCTTCTGTATTCGTTACATTGAGTTAGAATAAGTATTTTAAAAAACGCAATAGAATCTTTGGCAAAGCCTAAGACAATCGAATGTTTAGAATACTACATTAGAAAACATTCATTTCGATGGCTTATATAAAAGCAGCCGTTGTATGCATTGCATGCATGGAGCCAGACTGACGTACTATCTGAGGGTATGATCGCGAGCGAGCTCACAAAAGCAAAATATATAGTACTTAATGTTTAACTGTAGTTTTCATTCCATTTAATTGCCTCTTAGTTTGAATGTTGAGCGAGTGAGAACATTGTAAACCCACAAATCCACTCATATTATTTTGTCGTCGCATTCTATTCCATTCATTTACGCCTAGTATACTCGAATGTCATGTATTTGAAATTCATGCAGCTCAGCTCTCTAGTACACACACAAGGCTAATATGTTTTAATAAAATCAAACACAATAAGTTTTTGTATCGATTTTTGTTTTATTATTGTAAATATATATAAATACGTTTTAAATGCTTTAATCATTCACGTTCTATGTAATTCGAGTTTATCTGAGTTTTTTTTTTCTTTTGGTTTTATTATTTTTAATGCATTTCACAATTAAACTTAATTGTTGCTAAAACTTCAAGAGATTCCAAAGTACAAGTAAAATTACGAACAGCTTCAAATGTATACATTTATAATACATATGTAAGTAAATATATATGTAAATATATATATTTATTATTTTGGACACTTGTTTTTGCCAACTGGTACAAATATAGCATAGGGCTTTAACATGTATGTAAGTAAATCTAAATTTATAGAAATGAAAACAAAAATGTAAAAAACTGTAACAATGAGATTGCTTTTATCGAGTTGTAACTTTGCTAATTTTGTATTTTGTGTTGCAGATTTGTTAATGTTTATTGTTATTTGTAGCTTTTTACAACGACTTTGGATCCGTTTAATTAAGTTTATGAGCAAAAATACGCGAAAAGCAGAGGATATTCAAAAATATTATCAAAATTTAATTATAGAGCAAAAACAATTTTTTAAACAAATAACTTAAATATTTTTTAACCAAATGGTTTACTTCAAATATATTCTCAATATTTATATTTTTTCATCATGTGCGTTCTACGACAATACATATTAAAGAATTAATGCGAATGTTTGTGTATGCCATGTATGTTGTGTGTATGTGTGTATGCATTATATGGATAATTGTGTGTGTTGTGGCATTTGTTTTAGTAGCCATTGCGGCGCTTATGGTTGCGCACATTGTTGGCCAGGCAACAGGCAAAGATGAAGCCAATCAGCTATAAAAATAAAAAATATACATTCGCATATTATAAACAAATTTCACAGCCAATTGACAGAGACAAAACTCACCTCCACAAAAATCAAGCCCAGCCCAAAGAATTTGGCCTTCTCACTACTGCCGGACATAAAGTCAACAAACTTGGCACGGCAACCGCCATAAATGTTCAAGGGATTGACGCAGCTACCATCGCAGCAGCTCGATGGCAATCCCTGAGTGAGCACGCTCAACGTATAATCCTGAGGGCCATCGCGTCCGCAGCAGTGCAGCTATTAAAATAAAAAAAGCATACCAAGTTGTAAAGTGAAGCAATTGCGTTAGGCGTTAGCACACATACCGATTTCTGTATGGCATCAAAGACACCACCCTCACGTGCCTCGCGCGAAGCCCAGGCCTTGTCAATCACCTCACCCATGGCAGTATCAAACTTATCCTTATTGGTGAACAATAGCACAACGATTGTCAACTGCAGAATGAGCAACAACATCAGACAGACAGCATAGCTCATGGTCATGCAGACAGATTCGCGTATAGCACCACAGCAGCCCAAGAATGAGATAAACACCACAATTGAGCCCAGGGTGATCATAATAATAGGCAATGCTGCCTGCGGTGGGAAGCCGACTTGTCCATTGACCTCGATGGTGCCAATGCTCTGCAGAATGAGCACACCGTAAACAATGCCCAAAACGCCGATGATCTAAAAAAATTAGAATACAAATTGTTTGTTTAATTTGTTTAATATACAATTAAAAAATATAAATACATATTTCTAAGCCCTTAACTTATTTATTGGAACTACAAATAACTTTAAAATAACTAAATGAGATTTGTAATCATAATGTTTCATTTATTTATTTCCGTTGCCGTATTTCCGGTTGCATGTGATAACAAATGATTCTCGCAATTACTGTGTACTTTGTCATTGAAGAGTTATTTTATGTTTTTGTGCATATAAAATATGCTCATTTTTTTTTTTTTTTACCTAAGAATTTATTTTTAAGCATTTAAATGCTTTTGTACTTATATTGCTTGCAAATGCGATCAATGAAAAGTTGTATTAGAAATAATTATTGAATCTTAGTTCGGTTTCAATGAACCGCAATATGTTGCACAGTGTACTGAGCATTAGGTGCCACAAATGACACATCGAGCCACAAAGTGGACAATGCAAACACCAGACTGCAATTGCGTAAGGTTAATGCTGCAGTTGTTTTCTGTGAGTTCAACAATGCTGCTCTAATTTTGTTTAATTGAAAGAGAGAGAAAAAATGGGTGCGAGCTCGAGGGGGTGGCATTTAGCATGTCAAAGATAAATTATAACAATTCTTAATTACTACTGGGCCGCCGTCACTCACTGACCTCAGGGATAAAAGACACAGTACGTGGCGAATGGCTATTAATATAAGCAGACACAAATGATGGTTACGTAATACAACTACCTTACTAACTAGTTGCGTTGTTTTAGTTGAAATTTAAGAAAAGCAAAAAACAAACAGTTCTCAAACTAAAGTACATACATAAATTATGTACTTGGCCACGTGGCATCTCGTACGCTTTTTCCAAGTTTGTTTATACAAGGCATACGCACAGTAGTTCAAAGTTGGCGCACAGGTGATAAGATAAGACCCATCGTTTGAGGCAACAGCCAGCAATCAACCCAAAAAGTTCAAGGTGATGAGCAATTTACTTGAAATTTATGCAAATTTGTGAAATTTATATTGGTTGTCATCATTATTGTTGTTGTTGCTGCTGTTGCAAAAAAGCGCTTTTTACTCAATTTGTATCTGAGCTGCAGGGAGCAAAAATTGTTGTTGCTGCTATGGAATTAATTGAATTTACTTGATTTCATTATACACACACGTTTGCATGCTTGTTTGTATGTATGTATGAGCTGTGTATCTCAGTGTGGGCTGCTTAATTTGTCTGGTTTTTTTGCGTTACAAATTATATACATACTTCTGAATTGAGTGAAAGCAACGACACTAAGCTAAGAACATATCTTGTCCTAATCTCTGCATAATTGACCCAAATAGCCGAACAACAACAAACAAAAAAAAACAGAAGCATTCAACTTTTTAGGCAGTTAATTGATCTACTTTTTAATAATAAAAAACATCATAGCGTGCACAAAAAATCTCTTGTTAAATGACGAATTCCTTTAGGCAAAAATAAAAAAAAAGTACTTGTGTACATATACATAAACATTTTTACAGATTGAGAATTTCTGAGTTTGAGCAGCTTCCTTCTTTCATTGTGCTACATTTTTGTTGGCAGATGACGTCACGCGTCTTAAAAACGTCGAATGCAAATTGCCGAAGCAAGCAAGCCAAAGCTGAGCAAATAACTAATGTACTTGACTTAAAGATACTCAACAAAAGTCTTTAAAACTGACTGAATACTTCATTGAATAGATGATTGACCTGCCTTTTTTAAACAGCTTATATAACGTATAAACTTTGAATAAAATACAGAAATGTTTACTAGTTTTAGAAGTTTAAAAACAAAACTTAACTTGCATTGGAAATCATAGCTTTCGAACTGGGTAGACAGAGAGTTTAACTTGGCCAGATTTGAAATAGGCAGAGATTATAAAGTAATTCAATGTGCTTCTGTGTGAAGACCACACCCAAAAAAATCACAAGCCACAAAACACCGACCAAACGGCGCCGAATTGTAGTCTGTGTAGTCTGTTGTTCGTTGTTGTTTGAACGTAATATCTCGGCAGTTATCACAACAAGTGCCAAATGAGATATTGTCGTAGAAAGATACAAGCTGCTGCCACACACACACAAACTACTGCCATTATAAGCATGTGCTTGTGCAACAGGACGTATGCGTGCTGCGGCCTCAACAAAATGTGACATTTTGATTGAAAGCATATCGCAATTTCAAAAATAATTACACACTACACGTTTTTATAGTTCCATAACACGATAAAGCTGAAAAAAAAAACACATCGATATTAAATTCTAAAATGCCAAACTAAGCACAATTGGCTTCAGGGCAAAATAAAATTAATACTTAAGAGTACAAATTAAAAGTCAAATTAATCTTATACTTTATAAGTCTTTGTATGCTCGGCTCATTATAAGAGACGGAAACAGGTTTTAGTTAATAATGAATAAAATAGATAATTTCTTTGATTTTAGTTGCATTTTTACAACTTCTAAATTACTGTTATGCTTCTACAAATTGTACTTGGAAATGTTTTATACGAATTTAGGAAAATAATATTTCCGCATTGTTTCATACTACTCCTGTTGAGAATATTACTTATATTCTGCAGTTTAACTTAAACAAATCGTGACATTTTTATACACTATTATTACTTTAAAAAAAAGAGCTAAAAGTCACTCGAATTTGTCATTAGATATTTTCGCTGAATTGCAAATTATGTTCTAACTCGCATTTAATTCTCAAAAGTCAGACGTGTGAAAAACTCAAGTACTTCACTTCAGACATACATACATTTACACTAGTGGGCAAAACAATAATAAAAGTTTTGTTATGTTTTTAATAAAAATAATGAAAAAGTACCAAGAATGCGCACAAGAAAATGAGATAAGCAAAGAACCGACAACAAAAAAAGACAAAATAATCAAAAAATAAAATTGATATGTTTTTAAAAATCTCTTTGAAAAATTGGTTAGGTTTTCGTTTAAAGTGATCAACAATATAATATAAAATAAGGCTCAAACACGGAATCAATCATGTTTTATGGCCCAGTTTACTGTCAAAAAGTTATACGCAACAATGATAGTAAATGTCCTAGCCATTAGTGCGACAATGCAAAATGTTGCTTATTTCTCAGAGAACATAATTTAAAAGCCGTAAGCCTTTGTAGAAATCCCTTTTAAAAATTACACACGGTGCAATCAACCATTTACAAACGCAAAAAGTTTGAAAGTTTTGTCTTAATCGGTCAACAGATCTATGGAGGAATATTTTATGAACAGATGCGATTAAGGTTGAAATGATTGGTGAAGTTCCAAACTCATGTTTAAACATAACAGCTTCATTTGTCAATAAATTATTCCGTGGGTCGGTCGATTAATTTAGAAATATAGGGGATAAAAGTTTGTCAAAGATTTTGGTGCTATTATTTTGCCCAATACTGTTTATATATAGTAAACTCTAATGAGTAAATGAATCTGAGTAAAACACATATATTGACTGTTAATGTGTATGAGTGTGTATGTGTTTGTGTGTGTGTGCCAGTTCATGTATCTGTAATTGTTGTAGCTGTTGTTTCCCTTTCGTATTTAACCAAGCGAATTGCACAATGTTTTCTTGCTTTCTCGAGCGTTGCATGGCTTTTTTGTTTTGTTACTCATACTCTCATAAAGAGTATCGTAGCTTCATTATAAAATGTGTAATGCATAAAAAATGCCATAAAGTTAATAATATATTACATACTTAATTGCATCTGTCTTGATTCAGAGAACGGAATCAGATTTGGTTGTAAATAACTTAAGTTTTGATGGAAACATAATTTAAAAATATCGCGTTTAGAAGCAATAATTTGCTAAGCGTATTCAATTTTCGTACAATTATTTGGAGGTTTTCTTACTTTATTTTATGTGTTTTTTATAGCCAAGCCAAGCGACGCTCAAAGGCGGCTTTTGTGTTTCGTTGCCTGTTAATTTGCTTGCCTTAACTGTCAAGTGTGTTATGAACGCACACACACGCATACACACAGAGAGCGGCAAGCTGAATCAGAAGTGTATCTGTGTTATGCATACATACACACAATCACACCAGGCAAACAATAACCTGAGTTGCACGTGTAAATGTGAACTAGTATGTATGTGCGTATGTACATTGTACATATGTATGTGCGTTCTTTCCACCAGTTGCTTGGGTATTGCAACAAGTATTGTTTTTTTGCTGACTTATTCGTTTATTTATTAACTTGTTGGAGCTTGTGCTCGTATTCATGTTGATTTTTTTGCTTTGTTTAGGCGTCAGTTTTGCGAGCATTTAAGATTGCTAACACATGTGTATAAGTATAATAAGTATATAAATGTATGCATATGTATATCCATTTTTCAGTTAACGATTTTATTTATTTTTTTGTTTAAAGGTGTGCTTCTCCTTGTTGTGTATGCACAAATATTTGCCTTAATTAATATTTCAAATGCGTACATAGTAATTTTGTTTTTTCTTTTTTTTTTAAGGTCTCAAAACATCAAGGTTTTGCTTGAGGTTGTCAATGTTGGTGACAATGAGTCACATTATAAATTCATTGCATCGGCTGATCGAACTATAACGTGAATTGCACAGTTAGCATTCATCTTATCATTAATTGGATGAGAAAGAGAAACTGATTCATTTGTCTATCATGACATCATGCATCACCGATTAGTGGCAAAATGATATTCAGCGCTAAGCTAAGCAAAAATGTGCGTTTTATTCATAATATTTAGACAATTGCGAAGCCGTAAACAAAATTCTGTGTATGGAAGTAGCTTAAGAACATAAGCAAATAAAGCACAGAAAGAATACACTCATAAACACTGAAAATTGATAAAGCCTACAGTTAAAAAAAGCCTACATCAGCAGCTTGACTTGTCTCGATACAGATAAAAGTTGCTCACACATACAAACAATACATATTTTGTTAGTGTTTGAGTGTGCGTCTCGGTTGGGAAGCTGAATATATGCATGTACATATGTATGTATATACCAATTTTATATATATAAAAAAACGATGATGTCATTGCCACAACAAGCCATGCCAGAAACGAGGCTAGCGTGGTGCCAAAAAAAAAAAACAAGTTAGCTTGGGGAACAACTGCGATCCGCTTGGGATTTACATTAAAAAAAAAAACACTTGCAATTCCACGGAATGGTTTAAATGCACAGTTAAATACATATTTATTTTAATTTTTTAACTTACCGACACGATGGTATTGAATACGAAGAGTATATATTTAACCATAGACGTTCCACAATCCATTTTGATGTATCGGTTACTTCCTGCAATGCATTTAATAAACGTGATATAATAAAAGTTAACGCATTGATTTAATTTGCTGTCGAACAACAAGTTCAAATTATGTTAAAGCAAAGAAATCATAAATGGAAACCCCATTTCATAAGAGCACAATGCATTTGATTAAGCTAATTAATTTTATGCACCACAGTGTTTGTTGTGATACAAACATAAACCAGTTTCGTTTTCACGTAACATCGTTCATTGCATAAATATCGATGCGTTTTTCAAAAGGCTTTGGCAACATTATTTAGTGTTGCCTTATTATAATTTGTTTAATATATTTGTGCATATATACTTTTAACAATATGGATTTAAATTGCTTATAATTAAAACTCTTATTTTAAGCCTATTATTTCCAATTGGTTATGTATTTTATGTACATTTGTTGCCGCTAAAAACCGGTTCGACCTCGGCGCGACAAACGGACATCTTAACTAACGATTCGGTATTTTACTTCATTATTTTATACAATGCACATCAATTTTTTTTTGCGTCTCATTTGGCAACACTCAAAGAAAATGCTTGTTAATTTTATTTTAGGTGAAATGATTACGCATTTAGATTTGTTTACGCCTTAAAGTTTTCTGATCCCCCATTTCTATCCGCACGTTTGTACATACATACATATGTACATATGTTGTCTTGGTAACTACTACAACAACATAAATGTAGGACATGTGCACAAATATATACTATGTACATACTATATATATATATATATATATATATATATATGCATGCATTGTATTGGTAGGCAAAATGTAAAAAGTTCACTGCACTCGATAGTAGAAAACAAAAGTAGCAGCCAACGGCAACCACAAGGCATTGTCATTTTATTGTTTTTAAATGTTCTTTTGTGTATTTCGTTTTCTTACACACAGTAGCTAACTTTTCAAGTGAGTCGTTTTTTAAGTGCGCTTTCGCACTTTCCGTTTTCAACCACTTTCACATGCGTCTCTTACGACCAGCTGCCAGCGCAGCTTCAGCATCTTCGGTAGTTCAAAGCAAATTAATGGAGATTTAACGAGAGCAAATATATGTATAATATATATCTGTAAACACATTTAGCGCAATCACTTATTCGCTTTTGTGCACGTTGCCACTTCATACTTAATTTTATTTATTACCTTTTCTGGTTTCGTTTTTTCAACCTTATACGCGCGCGCTCGTCTGTTTTGACGCAAATCTGTTTTTGATTTGACTCGAGTAGCAGAGGAAGCAAATGCCGAAGACTGCTACGCAGTGTGACCAAAGTTCACAATAACTTAAATGCGAAATAAAATACATTCTCTTGGTATTTTTTTTATTGGTTTATAGATAAAAATACTGCTTTATATTGCGACCCTGGTTTCATGGTTGCTCAATTGTTTAAAATGTCGAATACAAATGAAGTATTTTGTGATAGCGGCTACACAAAGTCTTTAAATATGTTTATGAATGGACAATTAGAAACATTCATAAAACCTGTTGTTTTGGAATCCCCCGCGAATTCTGCTTCGTTTTTCCCAGCTCAATTGAATAACATAAATACCTTATTTATGTTATCCAAAAAATTTGCGGAGGGACTGCCACCGCTTAATTTAAAGAAGGTTTCAAAATGCAGTTTAGCTCTTGAGAACAATTTTTTGTGGCTTCGAGTTATTAACAAATAAAACTTGTTTCATTATGAGATGTGAGACACGATCGTAATTAAAGTGGTCAACGGTCGTGATAAATGCCGTAAAAGTTTCTGAACCCACATTAGAAGAATATTTTGGAGCTTTACTTGAGTCTTAAGAATTTAGCGATGTAACTTTCGTCGCAAGCGATAGACATAGAATAAAGGCTCATAAAACCATACAAATATAGTAAAAATAAAAAGTTTATTATTTATAGATTAGTTAAACATTTATTTTGCTTACAGCACGCAAAATCTTTGCAGCGATGCTCAAGCATCCAACCATTGAGGGTCAGCAGGGATGCATCTCCATAATCGATTTCAATTGCAATGTAATCACGGAAATGCTACAATTCATGTACACGGGCCAGATGCGTAACATGGCAAGAGGTATCGCTGCAGATCTGATGACAGCTGCCGCTAAGACCTCACTTTACGTCGTAGATAATTGCTATTTGCCATTGGAAATCGTATAAACATCATAGAAAGGTTACTACACTCCAATCTCGCTAATCCGGCTACCCTTTTATCCGGCACCTCTTCAATCCGAAATTTTTTTCGATTTTTGGCTAGTCCGGCAACCGCTCTACAATCCGACAATTTTTTCCGACTACTGGCTGATCCGGCAACCGCTCTATAGTCCGACATTTTTCACCGCTTTTTTATTCATTCATTTTCTCATTCTATGTCTGTTTTCTTTTACGCGACCAGTAGGTGCCAATTTATAATGAACAAGTGGAAACGTTGCAGTCGGACGCAACCGACTGCGGCATACTCGATACCAGTATTAAACCGGTAAAAAGAGGCCTGATTGCAGAGGGGTACGGATGCGGCAGGGGTGTATGCTGTCTTAAAGATTTTCCTATGCAGATGGGGATGCCACAAGCTGTCTTCGTTGCAAATTTGGTGACTAGCTCAAAGTTTGTAAAAGGTGGGGAAAGGGGGGCTGGGGGCAGTATGGGTAGTTGTGGCATCAAAATTTTTGATGCAGATCTTTGTGAAATGTTAATTGCTATCTTCATACCAAATTTGTTGACTCTAGCTCAAAGTTTGTAAAAAGTGGGGAAAGGGGGGCTGGGGGTGGTATGGGTGGACGTGGCATCCAAATTTTTGATGCAGATGTTTGTGGAATGTCCATTGCTATCTTCATAACAAATTTGGTGACCCTAGCTCAAAGTTTGTAAAAAGTGGGGAAGGGGAGCTGGGGGTGGTATGGGTGGGCATGGCATCCAAATTTTTGATGCAGATCTTTGTGGAATGTCAATTGCTATTTTCATACCAAATTTGGTGACTCTAGCTCAAAGTTTGTAAAAGTGGGGAAAGGGGGCTGGGGGCGGTATGGGTGGTAGTGGCATCCAAATTTTTGATGCAGATCTTTGTGGAATGTCAATTGCTATCTTCATACCAAATTTGGTAACTCTAGCTCAAAGTTTGTAAAAGGTGGGGAAAGGGGGGCGAAATGGAGGGCGTGGCTCCAAAACTTTGATGCCGATTTTTGGGGGTCGTTGCCAGCTATCTTCCTACCAAATTTGGTGGTTCTAGCTCCACTACTCTCGTAGATACACGCATTCCCGTTTTTGACGAAGCGTTGGGGTGGATGGGGGCGGCTAGGGCAGTATCGGTGGGCGTGGCATCCAAACTATTGATGCAGTTTTTGGGGGGTCATCATCACCTATCTTGGCACCAAATTTGGTGGCTTTAGCTTAAAAACTGTGGGAGATATAGCCATTTCTGATTTCAAAATGCGGGGGGGCTGGGGGCGGAATGGGTGGGCGTGGCTCCAAAACTTTGATGCAGATTTTTGGGGGTCGTTGCCAGTTGTCTTCCTTCCAAATTTGGTGGCTCTAGCATCACAACTCTAGAAGATACACGCATTCCCGTTTTTGACGAAGCGTGGGGGTGGATGGGGGCGGCTAGGGCAGTATTGGTGGGCGTGGCATCCAATCTTTTAATGCAGTTTTGGGGGGGTGTTTATGGTGGGTTATCAATTTATCATTTGCCCCAATTATGGTAGCTATGCTTAACACTTTAATTTACTGTCCATAGATAAAGAGAATTGGAAAGTTTCAAGTCTACTAGCTTGAAGGGTGTGGAAAAAAATTGACACATACGGACGGACAGGGGGTTATCATCACCTTTTTTGGCACAAATATTTGGTTGAGCTAAATTATACGACATTAGAGAATAAATAAAAAAAAAAAACTTGAAATATTTAAGTACGTCTTAAATTAAGCCTAAAACGAACTTAACGAGAACTTTAAGATTAAAAATTTTGATTCAATCCCAAACGTACTTGAATTAAGAATTCGTTTTCTTAAAAAATCTCAAAACAGGCCTAAACGGTCTAGAAAATTTCCTATTTTATTTAAGTACTGAACGTTCTTAATATAAGAATATAATTTTATCCAACATTAAAAATTCTTATAATAAAACTGAAACGAACTTGGCAATTTAATAAGTAGTAAACGTTCTTATTACAAGAATAAAAATCTTGATTCTTTTTAAAAGTTGTAGTTTTTTAAACCAAATTTTGTCGGAAGGAGGCTTCAATTAAGTATTATAAGTCCAAAATACTTAAGAACAGCAATCTAAGTTCGAAATACTTACATCAAGTACTGAGTGAACTTTTATCAAGTTGATCCTCAGAACGACTGCAATTAAGTACGAAAATTCTTGAATCAAGTACGAGTCGCGTGTTCTTTTTTTTTCTCTTAAAAATAATATGAAAATAGTTTATTTTGTTCTTATTTTTTAAAGTCATTAGTTTGCATAAAAATGCCGAATAAACTGATCTAAATCAAGTTCACTTAACATAAACATCAACAGCTAAGGCACTCGACGCAGTTGACAACAGATCTAAGGTTCAAAATCCCCGTCACGGTAAGCAAAAACAGATGAATTTGTAATGGTTGTTTCTAATTTCATACATTTCTAGCATAAGCATATGAGAATGATTGGCAGCTGTATAAATGCTATTCTGCACTATATATCTAAATCTTTGAATTTCAGGAAATTATATAATCAAGTATTGTTATACTTGGATCAAGAATCACGAAGTCAGAATTTCTGTTTAAAAAATTACAGCCTTACGCAACTTACACACGACGGCTAACTGCGTTAAAGCACGGATACTTGCCGTTTATTATTTTTTATACCCTTCACATGTGAATCAGGGTATATTGACTTTGTCATAAATCTGTAACGCCTTAAAGGAATGATGGGAGACCCCATAAACTATATATCAAAATGATCAGGACGAGCTCAGGAATTGATTTCCGTCCGTCCGTCCGTCTGTCCGTCTGTCCGTCTGTCTGTTTCAACACGATTTCCGGCCAAACTGCTGAACCGATCTTGATGAAACTTTCCAGATTGCTTAGATCATGTCGGGTTTGTTCACTATGAAATTTCATCCCGATCGGAGCATTCTACGACATAGCCACCATACAAATTTACCATATCAACACGATTTCCGGCCAAACTGCTGAACCGATCTTGATGAAACTTTCACAGATTGCTTAGATCATGTCGGGTTTGTTCACTATGAAATTTCATTTCGATCGGAGCATTCTACGACATAGCCACCATACAAATTTACCATATCGTACTATCAATTGTTGTCTCTGTCGTGCACTTTCAAGTACCTACATGTCAAATTGTTGTTGTTGCACACGAACAAGTAAATGACGCTCAAGAGTAAAAATATTAGCGAAAAATTACCAACAACTGCACAGAAACATAAGAGGGGGGTGCATTGATTTGGCTGTGTGAAGGGTATCATAGTCTTGGCATAGCCAAAATTAACTATGCGCCACTATGTTTTAAATGTGAATTTGTCAGTTCTTAAATCAAGAATTAATAATCTTAAAATTCAAGATCTAACATCTTGTTTTTAAGTTCACTTCAATCGGATCTCAAATTCTAAGAATTTTGCTTCTTAATTCAAGAATTAACAATCTCGAAATAAGTACTTTTCATTCTCAAAACGATCTAAATTTAAGAATGCGCGATCTTAACAGTTAAGAACGTTTCATACTTGATTCAAGATTTTTCGGTCTTACACGAGAAATAAGACCGAAAAGTGTTGATTCAAGGTGGAAAATCTTGATTAATTTTTTCAGTGTTAACTTCTTCAGCATACGATTTGGTCTGCCCTTTATTCTTGTGTAGAGTTGCAGTAATTCCTACCCTTTTCAAGTTAAAACGTCAAATTGCATTTATATCCCAGTTATTACTGAGTGTACGCTCCTAAGTGACATTACCTCTGTCAAACCCGGCTATTTGCCTGGTTCTGACGAAATGTCAGGTTGTATACTTAGATTCTGTGCGGATTCACCTTGTCGGTTGACTTAACTGTGTTTCCTTAATTGTGGAACGAATCTTTTGTTATTCCACTCCATTCAAATTATTCTAGTCTTACGTAAAAACTTATAGGGGTATATTCAAGTTGTCTGCAATTCCGAAAGTCTTTAAAAAATTATATGTACACTGATAGAAATAATCAAGTATTCCGTACTTAAAACCCCACATTTCGAACTTGATTTCTCATTAAGTACGGAATTACTGAATCCGAGAATGTCGTTCTTGATTCAAGTACGTTTTTTTAAGTTCTCTTTCAGAACTCGATTTAAGTTTTTGAGTACCTAAAATGACAAATCATTAAGTTTTTAAAATAAGTACTTGCATTCTTGTTCCGAAAATTTGCGTACCTGATCCAAGTATGATAATACTTGATTTTATTAATACCTAAAGTCTTATATACACAGATAGCGCATAGATAGAGCTTTTTCAAAGCTGCCTATCATTCTCAGGCTTATGGTAGATATGAAAGAAATTAGAAATTACTATTACCACATTTTCTGTTTATGCTTACCGCGCCGGGATTTGAACCATAGATCTCCTGATATTGCGTCGAGTGCCTTAGCTGTTGAGCCAATTCCAGTTAATATTTATGTTAAGTGCACTTGACTTACCTCAGCATTTTTATGCTTATAAATGATTTAAAAAAAAAATAAGTACAAAAGTAAACTATTCACATATAACCCGTTTCTAAAAGACCAAAAAAAAAAATTTAAAAGTCCGCCGGGATTTGAACCCGAAACTCGTACTGGAATCAAGAATTTCGTACTTGATTTCAGTATTCCTTAGATTATATTTGATTCAAGTTCTCTTATTCTTATTTTAATTACCTTTGTAATTGATTTAAGTATTTTTAAACCCATTTCAAGTACATACTTCATTCTTGATTTAAGTATTTGTGTACTCATTTCAAATATTCCATACTTTAATCAAATATTTGTGTACTCATTTCAAGTATTCTATAAGTAAATCAAGAATGAAATTCTAGAATCGCCAATACTCAATTCAAGTACATTCGTACTTGACACGGCTTTTTTCTATCATTTTCTATCAGTGTATGTGCTCAATTACAACACATATGTAAATCTATTACCACCCTGCAGTCACGTTGACTAGGCCAAACATAGTGATTGGACTAGCCCACATGGGCTACTACTAGTCCACGCCTATGCCATTTCAATGCATTGAGTTCGTTTTTCATGATTCGTAAAATTTACGTTTTTGTTCCGCATCCACGTCTGCATCCACTTTGACGCATCCATGAACTGGTCCACGTGGAATAGGCAGTTTACACACAAATGCTCAATGATAATTTTAGAAAGTGTTTTCCCCCGCTGCATCTACACAGACTGGTTCAGTGTTAGCCTACGTGGGAAAGTCGTGGGCTAGGTTTGAACAACAACAGCAACAAACACTGGTCCAACCAATGTAATTTTCTGCACCCGCTTGTCCATTATAGCTAGCCAATGAACTAGTTTATATATGCAACTAGCCCATACAAAAACCGTAGTGCACTAACCTTCTAGAATTCACCTCGCTTGTGATCAAAGGGTTCCAGGGAAAAAAATGCAGACTGACGATGTTTACACCGATTTTAGTAAGGCATTTGATTCTTTAAGTCATTCTTTATTGCTTGACTTTCTGTGGAAGTACCCTTATACTGCTCACTACTTGCTTGATGGTTCACCATTAAATTAATGACTTAGGCATTATTCTTGATAGTAAATTAAACTTTGGCTCTCACATTTCTTCGATGGTCAACAAGGCCATTAATATCATTGGCTTCATGAAGCAGTGGTCGAAAGAGTTGATTGATCCCTATAGGGATATACGCCACCAAAACGCTTTACAAATCCCTAGTTCGTCCCATCCTGAAATGTGCATCTTGTGTGCGTCCCCGCAATACGGGATTCACCAGGACAGTATTAAATCTGTGCAGAAGAAATTTCTTCTATTTGCCCTTAGAAGTTTTAACTGGGTTCCTGGAGTAGACTTACCCCCTTATTCAAATAGATTAATCTTCCTTTTGATTAATCTTCCCTCCCCGTTAAACCGTATAACTATGCATGCTACTTATTACTTAGCCTTGATCGTTGCTCGAGCAACTATTTAATTCATGAACCATTTCGTTATTTGCTCTGATTAAAACAAGCTGTTTTGTCTTGTCTTCTTTAAGGCCTCAATTCCAGTACTAAAAAGATCGATAGTTGACAATAAACAAATAAATAAAAAACAAAACAAAAATAAAGTTTTATTAATTCATTTGAAAACATAAAAAAGACTAGAAATTCAACAAAATATTAAAAATATACGTACAAAAAAAATAAGTTATTCCGATTCTGAAGACGAGCTGCGGCTATTGAAATCTTTTTTTTTTTTTAACGTGTCCAAAATTTGCTGAACTGTTTTTTTTTTGTTTAAATTTTGGTTCGCGGGGTCGTTGCCAGCTATCTTCCTACCAAATTTGAAGACTCTTGCTCCACAACTCTGGAAAAGGGATACACGCATTCCTGAATTCCTGAGGGGTCATCATCACCTATCTTGGCACCAAATTTGGTGGCTATAGCTCAAAAACTGTGGGAGATATTGGCTTTTTTGACTTTAAAATGCGGGGGGCTGGGGGCGGAATGGGGGCGTGGCTCCAAAACTTTTATGCAGTTCTTTGGGGGTCGATACCAGGTATCTTCCTACCAGATTTGGTGGCTCTAGATCCACTACTCTGGAAGATACACGCATTCCCGTTTTTGACGAAGCGTTGGGGCGGATGGGGGCGGCTAGGGCGGTATTGGTGGGCGTGGCATCCAAACTTTTGATGCAGTTTTAAGGGAGTCATCATCACCTATCTTGGCACCAAATTTGGTGGCTATAGCTTAAAAAAGATATACTTAGGCTTTTTTGACTTAAAAATGCGGGGGGCTGGGGGCGGAATGGGAGGGCGTGGCTCCAAAATTTTGTATGCAGTTTTTTGGGGGCTGCTAGTAGCTATCTGCCCACATAAATATGGCAGTTCTAGCTGTAAGGATGTGCGAAATATATGGATTTATCGGTTTTGAACCCCAATCTTGACACTGTAATTTACTATCCCTTAGATAAAGAGAATTGTCAAGTTTTCCAAGCTCTAGCTTTAAGGTTGTGGACATTGCACAAAACCAATATACTCTTTACCTTCGGTAACGAGTATAATAATTATATGTTTTTTAAGATACGTTTTAAAAAATGCGCATGAGGCATTGAAAACTATTATTATTATTTGTTTATTTTAAAACAACAAATGAATGTGTCAGGCATAAAATATTTTTGAATAAAAAGTCACATAACAAATATACCAAAAAATATTCATTAAGATATCTTTGTAAAGCGCTTTTATGTTTTATTTTTTTAACCAGCACTGTATATAATAATTGCAAAAGCCATTAATTAAGAAATACATGTGTAAATAATAAGGAGATACATTTCACAATTGAATGGTTTACCGACTACGGATGTTAATAGTTCTGACGTCTTTCATTGTTGCGAGTTTGATTTGCCAAACAGCATGCAAATATAAAAGCTGTTAGCTGAAATTAGAATAATAAGAATAATATGTATTCAAAAGTTTTTAGGGCGAATTAAAAGTTTAATATGTACCTCAATTGCCGTTACACCAAGTCCAGCGTATTTTATAATGTTGGCATTTGTGTCCCATAGAGAGTCAACGGCAGACTTGCAACCGGGCTTAAACATGACAGACGCTAAGCTGCACGAACCATTTGTGGGTGCGTCACAGCAAGATGCGGGATAGCTAACACCATAATCGGAGAATCTGTGCAGACCGCAACATTTCAACTACAAGAATATAAGAAATACCAGGTGATTATTATATCAAATAATATTAACAATATGTACTTACAGATTTCTGTAGCGTATCCATTAGAATGTTATCCGACTTTCGTTGATCCCAAATCGTTTGCACAACTTTGTCGAGCGACTCACGTATTTGCACATGATATAACCAGACATAGACGATCAGTGCTATCTGGCACAAGAACAAACCAAACATGATGACCGAGTACTACGAATTGTAAAAGAGTCAAGAGTAATAAAACTGTCCCAATGTAGATTACTATTGACGATTTACCGTTGTTAGAGCACAGGAGTTTTCGCGAATGGCACCGCAGCATCCGAGGAATGCAACAAGAAAGATGGCACATCCCAAAATCAGTATTATAATAGCCACACTATTCGCTGTAAATGTTTCGCTGACATCCGAAAAGTCGTGGATTTGCGAGACCATAAGTGAACCAAACACGATCAGCAAAATGCCGCATATCTGAAATAGAAAACATATATTGGTGCATGAATGCATTAAATTTTTTTATTTTTTTGTAGATTATCAATAAGTTCTTAACCTACAGTGCTTTTTATAAAGCCCTAGCTGCCAAGCTTGTTAGCTCGACATTAAATTTTACGATGTATAGTATACATATGAGCATGTCTGAAAGTCAGTAAGAAGTTTTTTTTTTTTTTTTTTTTTTTTTTTTGATTTTTATTAAGGCATACGGAGAATCGATGAACCCCATTGTGACCTTATTTTCTATTCATTCAGCCCAATTTGGGCGCGCCGGCTAACTTAGTTAGCTGTCAACATAGCACTAAACACTAAATAACAACAACAAATAACAATAATAACAATAACAAATATAACAAATACTGCAATGGTGTGTCAGCTTCTGCTGACCCTCAACAGTGGAGATCGAAGAATGAGATCCCTCGGTGTTCGCTTCTTGAGTCTCCTTTGTGGGTGAGATCTGACTAGACAGTTTGCCAGCCGGTTTCTATGTCGCTCTAGTCTGTCATGGTAGCGACTCGAGTGCTTGTTGATCTCGTCGAAGACCGTGGCAATTTTCAGGTCTCGGTGAAGCGTGCTATTACGTACAAACCAGTCGCAACCGGTGATTGTTCTCGCAACTCTATTTTGGTCGACCTAGATTCTGCGAATTTGGCTATCGCAGGCCAGTCCCCAGATTTGACACCCGTACCTCCATATTGGTGCAATAATTTGCTTGTAAATTGTCACTTTGTTCGATAGTGACAACTTACTGCGTGAGCAGAGTAACCAATAATGCTTCCTCACCGAAGCACGTATGCGCGTTCTAATGGAAGTCACATGCTTAGAAAACGTTAGCCTGCGATCCAGAGTGACTCCAAGGTACTTTGCTGCGTTCAGCTGTGGTACAGGGGCTCCCTCAATAAACACGGCCGGTGGTGTTCTCCTCTTAAGGGTGAAACAAACGTTGTTCGACTTGTCACTATTGATGCCGATGTTCCAGCGCCTTGCCCATTCCGCAAACTTAGTGGCATAGTCCTGGATGCCGTAGGCAGCATCGTGTTCGCATCGAGACCTGTAGGTGACGCACACGTCATCGGCAAATGTGGCTAGCATTGATGTCCCGTACAGGCTTCCATCTGGCTGCGGCATGTCGTGGCTATACAAGCAGTAAAGCAGGGGACCAAGGACACTACCCTGTGGTACTCCAGCTGCTACATCATGCTCAGTAGAGAGTGCCGAGTGAAATCTGACCGCAAATCGTCTTCCCTCAAGATACGACTTAAGTAGACCGAAATATGGCGCAGGCAGCGTATGTTTGATTTTTACTAAAATTCCGGTGTGCCACACCCGATCAAACGCTTCTCGAATGTCCAAAAGAAGGGCATTGCAATACTCCTTTTTATCGAAAGCAGTCAGGATTTGCTCGACAACCCGATGTAACTGCTCGACAGTGCAGTGGCCGGCACGGAATCCAAACTGGTGCTCAGGAAAGATCCCTCGAGCTTCCATTAACTTGACCATCCGGGCGGCAATCAATCTCTCAAACACCTTGGAAATCGAAGGGAGAAGGCTGATAGGCCGATAGGAAGAAGGTTCCCTCTCAGGCTTGCCAGGTTTGTGGATCATTGAGATAATCCCGAGCTTCCACTGCGGAGGGAAGTACTGTAACCTCACAATAGCGTTAAACACCAATGCTATGAAGCGGATAGCACAACTGGGCAGTGCCTTTAACGTGGCATTGCAGATGGTGTCATGGCCTGGTGCCCTTTTGATGTTCTGGAGTGCAATGACATCGGCTACCTCGCTGGGGTCAAATTCTTTGATAGGCAGATCCATTTGGAGGGCTTGAGTCAGCTGGTCCTGCGTCTCTTCATCCTGCTGCAGACTGACAAGATGAAATGGCTGAAAGCGCTCTGCGAGGTGCGCGGCAAACAGCTCCGCTTGCCCCAAGTCTGTCCGACACCATGTCCCGTTTCTGTCCATTAGTGGCGCTTTTCTTGCGCATCGCCTTTTAATAGCACGTGTGGCCTTCCAGAGCGAGTGTGTCGCTTCGCAATCAACCCCCGTATTGGCTAGCCTGTCATCAAACCATGCTGATTTATGTTCCACCAGAGCGCGACGGAGCCTATTCTACGCACTATTCCAGTCTGCTTTGTCCAATGGGTGGCGAGACCTCATCCACCTAGCGCGTAAGCGCCTCTTCTCCGCGATGAGCAGGTGAATCTCACGGGTAATCGGGATTCTATCTGCAGCGGGCCTCCGAGATGGGGTGCGAGTAGCCTGTCTAGCTGCTGTCTTGATTTTAAAGGTAAAAGAGTCGATAGCATCATCTATGTCCTTCCCAGTGTTGATAACCGTGTTGAGGTTCAGTGAGGACTCAAGTTGCTCTTGAAAGCATTTCAATTTAAATTGGTCCAGTCATCACATGAAAGTATTACTCATTGTGCGTTATCACACAATTTCCCACTGTTTCGAAACATCTGCTGCAGTTCATTAAATAATACGCTCAACATTGGCATGTTATGTGTAAATCACGACATTCTTCAACATTGCTCGATATGAGTAGCTTTTGTTGGTGAATAACAGATTAGATAAAACAGATATACACAGGTTCGTATGAAAAAAATTCACGTAATACGATATCTACATTTGTGTAGTCATGAAGAAGTTCCCAAGTACTTTTCTTCCGCTTTCGAGATAAGGAGCTACTATAAACTACGTGTACTACAAATATAGTACTCTAAGCCTAAAAAAAACTTACCACAAACAATATATTAAATATGAATAGCACATATTTAACAAAAACACCACCGCAATCCATATTTAATTTCTCTTGTGAGTACTTTTCGTTATATTAAAAACTATGATGTGAACAGCTTCGCACCTAACCACTAACTGATATTTTTTCAACCGTTGCAAGGGCTCTATAAGAAATCTGATGAGAGAGAGAGCTTTATTCACATGTTATCATCGAAAAGCAATCAACTCTTTCGAACTTCTTGAAAGCCACAAAAAGCACTGCATACTTTTAGGCATACATAGAATAATGCGACAAGCCGAAATCGAAGGTTCCTGGGTTGAAGTAATGAAGAAACCATTGCTAGAAAAATTTATTAAATAGGTATTATAGGTGCTCAAATATAAAATCGGAACAATTCCCGATAAGACTTCAATAATTCTTGACGAATAGATAGAGGGCAATCCTCTTAGGTTTTCCTATATACATAGGTATATTTTTTTATTTATTTTTTTTAGCATGTTAATATTTAACCAATTGATAGTCAAAGAGATACAAAATTAAGACCGCATTTCAGCATCAAAAGCTTTTAGCCGTTGACTTATCTACCGGAATTTGCATTGCGCATACTATTGGCCAAGGCGCCGGCAATGATGAAGACAATCAATTCGTATACGCATATGCCCAGACCTGACCAGAGAATCAAATCCATATGATCGTCCCAGAAGTCGTAGAAACTATCGTTGCATCCTTTGCGCGTTTCGTAAATGGAAGCTGGACAAGTCTCCATGCGATTGGTGTAGCCGCAGCAGGTGCCGGGTACTTGAGTGTTGTTATAGTCAGAGTAGCCATTGTCACCGCAGCAGTTGAATGTGAGCTCCAATGCGCCCATTGGATAGCCATTCGCTGCGGTGTTCTCTCTCCAAACCCTATTCACCAGATTGCGCATATCCTGCAAAAAGTCTTGACCATTGACAGCGATCCAACAGGTCAGCACCAGTTGCAACACAAACAGCAAGAACATCATGGTAGCATACTAAATCAAAAATTCATTAAAGCTCTTTAATCTCCATGCTAATTTTAAGAAATTATAACTTACTGAGCCAGTCAGGCAGACATTCTGATACCACACTCCACAGCAGCCAAAAAAGGATACGATGAATATAAGTGCGCCAAGAACGGTCACACAGATCGGTATGGTATCTGCGCTCCATAGCTGCTCCACATCAGTTAAGTGGCTGAAGTTCGATAGCATTATGGAACCCAGCACAATAAGCAAGATACCAACAATCTATTAGGGTATAAACATTATTAAATTTCTAGTTTTTTTTAGGAATAATAAAGTTGCAAATTTTAAAGATTAATCAATTCAAACATCATTTGAGGAGCCTGTATTATGATTCAAAAAATATTTCAAATTAATTTTAAATACTTTAGTTATATCATACTAAGTTGAACTTTATATAATATTATCTTTTATGTACCCCAAATACATAAGCATATATTATATCAAAAGTATTAAAATATTGTTACAGCATGATTAATATTTCGGTTATAACTATCATTGGTGCAAAGTAGACATAATTCATCATTGATAACGAGTGTTCCATTACAATAACTGAACTCACAGTGTTTTCTTGTGATAAGAACGAACGCAAAATATTTTTTTTTTTGTATATTGGCAACAACTAATCCTATAAGCTCAGTCCCATGAGGAACAAATACAAAAATAGTAAGGGACACATTAACGATTTTCAATCAAAATACAGGTCTGTGCGGTACTTCTTCAAAGCGTTTTCGATATAACGCAAATAAAAAAAAAAATCAGCTTCAATAAACCGCGATATTTTGACTTGTAGAAAATTTCTTCTAATAAAGTTATTGACCAAAAGCGAAATATATTCTGTTCGAAGACAGTGACACAGACTAGTGAAAGCACATGAATGACTTTGTTAATGAATAATATTTATGTTTCTAAGTCTTCTGTAACGCGAACCACACAAAGCAGAATTTTCCGTACCACTTTTATATTTTCTAAAACCTTGTCTTGAAAGATAATTAGACTAGTATGTCTTTGTTTAGCACAAATATATTTTTTTACATCTTTAAAATTTTTTGAAAAAATTTATTATGCACTTAGCAAATGAAATTTGCATAATTTATCGAATATTGATAAAATAGCACTCTGGGACTTGAAATATATTTTCTGACTGCAATGCCATATTTCACTCGATTAATTTGTAATTTAATACAATTCGTAATCAACTCACCAAAAACACTATATTTATAATATAAAGGAGGATATTAAGTATTCCTGAAATGCAGCCCATGTTAAAGCCGTTTCTAAATCAGGTCAAAAGAAAATTAAATTTTATATTTTAAGAATTTTCTTGGGACTTTTCGCGTTTTGTTTGCGCGTCGGTTACTGTCATTCGATTCGACTGCCCACCAAGCTGTGCTAGCCGTTATAAATGAACCGAGTCTTTGTCATATCTAGATAGATTCTACATATGTGTATCTTATCGGCCAGAAGCACTGTGGGCAAAACGGCTGGACATGGCAAAATATTTATAGATATCGAAAGCTTTTTATTCTTCGTAAATGTACAACAAAAAAATATTTAAAAAGTATTTAATTGATTATTTAAAGTTGGAAAAAAGAAGCTTGATAAGGTTGGCGTTCTGATCGGTAGTGAACGGCTCGACTTTCATTAAGGACTGATTTTTAAGGCTGGTGTTTAAATGCAGCCGGAAATCTTATAACTTTTTTTATTTCTTAGTTCATATAAGGCAAAAAAAACTTTAAATGAAATGAATATGCAAAAAATATATTCCATAGTCAATAAAATCTTAATACAAGATTTTATTTTTCAATAGAAACCAAAAAATTCCACCACAGCACAAATTATTTTAGTAACGAGATCAGCTTTTAAACTGAGAGTATGAGAACCTTGCTTACAAAGAACTTTACTTAAAAATTAAATCTACCGTTCGGTCGAATGTATGACAAATTAGAAAATTTAAAAAGTTTTCTAATCATCTAATAAATATTCGTTCGAAAACTTCCATTTGGCACTCGCATTAGTACATATATGCGTGTTGGATGTGCAATTTTAACTACAGTAAAGTAAGGGAACGCAGACATAATGGGCAAAAATTGAGCAATAGTTAACTGAGCAATTTTTTAGCTTTGAGGTTGTTATGACGCAAAACGCACCGAGAGCCCCATGGCTATCAATTTTACCAACGATAAAACTAAAAAAGCTGATAATAAGTATTGCGATGTGTAAATAGATCATAAAATCGACAGAAAACTTAGTAATACATTTCTTAGTAACCTTTTTGTTTATTTAAGACTATGATGAACATTTTGGCAGGTGATGTAATGAATTACAATGTATAGCTACCGCTTAGCGTTTTCTCATTGCGCTTGCCAAGCAGCACGAAATCACAAAGATGGTCAACTCGAAAAGAGCTATAACCAAACTGCTCCAGCTAATAATTTCCACATTTGATCTCCAGAAGTCAGTGAACTTGCCAAGGCAGCCAGGACGCTCTGTGTAGATGTTTGCTTCGCAGACACTGTTGCGATCCGTGTAGCCACAGCATGAAGGCGGAACATTGGCTCCATAATCCGTATAATTATTTTTGCCGCAGCACTCGAACTGCATTTTAAAATGTAAGAAAAGCATGTTAGTTTTTTTTGGAGGTGACTCATTCACTTTATTTACGACTTACAGATAGTTGGAGAGCATCCATGGGGAATCCATTAGCGGCATCGTTCTCTTTCCATGCTGTGTCCACCAGTTCACCCATTTTGCGCACAAAGTCATCATTCTCAACAAAAATCCAGACCGACAGCGTCAATTGCAAGGCGAACAAAATGAACATACAAACGGCATACTAAACAAAATAAACGAAATGTTCATTTAAAGCGAAGTTGTTGCATTGTAGAGATTTCTATACTTACGATTGTGGTGCAGCATGCATTTTCACGAATTGTGCCACAGCAGCCAAAGAAGGCAACCACAAAGATAACACAGCCAATGACAATTACGCAAATGGGAATGATGCGCGCATTAACCGTATCACTAAAGGATCCAAATGTGCCCATGCTGGACAGCATAATGGATCCAACAACAATCAGCAGTATGCCACCAGCCTGCAAATTCCAACATTTTCACTTTAGTTAGGCTATCCAGGTTTGCCATTCGGTTCAACTTACCACAAAGACAACATTGAGCAAGTACAGTAAGTACTTGAACATCGCAGAAAAGCAATTCATTTTGATAAATTCGTTGTTTCGTTGAAAATTCTCGTTAAGTTCTTCTTCGAGTTCCGTTCGCAGCGAGAGCTTGCGTCGTTATTAAACGTACCGGCTGAGATCTGTGGCCTTAATAATGGAATTCTCGTGCCAACTAACTTGTATTGGGCTAGCTTATCTTGGTCTATTATCTGCCAACAACAACAATAATTATTCGCATGCAAAAGGTTCACATGAATAGCAACGTTACTTTATGTACCTTTACCTAGCTAGCTTATCAATGGACCTTATCAGACCGTTGGTCTGTACTGTCAACTGTGTATACATATGGGCCACTTTATTTTAGTCACCTATTCAAATATTGTGACAGATACTAAATTTACCTCTAATGTGACTGACTCATTGTCGACAATTATCAGTCCAACAAATTGATTTGCTGTGGTCTCTAAGGGGGGCGCGTTGAACCTGATAATGATGCATCTGTGTCGTAACTTTGGGTTAAAATGCTGTTAATTTTATGCTGCAAATTTTAATTTATATATTATCAACCAGATTATCGATGGCTAATACTTAGCGGCGGCTCATTGTGCAAAAGCCATCGCGTCGGGAGTCCCCCAATCACTTTGTGATATGATTTATAAATAGGCATTAACAAATAATACACTTGATCGATTGTGCCAATAACATAACTAATGAATGGTCAGTTAACTAATGTCGCTAAGCATGAAATTAACTTAGTTGTAAAACCGAGCTATATTATATCTCTGGAAATTTTTATAGTTAAAGTTAAATCGAGTTCTGTTGAAAAGGTTTTGTGTAGCTGAAGCTCAAAAAATCTTTAATGAATTATTGAATTAAAGCAAAGACATTAGAATATATTTCAATGCCTTTGATTAAAGTATTACGAATTCGCTATTACTATTAGGTCCCATGAATGCATGTTATCTATTTTTTAAAAATTTTCAACAACTTTGAAACGTCCGACCAACCTAAAATTTTTACACGTGTCAAGCATCAATGACAATAAAATAATTTCATATGTTTGTGCTCATATCCTCATAGACTTGTCAGGATAAAATACAAAATATAAATTAAACTGCTTGTTTGTATTTGTATAAGTGAACTGCTTGATTGACATAAGTGAACTGCTTGCTTTAGAATACTCGCTACTAACAAAAAAAATAAAATAATAATTAATAGTCAAATATGTAACTCAAAAATACATTCTTTATAGCAAACCTGACTAAAAAATTTAAAATAATTTTTGTTTACAAACTAATTCAATTTAGCGTAAAAAGTGTGCGATGCAATTCACGCATGAAATGTTCGCAGCATTTGATGTCAAACAATTAAAGTATTATTTTTCAATTTCATTTATGTACTTAATTAAGCACAATGTCCTAAGTAAAACATATATAACAGGCAACCTTTCCTTGAATCAGATTTTCCAACAGATATTTCAATCAATAACGGTTTTTTACGATACCCAATTTTATTTTCTAGTGCAGTCTATCAGCACTTGTGCTTAACAAATGACAAAAAACAGCCCAAGTAGCTGTTCAATGTTAGTACATTGATATAATAACACGATCGATAGGGGCAATACATATGTACATACATAAACATACTTAGGTACAAGCTAAATAAAATTTTAAAGTTTTGTGTTCAAATTAAAAATGGGCAATCTTGCCTGTAAAAAACAAACAAAAATATTACAAAGCATACAATTTATATATGATTTTATTGGATTTTGTATAAGTTAATAAAACTGTAACATATTAAATTCTTTAGTAAAGTAAAAAAATAGCACAACTATATGGAAAACAGTGCAAAGATAATGAATATGCATATACATATTTATACACATACATATAAATAAATTTTAACAGTGCCAGTTTTCTAAAACGTGCAAAGTCAAAATAAGTGAGAGAGTCGATGTTGATATTGAAATGGCCATCTGAATCATTAATTTGTAAATTGTATGTATGATTTGTATAAAGTTGGGCAACATAATTCGTACTTTCGGTTTCCATTAAAATTAGTTAGGCTTAAAAGTCCGGGACCCAGGATCCGTAGAATCCATTAGTAGTCTGCTCGGCGTCGATAGTTTCGAATGCTGTTCGCCAAACAGCAGGCAAAAATAAAGCCAACAAACTGCAAATAATCTTTGTGTGAGCTTTGAAACTGAATAAAAACTATTGGAGATTACCTCAATGGCAGCAATAATCAGGCCAGTGTATTTGATGATATCGGCATTTGTGTCCCAGAATTCAACGAAGGCCTGCTTGCACCCACGACGATAGACGGTCTCCTGGCGACAATTGTTCGTGTCCCTGCAGCAAGAAGGTGGGAAGTAGCCTTGGAAGGCATAGTCAGCAAAGCTGCTGCGACCACAGCATTCCATCTACAAATTCAATAGAAAAATCGAACTTAAATTATGTAATACACAATTTTAAGTCTATGTGCGTACACTGATTTGTATGGCATCCATGTAGTCGGCACGACGCGTTCGTCGTTCCCAGGCCTTTTCAACAGCATCTCCCATTATGACGAGATATTTGTCCTTTTGCAACCACATGTAAGCAACCAGTGCAAGTTGTCCAATCATTAGCACAAACAGCAATACCGAGTACTAAAAGACAACAACAATTTACTTAGTGAATGAAGTATTCAATTATGAAGTATATATTATTAAGTGCCTACCGTTATGGACATGCAGTAGGATTCGCGTATGGCGCCACAGCATCCAAACCAAGATATTAACAATATCACCGTACCCAGCACAATCATTGTGATCGGCACCTGTTGGGTGCGCAGCGCTTCGCCAAAGTCATCGATATTGTGAATGTTGCTGAAGAGCAGGGCGCCAAAAACAATCAACAAGATGCCGCATATCTGTTGAAAATTATATTCATTTAGAATTCACGCAAAATAAAATAGCTGAAGAAAAAGTTATGCTAAAGTTATAGCCCTTATAAAGTATTCAAATTAATTTTTTAATAAAAATCAAGGAAATATATTTTAAAAAGAATCCTCTCATTTTTAATGCTATGTGCTTTTTTATGATGATGATTTTAATCAGATACAAATGCTTATCAATGACTATACTATCTAATCGATTTATGCAATCCAATTAAGCAATTTAGATAAAGCGATAACCATAACAAATAAATATGCTAAGGGCAACTACGTCAACGAAAATAGCACAAAAAAAAAACAATATCTACTGCAAAAAGCGAGCAATAGATAGAATAATGGAAGGCAGTGTAGATAATCCCAAGTAGCCATTTTAGAAAAAAAAAAAATAAAATTGTTTGAAACAATTTATTCTCTTATGAAAATTTAACTTCGTAAAGAAAGAAATTAACAAGAGCGCTTGAACTCACATATTGACCTATTTTAAAGATGATTACTTTGTTTAATTTATGAACAGAAGTCAACGAGCAAAAATATTCATATCCATTGAATGTATTTTAGACGAAAAGCAGACAAATGCTAATTTGAATGGAATAACTGCGAGTACCACAGCACTCTAACGCATACATTCAAATATTATATATGTATAAACCATAACTCAAGCCAAATAAGTTCAAGTGTGCTGTCAACGCCATCGCCGAATATTCATTTCAATTTCCCCATCTTTGCGTGCGTGTGTAAATGCAATGTTTTCGAACCAAGTTTTGAATGCCTGACTGTGTGCCCAAGTTCATACATAAGATATAATTAAGTCAGCTATTTTAAGCGTGGAAACACCCTCGCCCTCAGCGTCTCCGTAATTGCGCAATTTTCCATTTACACATTGAACAACATATTTAGCTTCTTTTTATTTTTTGCTGGGTGGGTGTTTTATGTTTGCGTGACTAGACTACAAAATCTATTTGAAAAATTTTTATTATATAGTATGTTTGACATTTCGCATTCGACTTCATTTTTATATGAAAATTCTGAAACTCATGACTTGCAAACTGGTTTTAGGGTACAGATCTCGCTAATGGAAGTTAAAAGTTGGTTAACATTAATGAAAACAGTTGCAAGCAAATTGAAAATGGCATTGCCGTTTGGTATATTAGAAACCAGTTGCTACAACTGGTCAACCTCGTGCAATTGGCCATTCTAAGTGTTTTATAGAAACTCAGGAATCAAAATAACAACAATATAATACTATAAATACTCAGCATGTATGTGCTTCGTCATGCAGACAAGCCTTTAGGTAGCCCAATTTTAATAACAAGTTTTGCATTCTGACTATCTCAGTTTGCCTTCTCTTTATATATAAAAAAAAGTTGTATTTTTGGGGAAACCGGTATAAAAGCCTAAGTTAAATAATGTACAGTGAAACCTGATTAGCAAGATTACTTGATGTTACATACTTGTGTAATGTGTGCTTAATATTTTATTTTACTTTAAGTAAAGTTTCTTAAATATCTACAGATACCATTTATTAAGGTTGTTTTGAACACATTTCACAGGTACCGATGTATACTATGTTTGCATACGTATACTATACTATACGTGCGTACGTACTATATAAGAAACCAGTTTTCGTGTGAACTGAAAACTACAGGAAACTTATGATATCATACAAGCACATTGTGTTTGTTTGAGTATGTTAAAATAAAATCACAACTTATGTATATCTTTACATAGTAATCAGTTTACTCACCGAGCACAGCAAATTGAATATAAATAGTATATATTTGACCATAGAAATTCCGCAGCTCATTTTGATTGAGATTGAGATTCGTTGGGACGTATGAAGAACTGCAACGGTTTTTGTTGGAATAATTTTTTGTATTCACAGATTCACGAAAGCAAAAGTATCAAATGTACACATAATAAATACATTATTTTATCATTTTATTCAGAATAATTGAACATATATTTTAACACATCCATACACACATACATACATACGCACAGATGTTATTCGTTTGATATTTAGCATTCTTTCGTTAATTAGCAGAAAAACACGTTCAGTTATTTTGCTTTGTTTTGAATAAATTGCGGTTTCCGTTTCACTTAGAATAACATTAACAAACTTGTACGTTCAACGTTTCAATTCCAATGCCCTGTAGAAACCTAAAAAAAAATGCCTATGGAGAGACGTGCAGAGGATTTTGAAGGAGACGGGGAGGGTGTATTGATGCCTAACGTACAAGCTCCGGCAAAAGTTTTTGCTTGGGCAACAGCGACGCCTTCAGTTGATTGAAACGTTGCCATATAAATGGATAGCGCGCTAACCAGGTCAGCCACGCCTCCTTAGTGGCAGTACGGGTTTCCACCTGGCGCAAGTGTTGATAGTATTTGCTGTTCCGCTTAACCGCCGCCGCCATATCCTGTCCGAATTTGGCAAAGCGGAGCTTAAGCAACGTCTCAGAGACATCCAGCAATTGATTGCCCTTGGGTGGATGCACCAGGCACAGCTGGCAGACGACAAAGTCTTGTGACTTGCTTTTGTTTAACGGTAAAAAGGTCGCATCGCGTCCAACCAGACACTGCTGCAGCCAAGCATAGCCATTGGCATTGACCCGCACGCCCGGCAGCTTGACGGGCAGAAGGCGGTCGCGACTTGTGAAGATGGGTATCAGCGGGCGATGCTTGATAAGCAGCAATGTGTCCTGATCGCGCTGCTGTATACCGCGTATCTGGCCGGTGTGCATTATCCGTTCATTGATTATACGTTCTGGGATGTGTGACGGTTGCTTAAACTGGCGCACTAAATATGCGGGCTTGCGCTTCATGTAGGCCACGATCAGCATCAATGTGGAGGTGCCATAGATGGCCAGCTTGCTGCCGATTGTGTCGCGCTCCAAGTAATTACATAATCCGTGATATTTCTCCAAGAGATAGCTTTTCTTTTCGTCCATTTCGTTGAGTTTGAATAATGCAATTAAGTACTTTCAAGCGTCTAAAATTGTGCGAAGGGGAAGGGTGGGAACGTTGAGTATTTTATGCAATTTATTTATGACATCATTTTACTTTAATAAACGCCTGCGACGTCGCCTTCCAACTGCTTCGTTTCGATTTTTGGTTATATACGTGAACTACTTATATAGTGTTAAGTATGTTTGTAAACACATACATATGTATGTTTGCGACGCTGTAGCTATTTTTATTTATGATTTTGTTGTCATTCGTACGTCTTCTTTATGTTTTGCTGTGCGAAGAAGAAGACTAAACAACTAAAATCTCTCACTTCACAACCGAAAAACATTGACATTTACGCATGCTGGCGATGCCTAAGTGCAAAAGAGATGTCTGTTTAATTGCTTGTTGATCTCTAAATACTTTCCAACACTCTAAAGTTTTCGTCTTGCAACACTTTCTGATCCACACATACACGCGTACACACCACACACCCACACATGCGGCCACACACACACCAAACCAAATAATTCAAAAGCTCACACACACACATACACACCTTTGGCGTGATATATTCCGTTTGGTTTTCGAGATGTTGAGTTGCGCGTGCTACGTTATGAACGGTTGCCGTTGTCGTTACAGACTGAGATCAGCGGCCACAACAACCGCCTGTTGCTTCATGTGGTCGGTTGAGTCTCTCACAAAAAAAAAAAAAAAACAAAAACAAATAAATACACACCGACGCTACTTACGGGCACGTTGGCGTTTTTGGCACTCGTCTCCTATATAATATTGCTGCGTACCGTATTGGCGCGCAGTATTTGTTTCTGTTTTGTTCATGGCTTCCCCAACCCCGACACATTTAGATGACGATGACATCGATTTGGGTGTATTTTATAATTACATCAATTGGCTTTTTCTCTCACATTAAATGAATATGTACATTATTTCTAATTATTTTTTGTTTTTTTTTTCTAACTAACCCTTTGTTTGTTTATTTATGCAAATGCTCAATGACTTTATTTTATTGGTATGAACGTGATGTTTTTAATGTGGCATCGCTTTCGATTGCGCCCAAAGACTTAAAACGTGTTTTTTTTTATAGCTGAGGTTTTTTGAGACATCAGTATACAAAATGTTTGATTACCGCGTAACCAATACCTTTCATTCAATATTAAATTACAGTGCACTAGGAGGGCTTGGGAGCTTCCGCTTTTAATTGCACTCGAACTTGGTGATTTGAATTTAATGCGTCATAGATACTTTTCCTTGACACCAAAACAACAAAAATGACAGCAGCAGCAGCAACAACAAAACTGGTTTTCAAGCCACTGTAACTTGCGTAATCCAGTCGAATAAACGTGGCTTTAAAAGCCCACAACAAAAACTCTCATACGTTCTCATACTTAAGTAATGAATACAAATACAGAACTTATGCTGTGCCTCTCCGTTTGTTATTGGCGCCGTCACAGTCACCAAATCTAATTAACGAGAGCGCACTGTACAATTAACCTCTGCCATATTTCCGCAGACTCACAACACAAGACAATTATTAACAAATAATTTATTTTACATATATTTCGTGAATCATTTGTTTACTGCCGCCCAAACGGAAAAGGAACCAACGAGATATTATAGAATTAGCTTTTAATCTAGCCTAATAACTTTTTTTAAATAATAACAACGACTGTCAGAATCAAATGCAATTTTCCAGCTTTTAAGTTGAAGATTTCCCATCTTATATGTAATGCGTTTACGTCAAATGAAAATAATTTATTTTCGCTTAATAAGCAAATTGCTTAGCTACTCAAAAACCTTTCTATCCCACTTTTCGCTTAAATAGACTTTTCAGCTACAGCTGAGCAAAAAATAAAATGTCAGCATGTATGCTTATATTCAGTTAGTCTGTTTGAAAACGCCCCGAACACTAATAGAAATACAACATGATCGTTATAATGGGTAAAAAAAAGAGTATAATGGGATTGTGCCAATATGTTACAGACAAAAGAAAGCATCTCCAAACACATAAAGTTCATATATTCTTGATTAGACGTTGGTGTTTGACAATGTGTCTGTCCGTCCTATATGGCGTCGACTTAAGCTGGGCTTGGATTTTGAAATGGGCCTTCTAACCCGTAAATTTGTTTCAAACTATCGAAAATTCTTCCCGTTTCAGATATACAGATGTAACCGACAACAATATTACCTTGAATTTGAAAATTGTAAAAATTGTTTTATAAACTATGTACTACATACTAAAGTAACTCAATAATATGTAACAATGAGATTATATATTATTGAGTTACTTTATCGGTTTTGTTCAATTGCGCTCGTTTCAATTCCATATTTATTGAAGTGCACAGAAATATTTCTTGTTTGCTCTTCAGAACGCAACTCGGTTTGATTCAATCGAATATATAGGAGTCGTTCGGTTTCAGTCTCAGCCTTCTTTCCCGGTGTTCAGTTGTCTCGCATGCCTACTACTTAACGTGTATTCGATAAGTTTCTAACCTCACTTTCGTTGTTCAGATGATTCAGACGAACGGGACTCTGTGACACGTACCCGGAGATTTCCCACCCTTAATGCTCGTTGCTCGTCTGATTCTGAGGCTAGTAATACTCTTTTCTTCCCTGTTCGATGTGTAGATCTATCAATTGCTTTTCGCTTTGTAGGCATAATTGTATGGGAACGACGTGAAAAAAAAATCAAAATTCACAAATAACTGGCAAGACTGAATGTGAGAATTTTTAGCTACACTTTCCGTACACTTTTTGTAGAAAGTAGATTTTCTGAATTGTCTAGTGCCATATATTTGTCTAAATTAATTTAATGCACAATGAAACTATTTGAAAAACGCTTCAAAATATAAAATACGCACAAGGATGGTAAATTTGAATTAAAAAAATCATCATTCGAGAAATTTTTAAATTTATTTCGACTTCTCCCGAATAACTTGATAGAGTGAATGTGAGAATTTCTAGCTTCACTTTCCGTAGCAAAATGACACGAAGCACACGTCCAATTTGGTGAAAAATTTGATTTTCCAGCAACGATTCCAGTCCATGAAGTGGCCACCGCAATCTCCAGATAAGAGCCCCATTAAGAATCTATCGAGCCACGTTAAATCGCAGCTGGTGCAACGCTACACCCAAAGTATGCCAAAACGTATACAAGAATTAAAAATATTAAAAGGGTTGTGGACCCATTATTAAAAACTTTTCAATAAAAATATTTGTTTTTGTAAAATAACCACAGTGCAAAACTGTAACGTTTGACTTTCTTTTACCCTTTTTTTTTTGGTATATTTCTTCCAGCTTATGCCAAATGTTGCACCAACAAAACAAGACTTAGATCTTGAGCATGCATTAAGTAGAAAAGAAAATACAGACCTTTGAAGTGATGTATGCGCTTGCACAAACACACACACTCACACATACATATAAACAAACGTAATGTCTAGAGTTCAGGGTATCTAATAGTCGAGCTTTCTCGACTAAAGCTTGCTTAGTTGATTTTTACATCATTTTCGAAACGTCGATATGAGATTCCTTCATATAAGCACAATACTCAATATTATGCAGTCCTTAAAGCGAAACTCAAAAGCATTGAATAGTTTTTGAATTGAACCAAATTTCAGTACTCTGGAATTGAATTCGTCATAAAGAAGGCTTTGTAACACATAATAGTAATAAGGAATAATGACAAAAAATCCGTAATAAAGAAGTTCGTCTGTATAATGTAGGAATGTACGATCTTATGTGAATACCTGTCTTTTCACAGACAACAACAAGTAAAGTCCTTAATCAAAATCGATTAGAAAATAGGGACGCCATAGTTGTGTGCTTTTTATTTTGGTGCTGCTGCGAAAAAGCAGCTTAGTCAAAAAACTAAATAATGTACAGTTAAAAATAGTAAATATAGTATGAGTGTGCTTAGCAGAGATACATAACTAACGGAATTAATACAAGCGTCCCCTATATTGTAGCTGTTGGCCAGCAGGGGAGCCAGCGCTCGATTGACCGGGCAGCATGGACAGTTGCTGTCTGGCCAATTGCTGGTCATATACACTGGTGCCACGTCCCTGTGCATAGCCTTGTGTAATGCTGCCTGTTGCCTTGGGATTCTGCAAATATGACAAATTGGAATTCATACAAGATTGTGTGTGTGTGTGAGTGAAGGAGTAGCTCACCTGTGCTGCACTGGTGCTGATCTGCAGCACATTGGGATGCAGCGATAACTCGCTTAGCAATGGTTTATATATGACCTCGGGCAGTAAATGCGGCGGCGGCGGCACATGACCCTGTGGCGCGCTCTCATGCTTGACCTCAATGTGATAACGATCGGGCAGTTTCTCCATGGTCACCTGAGGTTTGGACGTTTGCACGGACAGACTGCTGGTACCAGTTTGCACCTGAACGAGGTCAGACTGCGTTATCGGTGGTTGATCCAAATTGATGTGCAGCACCTGCATTGGCTGAGCCTTTGCCGATGGCGATTGGGAGCCGGGTGCCTTGCTCACTGTTGCACTGGGACCGGCCTGAAGCTCCACATGGTAGGCTGGGCGCAATGGCAGACTATAGTTATATATGGATTGTAGGCGTGCATCGGTCTGATGCTGTGTCGTCGGTGGCGCTGCCGTTGTCTGATAGAACAGCGTTCCGGTACTTGGATACTGTGCGGTCGACTCTGCAAGTAAAATAAAAAGTGGGAGAGAATTGTTGTTTAAGCTGAATCTGAATTGGATATGATACTAGTTCAACTGGTCAATTCGTTGTTAATATGAACATGTTAAGCATATCGATTATGGTTCTTACTGTTCCAGGATATTTTCGCATAGTCCGCGGCACGACGGTAGTCATCGTGTTCTGCGAATCGGATTGTAAAACAAATAACAAAATGAAAATAAATTGTGGGTCTGTGCAGATTAGAAAATTAGTGCGCTCTGACAAATAGCTCATAACGGATATATATGTATAAGTTATACAGATAGGTTAGTAACTGAAGTTGCTTATCAAGTTCCATTTAATAACTGACTGTACCCAGTCACAGATTTCCGTTGCATACTTTCTTACTTAAGCATATTTCGATAAGCACATATTTCTATATGTCTTAAAAAACCAATTAATGTTAAAAATTGGGCTTTCCTGCACATACTGAAAGCTTTCCTTATTATAATATTGTTTCTCTACAATAAAGTTTCTGTATAATAAATATTTTCTGTCCTCGTACAACTCCACAAAGTTAATTAATTAACAGTCTTTCTTCTTTTCACTTCTTTCATTTGCATGCATTTGCCCAACTCTAAGACACTTTTTTTTTACAAATATTATAATAAGTAAAGGATAACACAATAATGCCGAGTGAATGCAGCCAGGGGGCCACTGCCACTTTATGGGGCCTTGCTTACTCTGTTGCTGCTGTTGTGCATAGTTGGCCGGGCTTTTGTAGTACGCCTGATGTTGTTGACTAGGCGGCGATGGACTACGTCCACGTTTTCCTGACGTCGGTAGATTGCCGGACGACGGCTGTTAAGTAAAATTATCACTTGTTAAGAGAAGCTTATAAATTTTTGAATTATTATGGTATACTTTTGGAAGCAATGGCAGTTGAGGATGCAGACGCATGGGCGACAGAAAGACTTGTGCCGTTGCAGCCGCCGCCGCTTGCTGCATAGCCTGCACTTGCTGCATGGCAAACATTTCGTTTTCTTTTGCTTGCTTTTTGCGCGTCTCGTCGTCGTTAAGAACCTTTTTCAATTGCACCACCAGTTGATGCTTTTTTTGATGCAGATCAGCCAACTGCTCATCCAATATGGTAATTTGTCCACGTGTTTCCTCTAGTGCCATATTGTTTTCACGCTCACGGGCTTCGCGTTCCCGTCGCAGACGCAACTCTTCGCACTGTCTTTCATACTCTGATACAATATTGAGGTGATATTAGTTTTGCGATATCGGTTACAAACTGTTATAACTGCATACCTTCTTGTCTGCGCTGACGGTCAGCTAGAATGAAGCCTTTGAGTGAACCTCGAAGTTTTTCAGCTCGTTCTGCAGCTGCCGCTTGCACAGCCGCATTGTTATTGTTCACCGCAGACGCTGGCGGCATCTTTGTATTATGCTTAGTTATCTTGCCAATTTTATAAGCTTTTATGACCACCGCGCAGCTCTTAAATTGTGTTAAGGAAACACGAAAACGGACAAAAACTTGTCTAAAACAGAAACTGAAATATTTAATGCCAAAATGGACTGGTGATGTCACGCCTTCGAGTGCACCACACTCTTTGCTTTTTGGTTGCGATTCAATTGCGACTTGAATTTAAGAATTGCCGGTAAGAAGCAAAAATTTTCCGATTTGTTTGCACTTTAATAATTGTTTATTCTATCTTTTTACTAAATAATAAACCATTTGTTGTGCGCAGCAAATGCGGGCTGGCAACTCTGCAGTCCGACTGTTATAGTTGTCTTCCTTGCTCTGAGGCGCTAATCAGCTGTTTGCTTACAACTGGCTATCGCTATACCGCCACAATAGCTCTAAAAAGTCGCGTCAGGTATCGATTGCGACACTCATCGATTGTCCCAATAAAGGAAGCCAGCGCAGTTGCACTCGAGTTTTCTTTGCGTCTTGTTGTTGGAGCGCGTTGAAAAATCGCGAGAAAAAAACTAAAGCAAAACAAAAAGTGCTCGAATATATGTATACATATATAACTGATAGAAAGTGTAGCTTCACACGCTCCTGTTATATTTTGTGCTCCAAAAGCGCGGGTGTCCATTGGAAACACCAAACACAGAAGCTGTGAAATGTGTTCAGTTATTTGATTAACCTACTTCATATTGTTTAAAAACTTGGTGAAAATCATTTGTGCCTGCCTTAAATATTTAATAGCAAAAAAAAAAAAAAAATCAGATAAAAGGCGGCGAGAAGAAGAAGCAACTCAGCGGTAGCAAGCAACAGCAACAATATAACAACAGCAATAACATGGCCAGTGAGTAATATTACCAACTAAACGAAATTTGAACTAGAAAATATACTCAAATTTTCTGTGAACACCAAGGCAACTCCTAAAATATTTCATCAGCTCGTTTACTTACATATGTATATGTGTATCGTGCCCTAGCATAAACAAATGCAACTCATGCGTGTCATTATGTGTGTGTATGTGTGTGGCAATGTCTGCATTTTATATGCACCTTAATATTTTACGAACTGCTTCTGAATGCACAACAGATACATGCGCCTGCCGCCAGACCAGGTGCTTCAGGTCCGTCTGACTTTCTATTCTGTCTATCTCGCTGCCGGCTACAAAAAAAGTTGTGGCAAGTGAAGAGGCTAACTATGGTGTGGGGGTGGGTGGAGACTGCAGTTGCAACAGCCTTTGCGTCAAGGGAGCTATGTGTGAAAAATCAATATATACGTGCTTTACCGTTTGCTGTTGTTGTTAATGTTTTTGGACTCAACTTTGCACACTTTACGGTCTGAGCGTAAGTTGGTCACATTTGGTCAATGATCGCGTTTGGTCGTTGATCGCTATAATAATTGAAAACACTGCCAAGTGTAATCTGATCTCTGAGAAGCTGGTTGTGTCTATTTTAATTTTTTATTAACATAACTCTACCTTCAACCCTGCTTTGGTTACGCATAGTGATCGATTTTGCATCACTAACTGAATTGAAAGCTAATCGGAGTTTCTTACTGTTATGTGATTCCGATTGGAGTCTATTGCTTTGTGGTTCCATTTTCTTTTCTTCTTCTTTTGTTGATCACACGGTGCTTAGTCATCTCATGACTTTAAGCTGAAATTCTTCGTCGGTCACACTTACCTTTAACAATTTTTGTGCAAACATATAAAAATGCTATTTGAAAAAACAAAATTTCGTTAATATCGAATCACATTTTATCATTATAATTTAAAGTTACGACTTTTGACTTGTTTAATATGTGCTATAAGCAGTGATTTGATAATTCAGTTGCAGCGGTCCACTGTAAGAATCACACTTAACGCTGGCCGCACTTTATCGCTGGTCGTTTTTGTTACATTTTACACTGCCTTTCAATCCAAATTTCATTTCATTTAACTGCCAGCCACCTTTCAACAGCAACCACTCAAACCGAGAATCTACGACAACGCCGACGACGACTCCCATTAATAAATAAGTAGTACCCTGCGCGGCAACAGTGGCGGCACATAAGGTGACACTTTTACCGGCATTATCAACATGCAACCCCCCTGGGCTGAACAACAACAACAAATACACGCACACAACTTTTGTGTGTGCACATTTGGTGGCAGCACCACCCATAGCAGCCCACTTCTCCCCTCTATCTGATTACAGCTGCGCCCCAAACTCACTTTATATTTTAATTGGTCCTTTGTGCCTCAGCAACCCCCCCGCATCGCATCCCCCGCCTGGGCACAATGATAAGGCATATCGCTGGCTGAAACACCCTGCGTACCAAATGTTTGGGTTTTTCCCTATTCTTCTTTATTGTTATTATTATTATTTTCGGGCTTTTCATTCGTTTCACGCAGCTTTCGCTGCAGATTAACTGCAGAGGGAGTTTTCCTAGTTTCGTTTCAAATGTTGCTAAGTCGCGACTTGTGATTTTTCTTTCTTTAGTCGTCTTTTTTAACTGCTAATAAGATTTCGGTCTGCTTTTAATGGCCTTGAGGCAAGTGTGTTTGGGTTTTGGGCACAGTAAAGGGAATACTGTGTACTATTTTAATTGGGTTTGCTACCCATTCAAATTGGCACAGAAATTAATTTCAATTAACTTCAACTTTTGAGTAACAGCCAAGGAACACGTTTCGGGGACGAATGCCAATAAGATTGAAGCATTCTTTTGAAATATAAATGGTGTCAGTTAGTTGGCCTACTCGCAATCAGCCTGCTTTTGTATTTTTTGGCACTTGAAGAGGTTAACTTTTTGGGAAAATGTTGAAGGTTATTATATGAATGGCTTCTCTGTGTATCTATAAACAATATGATTATTCTATACATAATGTAAGATACATCTTGTAACTCAAATTTGGAAAAATGTCATTAAGATTGGGTTAAAGTGACATTTTAATTTTATCATTTGGACCAAGCAGGATATTTTATTTTAATTAAGTTTTAATTTTAAGTTTACCCACTAGATTTTTTAAGCTTTATGTAGAGCAACTATAGCTTTCAAATAGTGCTCTGTTATAACATTAAAATTGTATTGTGTTTTGTGTGAAATTCAATGCCAATTGAGGACTGCGAATTGAGATCAGTCGTCATCAATTTGTTGTGCAGCCTTATCCAAATTAAATGTTTAAAGCTGAACACTGCACTCTGGCCAGCTTTTACACACCTACATATACCTTTACCTAGATAAATATATACATATATATATACATGTATATCAAGTCAAAATTTTTGCTTACGCACGCTGCCCCAGGACGCAGGAGCAGTGCAACAACAACAACACAAAAGTCACAGGAACATGAGGATCCAAAGTTGGTATCCAACTGCTTGGAGACAGCTGTCAGCGAACTAAGCATCGGCAACTATCAGCTGGCCATGACCAAAATCAATGAAGCAATGCAAAATAGCAACAGTAATCATGAGGAGATCACAGCTCTGCTGGAACTTAAAAACATAGTGGTGCGACTGCGTCTGAAGCGTGAAACCGCAGAGCAGATAATTGGCCCGACCTGCAAATCACAAGCATTGCCCCACAGTTTCAGCGTGGAGATGCTCGATGTGGTACAAAAAGTGCTGCGTTGCCGCAATCATTATGAGGTGTTGCGTATCTCGCATCATGCCACATACTCGGAAGTTAAACGTTCCTACAAGCGTCTTGCGTTGCGCCTGCATCCCGACAAAAATCATGCGCCCGGCTCCGAGGAAGCCTTTCGTCGCATCAACGAGGCAGCCGATACGCTCACGGACAATCAAAAGCGTATTGAGTACAATATGCTGATCGCTGTCGGGGATGGTTGTGGCAGCAGCGCGAGAAATTTGACAACAGAGCCACAAGAATTTGAGCCTCGACACTGCTATCAACCAGCCAATCTGCGAGTGCCGCAACGCCAGTCGCTCTATCAGACTGAACAGTTGGTTATTGGATTGGTTGCTGCTCTTGTTTTTATCATCATCACCATTCAATACTTGGCCATGGCGCCCAACTACAGTTTCACGCAGTCCAGGTGAGTCTGACTAGGCGAATTTGGTTAGCATATCGCTAACCCTATTCATCTTTGATACAGCACGCACAGCGTACGGCATGTGACTAGCCGAAACCGTTTAACCTACTTTTTGACGCCACAATTTGCGGCAAGCCTAACGCAAGAACAGCAGCAACGCCTGGAGCTTGAAATCGAAAAGATATTTGTGTCGGATCTGAAGTACAATTGCAAGCAGGAGCGTAAGCTGCGTAAGTTTTCTCTTATTTACTTTGTTTAATTTGTTAAATTGACTACTTTATGTTGCATCATATGTTGCAGGTGACAAGCTGCTGCAACGTTCTCGCAACTCCAACAATCAAAAATTGCGCGATCATGCTTTAAGAATGCCAACGCCCGCTTGCCTCGCCCTTGTAAAGCTGGATCTGTCAAAGTACGAGGCGCCGCTTTTGGACAATAACTCGGATACCTATGATCCCTAAAGATCACAACCAAAGAAAAGCATTTGTGACAAAATTTCGTGTAGCAAATAGACAATAGAAATAAATAAATGTAATTAATTCATTATGCTTATATGTAATTAATGAATTCCATTAAAACAATTAACATTCTCCCAAACTATTTTCTTGACTTTCTGTTCTTTATATTTAGACCAAAACTAAACCAATTGAATTAAGGATGATATTTATATTATCTTGATTTAGTTAAATTTTCCCCTTACTTTACATGTTAAGTATTTCTTCAAATCACCAAACGAATGGGTGTGATCGAAAATGTAAAATATTAAATGCGGCAACAAGGATTATAACTAAATGATGCGGTTACCAAATACACGTTTATTGTCCTGTGCGCTCCTATAACCCAGTTTCAGATTGGCACGATAGTGCACGGATAAAAAAAAAAAAAAACAACAGCACAAACGCCCTCAAGCAACCAAAAAAAATGTAATGGCCCAAAAGTAATTGCCCCACAATTTTCCAACCAAACAAATTCCGGCAGTCATAGCCCAGTGCTAGCACAAAACTCCACCACGCCCTTCGGCTTCGCTTAACTCTGTGCTGAAAAGCTAACAAACTTGCCACATTGCATGGGGGCATACTCTGAATACTGAATGTTGAATGCTGAATGCTGAATACCAACGAGTACCAGTTACAGCAAAATCACCAAACAAATGCCAAAGCACGCAAAAGGAGCCAGACGAACATGAACAATAACAACAACTACCATGTTGATGATGCGTTCCACTCACATAAAAGGAGTCAGGGGCTGGGGCAGGCAGGTAGTCAGGCGGAAGTGCCACGCTGCACCTGCCACGTCTGTCATTCAAATGGTGGCAACTGTCCAATTCCAATTGCATTCAACGCAACAACAAATGCAACAATTTCTCTCAATGGATTGCATTCAGTTATTGCACGCATAAGGGCTACAATTTCTATGTGCATCAGGGTTGCAGGGTTAACGTTTCCAGGTGCTGTTCTTGTTGTTGTTTTTTTTTTTTTCTTTGCCAAAGGCTTGAGCGGCACTTTATGCATGTCTGTGTATGTTTTATATACCCTGTAAGCATTTAAAAAAGTCATAAGAGCGGAATGTTTAAGTGAAGTAAAAGTATGCAACGTACAGAAATTTCCTTATTTTATATTGCGGTAGATGAAATTAAGTGGAGCAACAATAGCTGTGCTACTGCTATCTTTATATTTGGATAACATAAATTAATTTCGAGATTGTTTTTATTGAACCCTTAAGCGATTTTTATTTTTTGTCATTACATTGATATTATAGTATTCTTTATATTTTCCCATCAAATTTAAATAAAATGAAAAACAATCTATTAATTGACTTTTAAATGATACGAGAAACGAGGTACATATATTTCCGCATTAGTTACGTTAAAATCACTTTCATTACTTGCAACTTGATCGAACCATTTATTATCCATTTTGAATAGCTTCTACATGAAATGAGCACATTGCATACGTCAAAATAAGCAAATTATTGTTGTAGATGTTGTTGTTGGGCTTCCTCCATTTTTTTTTTTTCGTCGTCACCATGGTAATAAAGCTTATGAAAATATAGTAGCAACCAGCAATAAAAAATTTATTAAATTTTGTCACCTTTCTCTGTACTTGGCATTTTTAGTATTGTTTAATGTTTTTCATTTACTATTTCAAAAGCTGAGAGGTACAATCATTGTTGAATTTTGAAATAGATATTTTAACTTTTGGAAATATAACACAGGGACGTCTTAAATTACTTATTACAATTTCCAAAACAATTTTCGAAAATTAATTTCCAACGTTTGCCTCTACAAATAAGTACTTGTCACCCACGCGCTAAATATATAATTTTAAAAACATTACAACACTTTGTATCTGTATGACATAAACATACTATATGTACAAAAAAATTTCCATTACATCGTATTTCAATAATTATTATTTTTGTTGAGTTTTTTTTTTAACTGCGCATACGAGCAAACCACAAAAGCTGAAGTGTTAAAGGTTTAAGTTATTTTATTTAAAAATAATAGAAAAACTTATCAAAAACCATTTCATACTCCTGATCTCTGTCCTCTCCGCAAATAGGTAGCAATTGATATCCTATTCGCCCGCCATCATCTCCATAAACTCTGCAAATAAATTATTTTGAAATTAGTTAATCAGGTTAGATGAACATAAATTCTTTTGCCATGGCATACCATCAAAATCAACTGTTCCGGAGCCATCGGTATCAATTTCAGCAATGATGCCATCAAGATCACTCGATGAGAGTTTGTCATCCAGTGCGGCGAGAATCTCTTTGAGCGTGGAAGTGGTTATGTAACCATTGCCCTCACGATCGTATAAGCGAAATGCCTCTTTCAGCTCCTTTTGTATGGCCTCGGCGTCCTCCTCCTCGAGAAAATGCGCAGCAATAACGCAGAAACCATCAAAATTCACCTTGCCAGTGTCCTCTGGATCGTTGTCATCGATGAGATCCTGCAATTCGCTCTCCTCGAACATTTGACCCATGCTGTTCAAGATGGTCTTCAGACGCAACGTCTCAATAAAGCCCGTCTTTTGCGTGTCAAACATTTGGAATGCCTTGCGCATTATGTCCATTTTCTCATTGTCATCCTAAAATGTCCATCGAATGCCAATATTAAAACAATACAGTATGATATAATAGCCCAATAACAACAACAGCAATGCGTACCATTTTGCTGCTGGTGGATTGTGTACCGTTCCGATCCGCGATTCGATTATGAATGAGAGATGCGAGTGCGAGTGCCTTTTCTTTCTCTGTACGATTACGAGACCGAGTTGCTGCGTTAGAACGCGAACGTGCACTAATCCGATCGTCTGGCCAAAATCATTATTTATAAACAACAAAATATGCTTTGTGGGCTGTACGTCACCCTCACCCCTTAACCCACAATCACCCACAGAGCGCGAGCACCCACCTCGACATGTTCATCCTTCAAGTTGGGTTATTGTTGGTTTGGCTTTTCCGAAACGCTTTATTAAAAACGACAAAAAATAAAAGAAACGAAATGGAAGAAAAAGAAACCCCTTCCCTTTACCTATCGCATCATCCTACTCGGTATTGGAATGTGATGGCAGAGGCTGGCCAGACGCGTTTAGAACAAAGTGGTACAGAACACAAATGACGCGACGTCATTTTCATCTCTTCTACCTCCAATCGGGCAGCCGGAAAAGCCACAAGCACAAGCACATCGCACACAGCGTGCACACCCACAATTACACAAAATATACATACAAAAACTATACTCTAACAACAAGTATAACAACAACAAGCGCAAAGAGGCAGCAACAGCAATTGCCCAAGTCGAACATAGCCAGTCACTAAAAATCGACTATAAACGTCCTCACAATCAGTCACAAAATCAGCGCAAAATTTCTCACGGTAATTGTATTTTTAGTACTTTATAGCAATTTTTTTGTCCATATGAGTGGGCCAGATGTCGATGACGATGTGGTTGCTGACAAAAAAAAAAAAGATGAAAACGTTACGGAGCGTCCGATATTTTCACCTCTCCGGCAGCGCAAATTGTTGTCTGCTGCTGCTGCGGAAAAATAAAATTGTTGCTGTGGTTTTAAATTTTCGCGTTAAAGAAAACAAACAGGCATTTGAGGCTGGCAAATGGACATTCAGAATAGTTGAATGTGCACCAAAACCCAGTGTGCATAGTGGGCATAAAGTGTGTGTGTGTGTGTGTGTGTACATATCTGTATGTACATATAACCTTCTGATGAATGGGATTAATTTTTGGTGTGGCATTTTTGTCAAAAGCCAAAGGCAAAGGCAACTTTTGATGGCCATTTTGATAATAATTATTTACCAAATGGTAATACCCCCCGGTCTTGTGAGAAAAAAAAAAGTTAATTTGATTCGTATTTTCTACCCACGTGTGTGGGTTTATTTCTTTTGAACAAATTCCATCGCATCTACAATGCTTTTATTTTTTCTTTCTAATATATGATATGCATGGATCAAAAACCAAAAGAATTATTAATGCAACAATTTTAAATGTGTTATATTACTTTTGTGGCTTTTTTTTTTTTTTTTATTAACCTTCGCTAAATACATACATTGTCTTCGAATTTACCATTTAATTATCGAATTCAATGTGGTTGTTTTGTTTATTTCTTTTTGTTTGCCCACTTTTGTCCTTCAGTAAAGATTCTTTTCAGCAATTACCACTACAATTTGTTTTATTGTTGATGGTAAAATTAGATTTTTTGTATTTAATAAATATTTTTTTCTATTATATTTTACTTACATAGTTAAAACTAGTATGTTAAAAGTATGGTATGGATAAAAATATGCAAGAACAATATTAAACTATTATTAATAATAATTAAAAACAAGTGAAAACGTTGCAGTCGGACGCAACCGACTGCGATATACTCGTAACCAGTATTAAAACCGGTAAAAAGAGGCCTGATTGCAAAGGGGTACGGATGCAGCAGGGGTGTACGCTGCCTTAAGGATTCTCCGATGCAGATGGGGATGCTACCAGCTATCTTCCTTCAAAATTTGGTGACTAGCTCAAAGTTTGTAAAAGGTGGAAAAAGGGGGGCTGGGGGCGGTATGGGTGGGCGTGGCATCCAAATTTTTGCTGCAGATCTATGTGAGATGTCAATTGCTATCTTCCTTCCAAATTTGGTGACTCTAGCTCAAAGTTTGTAAAAGGTGGGGAAAGGGGAGCGGAAGGGGTGGGCATGGCTCCAAAACTTTGATGCAGATTGTTGGGGGTCGTTGCCAGCTAGCTTCCTACCAAATTTGGTGGCTCTAGCTTCACTACTCTGGAAGGTACACGCATTCCCGTTTTTACGAAGCGTTGGGGCAGCTGGGGGCGGCTAGGGCAGTATTAGTGGGCGTAGCATCCAAACTTTTGATGCAGTTTTTGGGGGTCGTCATCACTTATCTTGGCACCAAAGTTGGTGGCTATAGCTCAAAAACTTTGAAAGATATAGGCTTTTCTGATTTCAAAATGCGGGGGGGCTGGGAGCGGAATGGGTGGGCGTGGCTCCAAACCTTTGATGCAGATTTTTGGGGGATGCTAGTAGCTATCTGCTCACCAAATTTGGTAGTTCTAGCTATAAGGATGTGCGAAATATGTGGATTTATCGGTTTTGAGTTATCGAATTTATCGATTTGCCAGCCCCCCAGTTATCGTAGAACCCCCATCTTGACACTTTAATTTACTATCCCATAGATAAAGAGAGTTGGAAAGTTTCAAGTCTTTAGCTCAAAGGGTGTGGAAAAAACTTGCACACATACGGACGGACAGACACCATGACGGACATTGCACAAAACCAATAAACTCTTTACCTTCGGTAACGAGTATAAAAACTCGCATGCTTCAATTCAAAATGCATATTATTTAAAAATAAGAACTTGACTGTAAGGTATACGCAAGTCGAGCAGTTTGAAGTAGAGCTCTTTTTACTTGCTGCCCCATTTTTCCGTTCTATACAACTTTTATTTATTATTTGCACTCCACAAAGCTTCCTCAATGCCCTTACGCCCTGCGCTATTGCAGACCGAGTTGTTTTTGCTGTTGTTATTGTCCTCCAGTGTATTTTGTTGTTTGTTGTCGCCACTTTTCAACGTGGGGGAGTATGGCTTGCGTCTGGCCCTTGCCCATCGTTTTAGCTTGCTTTGGTTTTTGCAGGAAAAAAGGTTATCAGAATACCATTAGCCATGTGCATTCTTTTTTTTATGCTCATGCCCCGACCCCAAACCAATATACCATAATGACTTGTTTAGAGTGTCATATGTGTGTACGTGAAACGACTATTTCTTTCAATCGACTTAAATGCAGAGTTATGATGTGGAAAACAGTCTAGAATTCAAACAGAAATCATAAAGTTAACTTTCGTTTAATATTAAAAAATGCTCTTTCTGGATTTTGTCTAAAGAGTAACTATAAATGATTTAATTGAGTTTATATAATATTCGTTAAACACTTATTATTTTATTATCTCCACTTTTACCCAGCATTGCTTTTTTGCTTTGTTTTTATTTTGCCAGCAGTGCTTGTGAGAACTTATGCAAATTGTCTGTCCGTCTTTTGCCTAAAGCAATTCTCTGACTCAATATACTCAATCTGCCATCCCCAAATCCTACCCAGTAAATGAGCAGTTAATGGGACACGCTTGAAGCGTTTGCACATAATTTTTTGGAGTAAATTGCGAAGGGCTGACAATTCTGAAATAAATGTGATAACATTTAAGTGGGTCGAGCTCTCTCGAGTAGCCAAAAACCGGAATCATTAGCAATAAATTTGCAATGCAAACACTGGGAAAAGGCAGGATGTGACGAGCCTTGCTTTGCGTGCCCAGCCTTTAAATTATCTTGTTGGCCATAACCCGGGTAATGGCCAAGCATAGATTAGACCCCAAAATTGAGTTAATTTGTACTGGAGGTTAAACCGTGAAAAAATAAATCTTTGACATGTATTTAAAATGATACTGTAAAAAATTTATTGATTTGCAATACGAGTAATAGTAGCTTGGTGTTTTGTTTTCAATAACTTTTATTAAAGAATTTCAAGAAATCAACTATTTGTTTATAATATGTAAGGCGTTTAAAGAGACGTCCCATATAGTATTACACATATGTATACTTATCTATAATTGATCAACCTAAATACCCAAGCCAAATGTTTGGTGCTCATTAAGTATGCTCGAAGTCGAAGGTAAAGGGTATATTGGTTTTGTGCAATGGCCGCCAAGTTGTCTGTCCGTCTGTATAAACGCAACTTTGTTCGACACCCGTTAAGCTAGAGGCTTGAAACTTTGCAAATATTTTTTTCTATGGCCGGGACAGATAAACTGTCAAGATTAGGCTTCTACACCTTCTGTGGGGCTGGGAAATCGATAGCTGAAAATCGATAAATCCACATATTTCCCACATCCTTACAGACAGAGTTTCCGAATTTGGTAAAGAGATAACTACCGGCGTCCCCCAAATAAATGCATCCAACATTTTGTAGAGACGCCCATCCATTCCGCCCTAGCCACTCCACAGTTTTTGAGCAAGAGTCACCAAAATTGGTAGCGAGACTGCTTGTAACGTTTCCTAAGATTTGCAGCCCTCTGCTTTCAAATCGAGAAATGGCTTAAAACGGAAATACCAATATCTTCTACAGCTTTTGAGCAGGAGTCACGAAATTTTGTGGAAAGATATCTGGTGAGGTCCTTCAAAGGCATGCATCAAAAATGTTTGAAGGCCACGCTCGCACCACCGCCCTCATATCTCCTTTTGCAAACTAACAATTTACCACATGTTTAAATACAGAAATCACAGTCATTCGCATTCGGTTCCTCCCGACTGCAACGTTTTCACTTGTTGTTCACTTGTATAAGTAATTAATTTTGCACGGAAAAGCCTATACAAACTTTTAAAAATCTGTAATTAAATAAAATTTGAATTAAAAAAATTTATTTGTTTATTGTTCTTTTTCTCTATTTTTTAGCCGAAATGGACGAGCTCATTGAGCAGCTGAAGACGACAAGCGTCAGTTTGGACAATACGACGACAACTTTGCTGTGCGAGATTTCGGCCACAAAGGATCCCAAGCTGTTTGACAAGCATGAACTGGCCGAATGTTTTCTGCGTCTGACACAATGCGAGGACACAAATGTGCGCAAAGAGGCAGCAAAATGCATAGCAGAGATAACCAAGTCGGAGGTGCAACGCAAGAAGTTCACAAAACGCGAAATCATTGCCGCTTTCCTTGAGTGCCTGCGTCATGTGCCAGCGCCAGATGGTAGCATGGAGTTGCCTATACAGATATGCCGTGCGCTGGGCAACATCTGCTACCTGAACGACGAGGCGCGTGATCTCATATTGGAGCTGCAGGGCGATGTGGTGCTGCTGCGCCTGCTTGATATTGACACTATCGAGGATGCAGCCAATGCCCCACAGTTCATTAAAGTGCGCGGTGGGCTGCTCTCGAATTATCTGCTGGGAGGCGAAGGCTTGGCCAAGCGGGCCATGGAGCTGGGAATTATGCAGCAGCTGCAGCGCATTGTGAATACAGGCGCCAGCAATGTGGAACAGCATGAGGATCTGTTACTCAATACGTTGCCACTGCTCAGCATACTAACCGAGAACGTGGCCGACCTGAACTTTGAGGCTCAACTCAATTTGCAGCTGTCGCGCATTTTGGCTGCTTCCACGAATCCAGATCTGGCCGAGATGTGCCTCGAACTGTTGCACTATCAGGCCGAAAGCGATGAGGTAAAACTGCTGCTGGCCAAGGATGGACTCTGCGAGACCATCTACAATCTGCTCGAGAAATACAAGACCCTAGCCAGCACCAGCGAAGCGCGCGCTCTCATGAAACTAGCCTGCGAACTTATTGTGCTCATTTTAACAGGCGGTAATAATAATAATAATAATAAAAAATTCTAACTTGCAATCATGCCTGTACCATAATATCCTATACATACATATTCATACATCCCATTTCAGATGAATCTATGCATTATTTATACACAACGTCGCTGCTAAAGAACATGGTCGATTGGCTGGACTCGACGGATATTGATCTACTTACTACAGGAGTTCTGGCGCTAGGCAATTTTGCGCGCACGGACAGCCATTGCATCTACTTTGTAGAGCAGCAGACCATGAACAAGCTGCTGGAAGTGCTGGCCAAAAACAATGGCGTCAAGGACGATGTGCGCCTGCAGCACGCGTTGCTCAGTGCGTTGCGCAATCTGGTTATACCCAAACCCAACAAGAATGCAGTCATTCAGGCGGGTCTGGTGCAAACAATATTGCCCATGCTGGAAATCCATCAGCCGCCAGTTGTATTTAAGCTGCTTGGCACGCTACGCATGACCGTAGATGGTCAGGGTACGTCTAAAAATCTTTTTTGCCTTCTGCTTAGCTCTTTCTTTACTTAAATTTCTTTGCAGAGAAACTTGCACTGGAGCTGCTAAAGAACAAGACACTCATTGAGCAATTGGTGCACTGGAGCAAATCGTCGGACTATGCGGGCGTCACTGGCGAATCGCTGCGTCTGATGGCCTGGCTGATTAAGCATGCATATCTCAGCAAGATTGCCTATGCACTGCCTCGCAAAGGTGACGCACCCGCTGAGCAAATCGCTGATAAAATACCATTGGCTCAGGACTACGATCGCAGCAGTCTCAGCGCGTTTTTGACGAATGCGGGCACCGTTGAAGCGATGGTCAGCATGCTGACGGCACAGCATTTAGTCATGCAAAATGAGGCCCTGATTGCGTTGTGTATAGTCTCTGTGGTGTATTTGTCGCAGCGCAGTGAGGCGGTACAGGCGCAGCTTCTGCAGGATGAGCTAATAAATTGCAATGTGGGCGCTAAATTGGCAGAGCTTATCACCAAGTCGTCGGATAGCATGACCAAGGAGATTGTGGAGAACCTGCAGAACTGCATTAATCTGCTCAAGACCGCTGATAAGCTGGTCGCACATCTCGAACAGCATAACATAAACGAGCTGCTCAAATCGATTCCCATTTTAACAGAATACTGCACCTTGTAAAAATATTCAAAGGGGTCGGGATGTGCCGGAACACATAGCATTTATACAAATACGAGTATTTTATAAACCTCGCTGTCCAAAGCACCGCCAGTTGCCTAACTCAGCACACTTATACACACACACACATATAGACACAAGTCGCCAAACAACACACTTGGCTATATAACATGTAGTTTCTACCTTAGAGCAACGATTCAGAACTAGACTTCAGATTGTAGTTTCATAGAATTGAAACCTAACAGAAGAAAGGCACATATAATAGAACAAAAGATAAGAAAACGGGAATGTATTTTTTAGACGCAAGCGTATTTTTACTGCATTTACCATAAACATAAAATTTATTAAATAATAAGTGCATATATTTATATATGTAATTAATTAACAAGATTTCTGTTACATGATTTTTAAGAGCACAATAACAACAAATCGTGGTGATATCGCTAAGTATATTATATACATGTATTTAACGTATTGTACTTATAATTTGTAATTGAACATTTTACAAAAATCAATTTGTGGGCACACCAAAAAGCAAAAACTAAAAACTTTCAAGCACAATACATAAAATTTGTATTTGTCATTTTAATTGTTGCACATTTTTAAAATTTATAAGTATTGTAAAACTCACCGAAGTTCTCTCACACAAAGTTTAAAGAAAATTTTTAACATTTTATATACTCATAATAATAACAAAACAGCAAGCAAAACAAACAAAATTGTAACTTAATAACAATCAGTGAAAATTGCTTAAAATTGAATGAATATGCAGATTTTACAAAGCGTAGGGCTAGAATATTATATATACATATATAAATATATTTCAAACTTAAACAATTATTATTGTACTCAATTTTGTGGTCACCAAACAACAACCAGAATAATTCGTCAACCTAACACTTAAGGAAGTTTAAGCACAATTTAAGGAAATAATATTTATATAAAGCGTTGAAACACACAAATATTTATGATTTTGAAACACAATAATGTACATTTAAATAGTTCAAATACAATTTGAAATGAAAAAAAAAAATTTTAATAAATGCGGAGAGAAAACCAAAGAAAAATACCAGGAATACTGCCATGAATAAATTTAATTCGGAAGGGGGTGTAAGCAACAATATTCCGTTTTGTGCTGTCAATTATAAATTAATTCAAATTAAGCTTATTAATTACTATTTAGAGTCTTTATTGGTAACTGCGTACCATCACTAAGAATAAATATTAATTCTTAATATTTATTCTTAGTGGTACCATTGAGCAAAACGTAAAAATAAGAACTAGCGTTAATGTTTTATGTCAAACTTCATCATTGGGTTTTTAACATTTTCGCGCTTGACAAGAACGGTCACACTGTAAAGTAAAGTCAGACGCTAACGCTACGGAAAGTTTTGATCATTTTTTGTTTGAATATGCTGAAAGAGTGTTTTGGTTCAATTTGTTGGCGGTTATCGTGCAAAAACTTATAAGACTGCATATTTTGTGCTGCATTGAAATATAAACAACATTTGTGATGCGAAAGACCCGCTCGCAAACTCAGGCGGAAAATGCCGCTACAATTACACACCAGCAATCAGCACCAATAGCAATAAACGTATTTGATGAGGCCAAATTCAAGGTAAGTTCACCGATCTACCTTTAATTTAGTACGATTTGCACTTTGAAAAACAATGCATTATTGTTAAGGGGAAAAAAAAACAATTGATAAGTAAAACAATGTGACCGAAGGCAAGCCTCGTCTGCAGCGCCCCCTGTTGTGTCAAATGCAAACATTCGCCGAAAAATATGAATTTACTTTACAACACTATCATCCGCCATATTTCCTCCGACAAAACAAATTTGTGCGATTAAAAAGATAAGTGCGGGGGAATTAATGTAACAAATGTTTGTTGAATATCAACCAACTATTTGATAGATGTTAACCAAAAAACAGAGCATAACAAAGAGCTATTTGTGATTGTGTGAAGATGGCTCTTCCTTGTACCGCCATTGTTGCCCGTGCCGTTCAAGGTAATGAACAAATCGGGACATGCGATTTTATGAATACTGTAGTCGGTATATCTCGACAAAACGAATTTAACTTTTCTTTTTGCGCAAAACGCTTATTAAGTGCTGAAATTGTGATTTTGTCTTGTAGCAGTTTTTGCTTTTACGATAAGACATGCACATGTAGAAATGTTTTTTGTACACTTCGGTAAAGGCACACAACCATTCACACACACATGAGTATATGAACGCTGCATACACAATTGTCATTTGCTGTCTGTGTTCGTGTGGGTGCGTGTTTGTTAGTGTATGTGCGGCGTCTTGTCTATTGACAGTTACTGTTACTTTAATCTTTTCGTTATTTATCCAATTTTTGCATTTTAGGAATGTGAGCAAATGGTGCAGATGCTAAGAGTCGTAGAACTGCAAAAAATCTTATCGTTTCTAAATATTTCATTCGCTGGACGAAAAACCGATCTGCAAGGTCGCATCCTGTCGTTCCTGCGTACTAACCTTGAGCTGCTCGCACCTAAGGTCCAAGAAGTCTACGCCCAATCCTTGCAAGAACAAAGCGCCACGCTGCAGTACATAGATTGCAGAATGTACTCGCACATGCAGCTGCCCAGCGTGCAGGCAAATAATGCGAGTCTCGTTGGCGGTGCACCCGGAGCCCAGGTGCCTTCAGTGGGTGGCGTTAATCCCGGCCAGATGCCCGTCGCCGCTGGCGGTGCGTCCCACAATATGATTCCCAGCTTCCTGCACACGCACAGTATGAACAGTCAGATGCCCATTCATCCCGATGTGCGCCTGAAAAAGCTTGCATTCTACGATGTACTGGGCACTTTAATCAAGCCATCGACACTGGTGCCGCGCAACACGCAGCGTGTGCAGGAGGTACCTTTCTATTTTACACTGACGCCACAACAGGCTACAGAAATCGCAACAAATCGCGACATACGCAACAGTTCAAAGGTGGAGCACGCCATTCAAGTTCAACTGCGATTCTCTCTCGTCGAGACCTCTTGCGACCAGGAGGACTGCTTTCCACCCAATGTCAACGTGAAAGTTAACAACAAATTATGTCAGCTACCTGTAAGTTAAAGCAACAGCAAAACAATTTTAATTACAGCAAATTAATGTTAAATTTTAAACGATTGAGTGTGAATATATTACTCTTTTTGCTTTCTTTCACAGAATGTCATTCCTACAAATCGGCCAAACGTAGAGCCTAAACGTCCACCACGGCCAGTGAACGTTACAGCGAATGTAAAATTGTCGCCAACGGTGACAAACACAATAATGGTACAATGGTGCCCAGACTACACTCGTAGCTACTGTCTGGCCGTCTATTTGGTTAAGAAACTAACATCCGCACAGTTATTGCACCGTATGAAGACTAAGGGCGTCAAGCCAGCGGATTACACACGTGCTTTAAGTGAGTTGCTACCTATAATTCTCATTTTATTGCAACTTAAATTGGTTTATCTTAATTGCAGTTAAGGAGAAACTAACCGAAGATGCTGACTGCGAAATAGCAACAACTATGTTAAAGGTTTCGCTTAATTGTCCATTGGGCAAAATGAAAATGTCGCTGCCGTGCCGAGCATCAACCTGCTCGCACTTGCAGTGCTTTGATGCCAGTCTTTACCTGCAAATGAATGAGCGCAAGCCCACCTGGAATTGTCCAGTCTGCGATAGACCGGCCATATACGATAACCTAGTAATCGATGGGTAAGTAGCTTCTTCAACGTGAATTTTAAAACACAAATGCATAATTGTTCTTTTACTACAGCTATTTTCAAGAGGTATTACTTTCGTCTCTGCTTAAAAGCGACGACACTGAGATTCAGCTTCATCAGGATGGCTCGTGGAGCACACCGGGCCTGCGCACTGAGACTCAAATACTAGACACACCATCGAAGCCTGTCTCGAAGGTTGAGGTCATTTCGGATGATGTCGGTGGGTTCAATTTACATTTTGTGCTGTTTATTCACACACTGTTTAGTATGCGATAAATTTTTGCTAATCTATAGTGCAGTGTGTACTAAAATAAAGCTTAATACCTATACTTCATTTATTAACTCTTATGTTCACAGAATTGATCACAGATGACACTAAGCCGATGAAGTCTGATCTGGCTCCAGCGCCTGAGGAGCAGCCAACGTCTACGTCAAACAGTGAAACCGTAAGTTTTTCCACCTGCCATAATTAAATACATTCAAGTAAAATTTTTATTTGTGTATTTGTTTTTTTTTTAACGGCAGGTCGATTTAACCCTTAGTGATTCGGATGATGATATGCCGCTGGCCAAGCGGCGGCCACCATCAAAACAAGCGGCGACAACATCCACACAAAATGGTAGTGGCGCCGTTCAACGTGCCTATGCCTCGTCGCAGCAGCAGCAACCGCAAAAAACTGGTACGTTAGATCTATTTTTGTAATAAGAAAACAAAGCAAAACAAACAGGCAACAATAACTTGTTGATTATTATGTATAGAATAAAGTATTTCTCCAAAATACTTTATCAATCCGTAGGTTAGTACACATTTAAGGCAATATTCATATACATCAGAAATACCACCGCACACTCACACACATACATAAAAAAAAACTCTTAGGACTCCCATACTATTCTTAATTTTATTTTCAAACTATTGATTTTACTTTTTTACGTTTTTTGCACGTTTAATTTAAAAGTTGTAGATTTTAAGATGGTTTAAAAAAAGGCTTTGGCCTCAATACTGCCAGCTATGTTCTTTTCAAAAGTGGCTTTTAATTGTGTCGACTAAATAGATGAGTATGTTTACATTTTTACTATGGCGAGTAAAGCGCTAAAGAATTAGGAATACTTATTTTTTACAAGTTTTGATCTTAAGATAGTTTCGTTATATTTTCTTATAGATGTTTTTATAAGACAAAAACGTACACAACTTTATATGCGGGTTGATCTTCGCGTAGGTTTGCGCAAACGGTATGTTGCTTGCCCAGTTTTTTAAAACCCATAGAACTTGTATTATCTGTGTACACATGCACTATTACTTACAGTAAACAAGCAGTTAACAAGGAAATACCGTGACATCCACGTATGGACGGACATTCCCATAATGTACACATGATCTAATGGTTCAGTTTTTAATTCAAATGTTTCAATATAAAAGTTTTCTGTTAACCGTTCACACAAATATGTTTTTCAATAGAATTTTTTCTTTTAATATTGATCTTGTATTTACTATATTGTCAAACCTGTACACAATGTTACCCATTAATAAATTTTGTAGATAGTTCTCATGTAAGCGAACATTTTAACACAAGGCGTTTTAAAATCTTGACAAAACAGAGAAATTATTGTTGACGACAGTTTTTAATAACTTTTGCATATCTCTCTTTTATTCCTCGGTTCTCTTTTCCCTCTAAATTTCGTTATATATATATTTGCTTATATATATATGTATATTCTATTCTCTTCTCTTCTCTTCTCTGTATTTTTTTTCGTCCATCGACTCTACGAAAGATTCCCCCGAGCAGCAAGTAACGCTATCGCCTGAAACGCATTCACTACAACAACATCACCAGCATATGCAGCAGCATGAACATCAAATGCTTGCTGGAGAAAATCCGTCGACTGCTGTCCATGCCAGTCTATTGGAGTCCCTGGCTGCTGCAGTGGCGGATCAAAAGCATTTTCAACTCTTGGATCTGGCTGCTGTGGCGGCCGCTGCTGCCGCCTCAGCCCAGCATCCAAATGCAGGCCCATAGAAACAAAACCAAATACACACATACACACACAAACACATATGTAACAATGTACACACATACACAAACACAAATTTGTGCTTTTACATAACGTTGGACTTGATTTGGTTTTAGTTGATTCCTTTTTTGTTTTGTTAGCTTTATTTCCCGCTGCCATTTGATCTGTCCTCATCACTATTGCTGGCATTTAACCCTGCACACACATATCTAAAATCTCAGAGGCTATTTAACTCAATTTTTATGTCATTCTCTTCATGTACATTTTTCATCAAACAAATAAAAGTGTGAACGCAGACAAAACAATATTTTGTTGTTTTTGTAACCTTTGATTGTGTTGCAGGACGCAGTTAAAAGAAGCTGTGTTGCAGTTGCGCACATTGTAAATGTTCTGTTGTTCGCCCCCAAAATGTTGCTGCTCGACTGTTGGTGTTCCTAGTCTACCATACTATACTTAACTAAACTATACTATATTCTTTTTCTATACATAAACTTTTACGCTTCCATATTGATTTACTTTCCAGGCCTCTTCACTTATACTTAGTTATATTTATATTAGGTATATTTCTTTAAATCTTAATTTATCTGTGTTGTGCTTGTCTCGATTTATACACAAAAACGCACACAGACACACAGTAAACGCTTCTAAACCAGCATAACAACACATAGTTGGGTTGTTTGGCAGCAACCAACCTACTTTATAATATGTAACTTTAGTTAAAAACACACAAATAATTAGACTTATGCATTAAACAATAGCATAATACTAAAAATAAAAAATATAAATTAAATGTTATTATTTAAGTCTTTTACAAAAATTCCTATTCATACAAAGCAAATGGAATGGCGTGGAATGGAGAGAATCACTTCGATTTTAAGTTAAATATATTCAAGCATAATTTAGCTTTTAAGTTGTCACCACTCTGTTGTTTTAGAGTTGCATTCGATTGAAGCTTTTTAACATTTGCAAATAAAAAGCAAAAAAACAAGACCAACTTCAGTTTTATCAATATTAAAAAATAAACTTCTTTTTTTGAAAGAGAAGCAACGAAAAAAAGTAAAGACCATGATATGCAACTGGAGAAAAAAGAATATTTAAATTTCCCTCAATAACAAATAAAGCTTGTAATATCGTGTATTAAAACTTTCTCATATTTATAATTATTTATTTAGGCACGCTGGATTTCTATTTTAAGCCCGTTAGATGGTGAAATACATACATATAGGACCATACAAGAATATCCCTTAAGATCCGCACAGTGTGCATACATACGTTTATGTCTCTGCAGTGACCAAATGAATATGACCATTTTACCCTATAGAGAACGACACTCGCTGACTATTATTGTTTGAAACAAAATCATAGGACAACCATTGCATGAGAGAATAAAAAAACACAATTTAAAATTAAGCAATTAAAATCTGCAAATTAAAGCTAAATAATATTTTACAACAACAGTGTGTTTTATTTATTGTGCAGCGATCGGGAAAACTATTTTTTATTATCATCATTTTTTTATTCACTTCTTAATAATGTTAGCTGTTATTCTCGTTTGAGAGTGTTTTTATTATTTTTAATTGAGTTATATCCGTAAATTGTTTTTTTATTTTTGCAGGTGAAGGAGAAACGGACGCGGATAAGAAACAAGTTTCCGTTATTGAACTTTCAGACTCATCCTAAAGCATTTGCAAAAAAAAAAAAAAAACCGGAGGCAGCCACAGAGCTCCAAAGATTATGAGCATATTCTTTAAAATTATGATTTTTAGGCCCAAATTTAGTAGATTTTAAACGTTATGTACACTTTATAGTTAGTTAAGTACAAATTGCAAATAAAATAAGTACATTGTCCATGTATCCTATATCAATAATAAACTTCAAATTTAACTCGCTTACTCCCCGTTAAAATGTGTGGGCAAACAGCTGTGCAGAAAGCGTTGCCACTCATTGAAGTTTAATTATGCAAACAGTTAGCAGTCCTGGGATACCTATTTCTTGCGCATTTTTTTTTCTAGTATTATTAGTTTTATAAACAGTTCACAATTGACTTGTATTAGTTGTGAATTGGTTTTAGGTCTTTTCCATTTTTGCCACTTATTTCATAATGTTTTTTCCAATTTGCGTTAACATTATTTTTTATTTTTTTTGATGGGCTGGCAACCACTTCTGTGATTCTCTTTCCTGCTTTGTCAAGATTTTTTCTTTATCTGTGGCATTTGCATGTTTATCTAAAAATTGATTGGAAATGGCTCAAAATCCAATTTTGTATTATGCACTCTTTAGCCCTCCGGCTAGGGCCTGCATTATAACAGCCAAGCTTATTGGCTTGGATCAACGAGTATATACCTAACAGAGAGGAATACAGAGCCCGCCACTTTAACAGAACACGTTCAGACCTATACTCGTTTGAGTATACAAATAATTTTGCTCTCTGTCTTGCCAACTTATTCTGCCAGCTGTTTGAAAATCAGCTGGTGCATAGGGAAGTAGCAAAGAATCAAAGTCGGCCATCATTGTTTAGGCTTCTGTTTTTAGCGGAAAGTGCGCGATGCGAGTGCCGAATATAATATGTCGCCTTACTTCATTTCTCATTTTGTAGCTAAAGAACTTGAGTTTGACAATTTTAGACTTTTGCTTGAATCTACTTGCTGCTCCCCAACATGGAAGGGTAGTATAGACTTAATATGAACTTTGCGCAATTGTGATGCTAAACGTGAGATAATTTAGCACAATTTCTATTTTATATGCTTATTTTATATTTTGGCAATAAGTTAGTTATTTTGCGTTAATATACTCAAAGTAAGTTATGCACATAATAAAATTACATATTTGAGTTTTTATTGACTATAATTGAATACTGGTACAAAGGGTAGTTTTACTTTGTGCATCTCATCTACGACAAGCCAGCACGTTGTTGTTTTGTTTCAATTGCGCTTTGCGTTCAGTTGCCTGTGTATTAAAGGAGAGGCGGTGGGCCAGCGGAAAGCAAGAACGGTAAAAATTTGTTAGTATTTGTAAGCATGTGCGTTTGTTTCATTCTTGCTGGGCCTGCTGGACTATGGATCATTTCATCACCTAATCAGAATATCTTGCTTTGTTCACCGGTTATACATTAATGCCACAAAAAGTGGTTATATTACCCATTGTGTGCTGTGTCGAGATTTTTAATACACATATTTTGTCTTTTTCTGCGCCCTGCATTTATAAGTGTGTATGTATGCATATGAAGCATGTTCAAATGTATTGGTGGCAACTGTATTTTCATTCATTGACCTGCCCAAATACAGTACGACCTCGGTTAACGCAACCTATTAAAATTTGGCCAGTTGCGAAAACTGAGATGAAATTTTCTGGTGGCCACGAGACCTTTTTTAATAAGAAGATGCCTTCGCTTACCTCTAAATTAAATTAAATCGAATAAGACTGTGTTTAAAGAAAGAATTTCACATTGTTTTATTTAGTTTTTGAAAAATTTAGAAATTGGGGTCTGTACTTTTTTACAATTTCTTTAGAAATAGGCAAATTACGCTCTCTTTGTTATAGAAACCACGCGTACAATGATTTCTCCATATTATCATTTTCACAAGCGTGTAAAAAAAACAAAAAGAGAACGAAAGAAAAGTGGTAAAAACGAACTTAAACATACGATTTCCTTAGGAAGTTGCGTTAAATGAGGTAATTTTTTTTTTTTAAGTTGCGTTAACAGAGTCAACAATGTTAAGAATTCGGGTGTTGCAATAATTGAGGAGTTGCGTGTAACGAGGTTTGCGTTAACCGAGGTAGTACTGTATTATTATTTGACACATACCAACAAGCTCTAATAAAAAAATGTTAAGCCGCCATCTGATTGTCTGCTGAATCAATTTAAATAAGCTTAGAATACATTTTAATAATTATGGTTAGTGTCATTCCATTTAACTTTAATTTCATATATTATTGATATTTTTTAAGGAACATATGCACCATATGATATTTTGATTGCATTCATATATTTACGTAAATAAAATAAATAATATAAACATCAAAAATATGTATGTACGTGTCTTACAAACGCAAACTCAGCGCACACAAACGTTGTACGAAGCAAAAAAAACAGCGTCGCTGCATGATCAAAACAAACCATTTCAAATATGGCGGCTTCCCTGAAAAGTAAACAAAGAAGCAAAAATCAAAACATAAGCAGCTGTCCGCTCTCGTTTATTATAGGTGCGCAAATCTAGGTCTGGTGATGCACCACTAAAATTCAGTTGGCAGCTCTGAGTTCCGCTCTGTTAGGTATATACATATATATATATGTACGTATATGGAGCTTAAGTAAGCGTCTAAAAGAGTATTAGATTTTTTATATATTTTAATTTTATAAGTATTTTATTTCCAACAGAGCCGTTGACTATTCTAAAAAGGAGCATCTAAGCGAAGAGTTTCTTAAGGCATGTCTAAGTATATTTGGTGACCCAACTTTTATGAAATCTAATACTACTTTAAATATAGATAAATCCGCAGCACCAAATACCTGTTTTCATAGACACTGATGGTGAAATTTATGTACATAGATAGGTGCGTTTTTCGCAGTATTTATTATTTTTGAACCCGTTATTTATCGTATTGTGATTTATGTTCACAGTCATTCAATAATTTGTTTCATGGTGGCCAAGTATGCTAAAAGCGATCAACCTTATCCCAATAACTTAAAACGTCGAGCGCACATTGATCATCGCCTGCACTACGAGAGCGGTGTGCTCTTCCAGGTGATTAAAGACATAGTGGCGCGCAATATTTATGGTGGCGATATATCCATACACACCACCAGTGTTGCCAGGCTTTGAGCGCCCGCATAAGCTAGATTCAAGGAAAAAATAAGCTATTTACCAAGTAATTTAGTCACACTGATATCAATTAACTCATCCAGAAATAAGCTATATTTTGACGATCCTATGTGATTTTTGTAAATTTTATAAACTTTTCTATTTTCAAATATGCTAGATCTAGCCTGAAATAAGCTAGCCTGGCAACACTGCACACCACGCTTATTATATTAGACCTGCTCATTCCAGTGAATAAAGAGCGCTATCCCCAAATCAGTGGCTGGTTGGAGGCCATGAAGCAACTGCTGCCAGACTATGAAGATATAGATCTTAAGGGCGCTACATCAGCGCATACAAAACTGCATGGCCGAGCACCGAATAAAAGTATCTGCCTAAGTGGAATCACTTTGCAGTACAATGGTTTTGGCTCATACTATTTGCATATCTTATCTTATAGCGACCACCGCACATTAACTGTTTGTTTCTGTTCATATGTTTTATATTTGAACTTTGAATTTATTTGTTAAGCTAATTGGATTAAATACTTACAATGCTAACTCTTCGTTTGTCTTTTGATTTGGAAGTCAAATATACATATTTGTATTTGTTTCTATGCGTTATTTGAAATAGTTCGTTACTTTGAATAAGCCGCTAACAGTTTACACTAAAAATTTTGCATTTTATCTCAAACTATAACTAAAAATAATATTTAAGGTTTTGTATGGTATCATATGTTAATGCAGGTGACTTCTGCCTGCTCTCTACGCCTAGCTATATATACAACACACTCATAAACATAATCACACTCATTTTGGAACACTTGCAAGCACAAGCTGATTAGAGGGATCTAATCAAAGGTCGTCCAGTTATTCATGCCCTTGCCAACGCCAGAGCCAGCAGTTAAGGCTGGCGTTGTGCTAGTCTGTCCCGAAGCTGTCGCTGCCGTAGCTGTATTTAAAGAAAACTGATCCAGTCCATATTTTCGCAACAGCTCAAAATCTTCATCAGGCTTGCCGCTGCGCTGCAGTTGTTGTGGCAGCGGTGTTACCCGATTCGTGACTGCCGCCACAGTGGCCATGTGCTTGGGCGCAAAGTAGGGATATAGCGGATTGTTGACACTGTTGTTGACCTGGTTAAAAACGCTACTGTTGACGCCGACTGGCAGCGTGCTGGACTTGGACTTAGTGCCGTTGCTGGTATATTTTTTGACCAGCGGTGGGAGCGGTCGTGCATTCTGGTTAAGTGGATCAAAGTCTTCCAAATCAAAGCTAGTATTGTTGCTATCGTCCAGCGATATAAGATCGTTCATGCTTTCCTCCGGGCGCTTCTGAGTGCTGCGTGGCGACTGTGCGGATTGAAAGAGTATGAGAAATGGGTTAGTTTGGCTGGAAGCTAAGTTGGCAGGCTACATAGTTAGACTATAATACAACATGGCAGGCAGATGCAAGCGGACTTGTGGCGAAGCTACTACAGGAACTTGGCTTATTATTGTGATAGCTAATAGGGTATAAATGTGTGTTAGTATATAATGTGGGACCGCAACCAGGACGCATTTAGTTAACTTGATTAGCGCGCAGCTTTTGTACCTCTCTCTTGGCCCGCGGCGTTGGTATTGGTGCCCCCTCGGAGCCCGGTGATGACACATTAACCTGCGAGAATCTTGAGGCAGCCGTAACAAACGATGCAGCCGAAGAACACGACGAGGTCGTCGATGACGATGATGCTGTTGAAGTGTTCGAACTTCGCAACGAATCATGTGCTTCATCTTCCCAGCAATTGCGCTCCAGTCGATTGATGCCGGCGCTGACAGCGGCTGCTGTGGTCGCCACCACCGCATTGGCGCTGCACTGACGCCTAGGCGGTATTGGTGGCGATTGCACATCTGGCGGACTGTCAAAGCTTGAGTCTGTTGTTGCCAATAATGACTGCAACTTGCTGGCCGTAGAGATGTGTCGAGGCGGTTTGGTGTTAATGTGCGTACGCGTTAAAGTGTTGATGCTGAGGCTGGAGTTGGCCGCCGCATATGGATGATTGTAGTAGGAGGCGGGTTGCTGTGCTAGCTGCGTGGTGTTGGTGTTGGGTGGCGGTGGTCGTACGGGCGGTGCTCCATTGCGCGAGCGTGTGCTGTTGTGTTCAACTGGGTTTGGCTTCAGCTGCTTGTCAAGTAGCGGTGGCAGTGGCGGTTGAGATAACGAAGGCATGTTGCAAAGTTGCGGTGATTTGGTGTTTGTGCAATGCAGTTTCGAGAAGATGAGGCAAACAAGCGACAACAAACAGACAGATATAGACAACAACACACACACACAACAAAACACATGAAAAATTCAATGAAAAAGAATGATGGAAACATAAATATTTTGCAGGTACAACAACAACAGCAACAATGAAAGACATTAAGTGAATAGAGTGGCATTAAGCTAAAAGCTAGTACAGCTGTAGCCGCCTTTCGTAGTCACGCACTAGGCTACTTACGCTGCGATCAACGGCGGGCGTTTTGAAAAGCGGATGATTTTGTAGCTCCTGCGACAGATTCATCTCCGATGAGCAGATTGGGCTTGCCGAGCTCACAGCCGGAGATTCACCCACAACATGATCAAAATAAGCATTAACCGGCGCACCTAGCGTATAGCCATTTGGCGGTATGTGACTGCTTGAGCTGGACATGGCCAGCGGCACTGGACCGCGTCGCGATTGTGTGGGCAACTGCAACGCCGGCTGCTTTTGCTGCGGCTCTCGCATGGCGATTCCATTAAAGTTGATCTCACGCTCTAAACGCTTGCTACACACCGGCGAACTGGGCGCCGATCGATGAGTGACTTTGCGACCGTAGCCCGCTATTCCGTTGCTGCCGTCTGGGCGATCCGAGTGCTGGGGCGAGCTAAGGCCGAAGTGGAACTGATGGTTGGAATTGGGATTTTGGGTGCCATTGTCGCGCCACTTCTTGTAGGCGGTCTTGACACCACGCGAACTCTCCTTAACCTTAAGCAAAATGTTTAAAATGAATTCGGTTAGAACAAACTTTAAGCACTTATTCTAAACACATTTAAAAAAAAAAAAAGTACTTTAGATAGGCATTTAGTAAAGCTACCACTCACCGACTTGACGGCAGACTTTACAGCTGGATTAGTCTGCAAAAGTTAGGCGCATTTATAATAGTACAGTATATATAGAGGATCGATCGTAACCCAAGGAGAGTGAACATTAAGCACAGAAGCACAGCGTGAGTTTCCAAGCAGCATATATGAAAGAGACGCAATACACAAAAATTTAATGTGATAGATATGCATGTACATATATACTATGTTTGTATTAATAGATATGGGTAGCAGCACAAATATTACGGTCAAACTACTATTAAAATTAATTGTTAGAAAGACAATGATACACATAATAATAATATTAAACTAGCAATGAGCCCTGAAAAAGTTTGATATTATCAGAATTCATGGTTCAATAATTAATACGGAGTGCAACATTTAGAGTTTGGATTTCATTTTTTTTTTTTTTTTTTTAAGTTTGTTATGTGAATTGGAATATGATTTTAAATCAATAATATTATTGTATCTTTAGGGCAGATGCAGTTGAACAAACTAGCATATGACAACTATGATCTTTTAGACATCTTGTGTCTAGTTTCTAAAAAAAAATAACATTATACTACAGACACAAATTAAACAAACAAAATAAAAATCAAATTAAATAAATTTTTTTTTTAGTTTTGCCATAAAAAAAATTATTTAGTGCAACAGTTGGTTAGGAGGGAAAGTAAATTAGATAAACTAACTTTTTATAAATATTTTTCGTTTGTAAGAAAGGTGATTGAGTGTTTGTGTGTGTGTGTGGAAATTATATTCATATATTTGGTGGTGGACGATGGCAATCAGTCTAAATATAGTTCTTGGCAAACACTCGCGAAACACTGCGCTTTCCCAAATAATACTGCAAAATAGATCAAATTGAAATTAAAGAAAACATTGTTGTCATAAAGCAAAAAAAAGATATGTATATAAAAAAAATCATAAAAATACGACACATCAAAAAAATGATTTATATCAGGAAATTGTAACGGGACAGCGCAGAGGGCTCAATCCATGTATGCACTCCCAAACAAAAAAAAAAATAAAATTATGTACAATCACATATTGAAGAAGAATAGTACGGCACAACTAAAAGTGGGAGGTGAGGTGGACGAAGGATGTGGGAATCGCATAATGAGTGGGTGGGTTAAGGCAATCAAGATGCCAGGCTAGGATTTGTTGCATGCTGTTGTCTGCCTACCTTGTCTTTGACATGCTTAAGAAAGACATAGTTACGTCCGCGTTTCTTCATTTTTTCCGCATAGCGCACCGTTTCCAGTTCGAATTCATCTGAGAATCCCAAACCGCTGTTCAGCATTTTGAGTCGATCGTCGACGAATTGTGCAAAGATTTGTAGCTCCATCATTTTGGTTAGAAACGGACGCAAGTGCGCCGGCCGAGATTCTATAAATTTGTCGTTATTGAACGTTTTGCAGGTGTCGTGAAACTCAACAGCATCACGATAGCCGCCAATCAGCTGTACCAAGGCGCCCAAAAAGATTTTCGACACACGATCTCCAATATGATCCTGTGTGTGAGTTAGGTATTTCTTAAGCTGTGACACAATTTCTGCCGGCAGCGTGCGTACATCATCAAAGGGACTCTCGAACAGCTTCGTATCACAGTTTAAGATCACAACTTCGCCGAGCTCATCGGCAGAAACCTGTAAACAAATATCCATAATATATAATCATATATAATTTTGAAATAAAAATGTTATTAATTTACAGTTTCGAGCACGGGCTTTGGCACACCAATTAGATATGGCATGGGTGCGCCTAGGTAATCCTTAAACTCCCAGGGCAGTACCGGTATAAATATGTGCTGCCAAACCATCGGATAGAGGAATGCATTGGCCGCCTGTATACAGGAGGATAATCGATCCAGATGGCTGGATGTGAAAATAATTCGACGCTCGGCCAGCATGGCAGCAAATACACTAATCATCTCCTTGGGATCCACAAAGTTATAATACAAATTTAGGTTGTGCTGCAATTGATTAAATAAAAATTAGATTATACATGTGTTTTATTTATTGAAATCATTGGATTTACATTTTCTGGTATGCTAGGCAGCTGAAACTGCAAAGGCCGTTCGAATGTAAAATGCTGTAAAATGGTAAAGGAATGGTTAGCATAAAGATGCAAGTATTATTTTTAAAGAAATGCTCACGCTCTGGCCACTGTTGTAAAATACAGTGAGACTGCCACCCGAATCGGGTACTCCTCTGTTGTAGGCCTCTGTTAGAAACGTTCGAAATCCATTTCGATCTGTTCGCCTTAGCTCGGCCAGCACAATCAAAAGCTTGAGGAAGGTATCATGCCACGGCAAATAGGTTATCAGCACCATGGCCGTTTCGGTTTTGGGGTCGTGTCGGCAGAAACCAAAACGCCATTTTGAGTCGCCGGTGGTATGCACAAATGAATAGGATTGCACAGAGCCCCTATATTAAGCACATTAAGAAAATATATAGTACACATTACTTAAATGCAATAAAAAAATTTTTTTTTATACAGGCATTGTTAGTTAAATTGAATCTTTTCAGTCGGTTTGCGTTTGGGTATGGACACATGTGTGCCAGATATTAATGGTTGATATGTGTACATAAACACAACCATACCACATCCGGTCAATTACGGCATCATCCTTATGACCTTGACAACCTCACCAGTCAAGTTCCTCGTGAAACGATTTATCGCTTTTGTGTACATATGTAAATACTTCACACATACCCACGTACATACAAGTACATTTTAAAAATGTATAGATGCTCGGCTCGTCTTTGGACTTTGTGAATGACTTATGCTGCTCGTTGGCACGAAAAGTTGATGATCGGGTCTTCAACTTTTTTTACGTTACCTCCCAACACAAATTAAAAACATTTGGCAGACGACTAAAACACTCAAAGCACGGCTAACAAGTAAAAATCGAAAGCAACAACATAGTCTTCAGAATCAAAAATCTATGTAACCATGAAAATGATTTATTTTGCGTTTGCTTTTGTGGTCTTTGTTTGTGCGTTGTGTGACTATTCGAGTGAGTTGATGATTATGTGTATGTTAATAAATCACAATTTGCAACGACAATCAACAACAGCTCCAATTTTGTTTTGCAGCTCTTTCGCATTTCGCGGGCAATTCCTTGTTGCTGTTTTTTTTTTTATAATGTTTGGATTTTGTTTTGTTGTAGGCGTCGGATTACGTAAAGTCGTTAGATGCGCGCATTATTAATAAAATATGCAAAATAGTCAAGCGACACATTGCAGCGCTCGTTGAAAAAAAAAAATGACAAGGAAGTGACATTACTATCGCTACAGATGTACATGTCGGTGCATTGACTTTGGCGATAACTGTTATTTACAACAACAGTAGTCGAGAGAAAACGCTCAAGAGAATAAAAGTTTACGAAGAAGCGAGAGCGCTGGAGGCTGTACATGTTGTTGTTTTGCTACGTATATGCCGTACTGGTGATTAACGTATGTATGCATATTTTCATATGAAGGTATTTGCCGTTGTTGGTTTGTTTTTTAGTCAACTGTGACTTTGGCTAATTCTTGCAATTATTGGTTTTATTTTAAATACATTCCTAGAACAATATCTTTAGCCCAGAATTTATTCACTTTCCAAATTCGATTTATCAGTGTGTTTGCCATACGATAATAAAAGCAATGTCTGCTTGATTGGAGGGGTGGGGAGGGAGGTAAAACAAAATCAACTTGTTGCCCCGTCTTAAGCACAGCTGCACAGATAAACCAGAAATGTTTTCGGCGTGACTAACAGGAGACAATTGAATTGACGCATGTATTTGTATAAATACATATGCATGTAACCGATACACTGAGGAAATACTATAAAAATTGAACAACAAGCGTAAAGTGCGAAAATGAATTGCGTTCAACGTAATCCAAATAAAATAATTCCCAATGTGGCCATACAAACTGGCGCGTTCATATGTAAACAAACACAAAAACTACACAACAGGTTATACAATTCATGGACAAACTTGAAGTGGACGACGCTGCTGCTGCTACCGTGAGTCATCAACGCCGTCATTGTCGACCATTCACTCATTCAGACAGCAAATACAGTTATCGCTCAAACACTTTGGATTTTCTTCAACTTCAATTTTTTTAATTTCTACACATTTATATAAAACTCTTAGACTACTTTTGATTACTTGAATGATATTTTATCAGGAAACTGTGATTTTTGCGTATTTTATGTATGCAAATTGGTATCGTCGTTTTTATAAGCAAGTGACTACTGTACCAAGCAGAACATCAAACGGTATGTCTACATTTTGTTGCTTTTGTGTTTTTTGTTGTCTATTGGCTCTTATTAATGACTAACGCAAAATAAACCGGAAACATGCATATGTACAAAACAAGAATGTGTAACGATTAGCAATATCAGACGAACCTTTCAAGATCGCAGGGAAACGCAAACGATGGGATGCCGGTAAGAACCTCTTTATCGCGAAAGCCTTCTGGAAAGCTTTCGATAATAACGCCAGCGGGTGTTGCGGCTGCTCCGCCATTGCGATTAACGGTGCCTCGATCTATGCCCCGTGTAGCCTTCACTTCGCACCAAAACTCAAAGAGTTTTTTTACGTCGTTTCTGTTGTTGATGACAAGAAGAAATAATATAATTATTTTATAACAAATAATAGCGATAAGATAGATAGATGTTTGTACCCTGCATCTATGTATGTATATTGTTCATCCTGCCTTAGGATTTACAATTTGATATGGCTAAATTATTAGATGTTTTTGAGCCAGCACAACTTTGTTAAAAATAATCGAATTATTTGGTTACGGAGTGTAACAAGATGCAACTGTTAAAGGTTTCACTGTTCAGCCATGCGTTACGCCCACTCCATACACTTATAAACAAACATACATACTTGTACATATAGTATGTACTTATATATTTTTCCCAGCCGCAGTTGGAATCTCGTCAGCAGATAAAATACTCACTTGATTCGTGAACCCATCTGTGTTTTTTCTTCTGGTTTTTAGCACATGTTTTAATCAGTTTGATTTGTGTTTTGTTACTCTATTTAAGCTATTTAAATTTGTTAATTTTTGATTTATTTTGAAGTGTCTTTAGCAGCAGCAGCCCGCATAAACATACAAATTACATGCCGCTGTTCGCTGACACTCTTCTTCCCTTCTCTTCTTGCTCTTTTTCTTTGCCGATTCACGGTTTCGTTTCGCGACGTCATTGACTCAAATCATTCAATGTTTTTATGTGGCTATTGCGTCTACACTTTGAAATTTCCAACTATTTATACGACCACTGTACAATTGATTCTGGGCGTCTTGTTTGGCCCCAATATTTATTGATACACTTGCCACACTTATTTTTATGCGAAATAGTCGAACAAAAAACACTTTTCACAACAAAAACACGCACCGACGCAGACGAACCGACCCCGACAGCAGTTGCACTTGTACTCGATGCTGCTTACTCGATACCAAACTGAGGCAGTCAGCTGTAGTGTTTCTGCTATCGAGAACTGTACAATAACTTATTGTTAACAGACATGGCAGTCATTGAAAAAAAGGCCTACTGGACGAGCATTGTTATATACATTCTTTTATCGATTGTTTGTCTGACAAAGTAAATGCTTTCTGTTAGTAACAGAACCGTACAATGTTAATCAATGAGCGAACTTACCAGTTCACTTGAACAACATTAGTTACTTTTACATGTGCACTAATTGTTTTTGTTTACCATTTGAGTTTGTTAAAAATAAGTTGTAAACGCTGTGTACATGTTTATAAAACGCGCATGTTATCGATTCTGTTATTATATAACGTGTTTGTGTACACTTGTGTAGTACCCATAGCTCTTTTCGAAAAAACAAAAGTCGCTTTAAGTAGAATACGACGAAGGCTACAACAACAACAACTAATCGACAAACTAACATCTTGTTTAGGCAAGATTAATATATTATATTATTATACAGATGTGTGAGTCATAATTGGCACGGTAAAAATGCCACTCACCCTAAAAATTTACAAAAATAGCACAAGGCTTCACCCTACATACCCTTGGCCTTGGCTATTGATTTTGTTGTTGCACGTTATGCTTAGTGTGTGTGGCAAAGTTTAATTGTGTAGGTGTATGCCATAGACTCAACGGCCTAGAAGCAGAACCATGGCTCATTGCTAAACTGTGAGCCACTGGCAACAGTACACACAACAGTACCGAAAAAAATAATTTAAATATAAAACATTTTACATCTTTGTTATAAGTTGATGTGACACTCAAAATCACAAAATTATCTAAATTTGTATATAAAATTTTCATTGTTTTACATTTTCTTCAAGGTAAGCGCACAAACACCACAGTTTCCGGAGCAATATTATGCAAGGCTACAATAATAGTGTCATTATATACATATGTATATACAAACTTATCTAGTAGACAATAAAAACCATTAAACGAATGCTAGTAGTTTGGCCAGAGAGTGTGATAAGCCTTAGGTAATTTATTTTGCCCCTGCTGCCAAATCATGCAGTGCGCTTTTGTCCAGATGCCGCTCAAGGTGGCAACTCAAAAACAAAATCAAAAAGTGAGCAACGAATTGCTCAACATTGGCCGATTTGCACTCATGACTAATCACAATAGCAAAAGGGCGAGTGCAGCTTTAACCCAACAGCTGTCCCGTTATCAGCAACAACCACAGCATCCACAACAACAACATCGACATCTACGACTTAAACAGGATTTGCTGTGAGTGAGAGAGATAAAAGAAGAGATAACTAAGAAAATTGGGCTAAGTGACGTACAATTGTTTGTGTATAACAGATAGATACAGTACAACCTCGCTCAACGCAACATATTAAGTCTGGCCAACCTCGCTCAACGCAACATATTAAAATCTCGCCAAGTGCGAAAACTGAGGTGGTTGAAAAATACGAGGGAAAATTTTCTGTTGGCCACGAGCCCTTTTTTCGAAAAGAGATGCCTTTGCTAACCATTAAAATTAAAGTAAATCAAATAAATCTGTGTTCAGAGCAAGGATCTAATTTTATTTTATTTAGAAAAGTGGTAAAAACAAACCAAAACATAAGATTTTTTTAAGAAGTTGATTTTATTGAGGTAATTTTTTTAAAGTTGTGTTAACAGTCTAGAATGTTAAGAATTCAGGTGTTGCAATTATCGAGGAGTTGCGTGTCACGAGGGTTGCGTTGAGCGATGTCGTACTGTATTAAAAATTTTTCTAATATGCTCTGCAAAGGTACCAATAAAATAGTGTGTTATCTACGTAACAACGAAAAAAACAACAAGACGCTGGTTCCAGTGTCCGACTGGTTCAGCTGACCAGCTCTGAATTGAAAACGATTCATAAAGTAACGTATACTATAAGACGAATACGATAAGATATGCCCCGTTCACTGATTTTTGTTTTTAATAGTGTATGTAAGCAGTTCATGTATATCATATCAAACCGTGTAGAAAGCTCAGTTCAGCACTTCTGAATACACGCGTTCTTTGTCATAAATTGTAGTTTACACGCCTTTACTCAATTGCAGCCGCCCCGCTCGGGATCAAAGTGACAAGCTTGCACTGCGAGGAATACACACTGAGGTAGCTTCAGTCACTATGTTCTATTCTATGTATGCGTATCTGTCGCACTTGCCTCGCTTGCATGCGCTTGGCCTGGCCATATTTGCCTATGTTGTTTATTATCTCATTCAGGTGGTGAAGGTAAGTGCTTCGCTTACGTTATGTCCGATTAACTGTTCATTTACTCATTTGTATTAAAACTATAGCGCCCGATCGTTGCCTGTGCCGATGGGCCATTCAAGCAGTATCTGATCAAAAAGGTTCCAACGCTGGAAAACAAGTATTGGCCAACCTTCTGGTGTGTGGAGAGTCGTGCTCAGACCGTAATTGCGAGCCTACTGCGCTCCAAGGGTCTGCCTCGTGTCAATTATCGCCGGTAAGTAGTTGTTGTTGTTGTTCTCATTATTGTTGCTATTGTTGCTTGGCGAACTGACCTTTGATTTTCCTTGTCGTGTTACAACCCCCTGGAGCAAAAAAAAATATGCATAATTTTGTCGTTTTTATATTTATGCATAGTCATTAAGCCATAATTCTACAGTTCTCGACCCAACTTGCAGCTCACAGATTTAATTTTTTTTTGTTTAATTGAACTTGATGAAAATAAATAGAATGGCATCCTGAAAGTAGTTCTGCTATTTTTTTTTTATTGGATGAATATGAATGCTTTAATCTTTAGCAAGCACTTTTACTTATTTGTACAGCCAAATTTAAAGCTAAAACCAAATTAACTTAACGATTCTAAATATACTCAAACATGTGAAGAGTATATCGATTTTTTGCAATGCCGAATTGCAGTGCTCTGACAATGAATTTGTAATATGTAAGGCTTCATTGCAAGGAAGTTCGTTATAAAGAAGTTAGTCTTTATATATACATCAATCGGAATTAGTTACATCATTTATTTGCATACCTGTACATAATTTAATTAAATATTTTCGTGTTATTGAACTTACATACAGCGAAATACTCAGACTAAAGGATGGCGGTGAGGTGGCATTGGACTGGATGGAGGATGGCTGTGACGAGCGCGCACCTTGCGTGCTAATATTGCCAGGCTTGACTGGTGAATCTCAGGCGGAATACATAAAGTGTCTGGTCTTTGCCGCCCAGCAGTCGGCCATGCGTGTGGTTGTCTTTAATAATCGTGGCCTTGGCGGCATTGAGCTGAAGACACCACGTTTTTACTGTGCCTCCAACAGTGAAGACTTGAGTGAGGTTGTAAAACATGTGCGTCGCACGCTCCCAGCACACTGCAAACTGGGTGCCACCGGCATATCCATGGGTGGCCTGATACTAGGTATGCCAGATTAATTGAAACTGTTTGTTTGACTTTTTTTTTTTTTTAATAATTAACTACTTATGCAGGCAACTATTTGGCGCGCAAGACCGATGAGGCGCATGCTAATTTGTCGGCAGCCAAGATAATATCAGTACCATGGGATGTACACAAGGGAAGCGCCAGCATTGAGAAGCCAGTTCTCAATAACCTGCTGGGACGTCATTTGGCAAGCAGTCTGTGTCGCACGGTGCGCAGTCACTTGGAGGTCTACAGGGATATTTATCAAGATTCGGGTATAGACATGCAGCGCATATTGAGTGTAAGTTGCATTGGAATATCATGAGAAAGCTAAAAAGATAAGCCAAGAATTTATTTTTCTTTTCGCTAGTGCAAAACGATCAAGGAGTTTGATGCGCTGTTTACGGCCAAGCAATTTGGCTATGCCCATGTCAATGATTATTACACGGATGCAACACTGCATAATAAATTGGATCACATTACCGTGCCGCTGCTATGCCTTAGCGCAGCGGATGATCCATTTCAACCACTGGAAGCTATACCTATCAAGGCGGCCAATCAGTGTACACATGTGGCGATTATAATTACTGCACGTGGGGGACACATTGGCTTTCTCGAGGGCTGGTGGCCATCGACCAAGGATCAGTATATGTGCCGTCTTTTTACTGAATATTTCACCAAAGCGTTGTTCGACGAGGATGGCGAATTCGAACGTGCCTCCAACAAAATGTTTGAAAGCTATTTGGCCAAGCAAATAGTGAAGTTACCTATCAGTCTGAATACACCTCCATCGGTGCTGCTACCAGTTGAGCAGCTTGAACAAGATAAGTTGAAGCTGATGTAGAAGAGGCTAATCAACAAGCTGGCGAATACTTTTAGCACCTGTATACTATATAGAAAAATTCAGTAGAGTGTACTCCCAACGGACAGTAGTCAATGCCAGCCGGAGACTTGTGATATGAATTTTGAACAAAATCAAAAGTGCGTTATACTTTAGTCAATTAATTACATAGATTTTGGGAAAATTTCAGAAAACCGTTAGAAACTAAACAGTTTTTGTTGCAATACAATATGTATTAGTCACATATCAAATTGGAACAGTAAACCTTTAGCATTATATTAATTAAATATGTGAGAAAAAAAGGGCAGTTGCCAATTAAAAAAAAAAAAAAAAATCAATGACAATGAACTTACTCAAATTTATTTTTTACATATATACTTTACTAATAAAAAATATAACGCTTAACAAAAAGAATATGCTCATGTACTTAGCTTTTAGCGAATAGTTTGTTAATCGAATATAGCGAATAATTGAAAACTGCTTGAAGCTTAACACGTATTATGTAAATATAAAAAACTGTAAAGTATTTGGTGCCTGGCCTAAATAGGCTTGTAGAGCAACGTTGTGACATACTTTTTGCAATAACGATGCGTGGCACTGAGCACCATGACTCCATCTTTGATGGACAGGGCATACAAGTGATTTAACATGACATGATTCGGTTCTGGCAACAATGTCGGCTCGCACTGAAAATAATTTAAATTCAATAATTAACATGCATATTCAGTTTGAAATGTTGGTATTTTTACCGATAGTGGTGTATCCTTGTTGAGTATGACCTGCAGAAGATGTGGCGGCAGCACTGGTGGTCCAGACACCTTCTCCCAAGGTTTCACCTGGGGCACTTCCTGTGAGTACTCCTTTTCGGCATAATTTGGCACATTCTCGCTGTCTTTGGCAAGTGCTTGGAACACTTCAAAATCTGACGCTCGAACCGATACCAAGTTGTTTTTATCGCCATCTTCGTTCTCTACGCTTTTCTGTATGTGCAATCGATAGACAATCAAATATAATTAGAACGCCAAGCAATTACAGTTTCGATCAGATCAGCATTGCCAGCCCCGAAACCTAAGCCCACAGCTGATGTCTCTTCTTGCTTTGCTTATAGTCTAGCAGTTTAGTCTAAAAAAAATGTGTTCTTTTGAGACTGCCCGAATACACAGTCCCTTATTGGATTTGCCGTTTTAATCTTGTGGGAAAATGATTAATATAAAAAAAAAACACATAACTTTATGTTTACAAAACATAAGCTAGAATTGTTACTGAGAATTCTACGGATAGGTCAATTTAAAGTCAACTATTAATTCTCATTTCATTTTTTTTTTTTCTATACTGTTTTCACACACTTTCAATAAGAACATGGTATGCATAAAGTCAATTGCGTCAGCAGAAATTGTAAACATTGCGCGCGTATCGATTTTCCCCAAATAAAAAATTTAACTTACCAGCTTAGGATCGTGCTTCCATTCACCATCCACACAAAATTTGTACTGATGGTCGCCCTCGGCCAGATCGATTATGGTCACAAAGTTGCCGTGGCTACGCACCATCGGGATAGGCTTCCACTTGGAAAAAGTGCCCGATATGGTCACATTTTTGCCACCATAATCCCAGCGCAAGACAGTGGGCAGCGCTGTATTTCTTAGCTCAAACTCGTTATCGTCCAACTGAAGTGATCCTGTTGCCTTTTCCTGCTCCTCATCGTTGCTTTCATCCATTGTTTGCTCTTTGTCAGCTGCTGTTGTTACAATGGTTGTTACTGCTGTTGTTGGTGTTTCGTTATCAGCTGTGCGCTTAGCTCCCGCTCTCGGTAAATACTCGTCTTCGTCTTCTTGCGACGAACCCTCGTTTAGGACTGCCGTATGTTTTTTATCGAATGAGAAAGCTTGGCCACCACTACTGCTGCCGCCTGCTCCAATGCCGCCCGAAACTGCAGCGCCCCCGCCAACACCACCAGCGCCAGCGCTTGACACTGAGTCGCGAAAGTGTGCGGGAGAACTTGGCGTTGAAAGGTCCGTCGACTTGTGGCGCTCACGATTCATATGCACAGTGGAGCTCCCCGCATTGCCCATATTGCACTTGCAACTCTTTCTTTTTCTCTCTCTTAAATTGTTTGTTGTATTTTGTCTACTCTTTTGGAGGTTACTTAAAGCATTTAAATATGTTGAACGATGATTGTTTTGGCACTTTGTTTTCCTTTATGTTCGTTTTTGTTGTAACAAATGCTTCACTTTGCGTATTCAGTCAGTATCTCTTCAGTACTTGTTCTCGTTTGTAGAAAATGTTTGGCATTTAACTTTAATTTTTGGATCGTATTATTTAATAGTTTGTTTTTGTCGTAAAATGGCTAATAATAATTACAGCTATATATGTCTGTACGTATGTATGCAATATTCGCAGTTCCAATTGGATTTGATTTATTTAGGGAGAACAGCGTAGAGTTGCATCATATTAAATCGACCAGGGTTAACGGTTGCAGCCGATTCTTTTTCATGCGTCTTGACGTATTAAGATATTCAAATAATCTTTGTTCTAGTCAGTTTGATTTTGAGCACCGATTACAGATAAAAAATAAAAAAAGCACGTAAAAAATAGAGTTAGAGTTTTTACCGACTGAGCTAGTTCCGCTGAACTAATGTTTTTGTTGCTCTCGCAGCCCTGCGCAGGTATGCAAGGTTTATGTGTGAAAAAGATTAGAAGGCAGCCTCATCAAACTAATTAAGCACTTTTAATACATAATAATGGCCGAATTGGTGAAAGACTGGCTGGCGGACTATCAGCGTGCACTCCGTCAGCCAGCGGAGACCGAGGCTTTTGTCGTTGAGCATGAAACGGATCCTGAAATCGCCGAGGCCATTTTTACAATATTCAACGAACGTCACCGCAACGAGGACCTGGTGCACGACATATGTCAGCAGTTGTTGTCCTTCTATCGGGCACCAGAGGTGACGCTGCATAAGTTTCCTTTGCAATTCCTGCCCGTGCTGATATACACGTACCTGCATGCTGTTGCCGCTAGCGATAAGAAGGCGTCGCGTGGCGTGGAGACGCTGCTGATATGCATTTATAACGGCGAGGTGTCCACCGACGATGGCGGCCAAAAGGTAGTCGCCTTTCGCATGCCCATACTCGCTCAGGTGTCCGTTTACCACGAGCTGAAGAACCTGCCCATGACCGATCTGCGACGCTGGGAGGAGAACTGCAATCGTGAGGTCAAGTGGGGACCACATTTGCGCATTGAATCGATTAATGCACAGAACCGGATGCGCATCCTCACTGCTTTGTTATTCTGCTACAATCAGCAGGTGAGCCTAACGCAAAAGTCCTCATTGCTGCATCTATGTAGGGTGACGTCACAGCTGGTTAATCAGGGATTCACTTCAAAATCTGGACATAGTCATCGCATGAGCTATGGGTAAGTGATGCCGAATGCTTAAAGTTCTTTAAAAAACAAGTCTATTTTCATTCCTTTAAGTTTTCTTGGTACCATCTAGTTCAATGTTCACTACTTTATTGTTCATATATTCAATGCATTTCAGATCGGATCCATCTACGGGTGCCACATTTCCAAAACCCTCTTCGCCGCGCATACCGCTCTCCGCATCCTTCCTTATTGAACTGGTGCATGCGATCTATTATGCGATGTTTAATGGCTACGGCACAGTTGCCATACAGACACTGGAGGACATACATAATCGTGCTTGCTATGAAATGTATACGGAACTTATTCTGGTCACAAATGCAGTTCGTAATTCGCTGCATGCAAATCCATCAGGTCAGCCAAATGATGGGCCCATGGGGTTGAGCGTTGCTTTAACACCGGCAACAAATACTGTGACAACGTCTGTCTCGAAATCGATGATAACGAACGCTTCATTCCGTACGAAAAAGCTGCCCGATGATATTCCGATACAAGTACAGGATCTTACCATACCACAGGCGCCACAGCAGCAGCTGGCCAGTGTGACGGAGGAAACAGAGCCAGGTGCTAAGGAATCGCCCTCGACCAAAGAGAGCAGTGGCACACGCACTTCGATTATAAGGCCCAGCATGGAAGGCATTAAAGCGCATGCACACAAAGCCATTACCGGCTTCAAAAAGTCCAAAGATAAGGACAAGGAGAAGGATAAAGAGCCACCAAAACCACCGCAACGCAAATTCGACAAGCATACACAGCGCAACTCGCTGCTTCAGTTGCAAACACAAACCACAGACGCCGCGAGCATTGACTATGAGAAGAGTCCGCTATCGGTCAGCAAGTCAAAGACATACGATGCCGTTGCGGATGCGCAACCCACCGACATGGTACCAATGCAAACACTCTCGCTGATCAATGAAAATGGCAGCAATAGTTTTAGCATTGAAAGCGACATTATCGATTGCATTGCCACCCTGGCTGGTCCGGGTAGCGGCATTCTGGCAAGCAGCAACACAACTTCCATTACGAGCAGTGATTTGCTTACCAAAAGCTTTGACTCCAGTGTGGAAATCGCACAAATGGGTCACAGCAACAGCAATGGCGGCAAGCTGACCGAATATGGTCTGGAATAGTGTGCACTTCTGTTTAGAGTTCAACAACAAACCAATTAGCCAAATTTAAGTATATTGATTATATCATTACTATATACATTTATATATAAAAATGTATTTATATAATTCGCACATTACCTAGTGGAGCGTTTTGAACTGTGTAAAATGTACCGCAGCAATTCTTAAAACCGTTAAAAACAAATTTGTTGAATATTGATTGTCACTCTTAGTTGTTCGTATGTATTATTGTATTGTATTCTAATTGTTGGTAAATTTGTACTTTACTAATAGAATTTTCGTTTAGATGTAAGGACACAGTAACATACATATAAAAATATTTACAAACTAAAAAACATAACATAAACATAGCCAAGTTACCAGTTGTCCTAGAAAATGCAAAGCAACAGCATTTTATAAAGACTTTATTAACGAGCAGCTGATAGACGAGTGGGAAATGTAAAATTTTGTTTGCCGATGCTGGTACACTTGGTCTACGGGTTGGCTTATTAATATTATAACATAATATTAATGACAAGTTTATTGCAACATATACAAGTCACACACAATGTATTTAAAACATATGTATACATATACAAATATTTATTCAACATTGCTTACAAGCAATGTAATTATTATTTATTTAAACTCCAAATAAATATATATACATGTAATTGAAATGGTGAAAAAATATCAACAACACGTTACCAATTTTCTGAACTTGCCTTGCAAAAAAATTCTTGGCACATCGATGCCCTCCTTCAGATTCAAAGTGCGCCGATGCACATAACAATTGCTTAATACCTCGAATCCATTGGATGTAAATAGCTGTGCTAGTTGCTGCTCCTCAAAGTAATAGCTACGTGTACCATCCTGTCGCATATATAGATTCTCAGAAATTTTGTGGCCCGGCTTAAATCGCAGCTGTGCCATGTCGTATAGACCATAATCCCGAAAGAGCACCAGACCACCTGGCTTGAGCAGCTTCCACAGATTTTGTACGACATTTGCGAATTTATCTGGATGTATGGCGGATAGCACAAAAATCATTGTGCACACATCAAGGCTCTTGTCAGGAATTTGCTGATGCACCTGTTGCGTCGTTATGTCGCACTGAAATGCTGTTATATGTTTAGAGTTATACAGTGGATTGGCGCGCACAAGGTCAACGGCACGTGGTGAAAAATCGCAGGCGTAGAAATAGAATCCGTGTTTATCATGATTTTTCTCCTTAGTTTGCTCCTGCAATAGTGGAAAAACTAAATTGCCGACACCGCAGCCCACCTCCAAGAGGGTACGCCTTTGGCCAGACAACGCGAATTGTGTTCCGGTTAGCAGCTCCTGAAACTCGCGTGTTGTCCAGTGCCGATCTTTAAAGAAGCGCGTTTCGTTACGCTTGTAGAATAAATCCCAATGTCGTTGTGCATCAATTTCTAGTTTGTTTGCTTTAAATTCGGGCACCAAACGTTTGTTTTGTTCCTCAAGTTGTTGAGTCTCAGATGCGGACAGCTCTTTCGTCAGTGTGGTTAACATATCTCCTTCCATTTTGCTTATTTTCAATTTAAAGTTTCCCTTGACTCAAAACTAAAACAAATAAAAGCAGCGCGTGTTGTCGATAAGTATTAATTTCCATCTTTAACAGAGTTGTGCACAATCGTTCTGAATTGGAAAAATTTAACTAGTTCATGAGCTGAAAGTGAGCAAGTTTTTGAATCCTTATAGTTTTATGCAACGAGTATATACTCGTTGGTTTTATGAAACGTTTATACTAAACATTTAATCACTAAATTTTAGTGCTATTAAAATATAAAACAGCCGGCTGGTTGGTCGTGTTTGTTGAGTCTCGTAAATAGGGCTTTAACGTTTCCCAAATACACTGGCGCTCAGCCTGCTGAACAACAGCCAAACAACCAGGAGTGTTCAAAGAACCCACCCACTTGACCTCTGCATGGCAGATGAGGCTTAAAATTCCCATATTAATGAAAATTTAGCGTTGTATTATAGGTAAACAAATTATTTCTTTATTTTGCTGTGCAGTTTAGATCATTGTAAACCCAAACTAAAATAATGCATGTGTTATTAAAATAACAAATAACAATAGTAAAACAAAAATACCAACCAAGAAAGATTGGTTTGGATTGCTTTGGTCTTTGATTGCTGTACAAGTTGGCGGCAGTATTATCTGCCCATAATGGTGGGCTCGTCTGCCATTGCGATCTCATCATTGGGTGCCTTAGCGCCTTTTTTCTTACCCGAATACCAGAGGAACATAACACCGCATAAAATATTGTCCACGAAAGTAAACCACGCTAGATGGACGCCATAGCCATAGCTGTACAAGAAGAAATTTTAATACATATTTTAAAAACACACATATTTTACGAATGTCATACTTACGACAATTCCGCACCATCCGGATACGCATAGCGTAAATGATCCTTAGTGTAGGCATTAGATGAGAAATACACCTGCAGCACCACAAGTGCCGTAGATGCGGCAACCAGATGTATGCCTCCAGCCAAACGCTTGAACATATATCGCGGATTCATGAACGTGTAGAAGGAAAACACAGCGCCCAGGCTCATGACGAACAGCGTGATACAGGCAAATGATGCCTGCGTTCTGATATAGTCTGCAAGAGAGTTCCACGCAACTACCAAATTAAAACGGCAACAAAATACACCAAGCTATAATATAGCGTGTACCACCTACCCATTAACTCATCATCAAAGCTGGGCTCATTTCGCAGCGTATTGGAGTTGGGAAACATGTCAATGTACTTACAACGAGCTGGTAAAAAAAAATATATATATATATATAGAATTAAAACTTATAGTTGTATAAGATAATGTTTGCTTAACTAATTATTTCGATCAGAATGCGACGAATTTTTAAAGTAAAACTAAAATTTCATACGAATATACGATCAAAGTTAGTCTTTAAATTCTTCATAACGCATTTAATAAAATCTTAATTCAATTGGATCTTTAATAATTTCCTGGACAACTTAAGCTTAAGGAAGACCTGTCGAAAGTTTCTTCCTTGAAATGAGTGCGAACAATACATTTATGGCATTCACTAGCTATTTAAAAATGGTAAAGAGTAGATTGCAAACGATAAAAATTCGCTTATGCTTAAATTATATAAAAATCACTCGAAGCATTAGGAAATAAAAACTTGTATTACGGCTTACTAGACATAAAATTAAATTTACATAAAAGCTTAACAAATAATGTTTAATACTTTCTCCACAAAGTATTCCCGATTTGTTCATTTTTCTAAACAATAAGATGAAAGAAACTACTTACAGAGTAGTTATCTCACACATACATATGTATTTATAATACAAAAAATAACCCTTAAATTACACTCTTCTTAAGCGTTTGGCACACATTCGGATTGACGACCAAAATATCCTTATAATTATCTTTGTATGGTACGGGTCATTATATTCTTTTTAAATGTACAGTGAAGGGTTAAATGAATAAAATTGCCGAAAGACTTTTATGTAAAAACTTTAATGTAATTTAAAGTTATTTCATTTACTTACGGTATGGTATATAGCTGTAGTAGGTGGTCTGTCCGCCTTTCTTGGGTGGCAGTGGTGGCACCAATAACAGAATAACGCGGTCCTCGTTCAGCACGAAAGCTGGGATGCCAATGTCGCGTATGTAGGTGCCTAGGAGTCGTACTACCAGCGGATAATCGGTCCAGTTGCTAAATATGGATTGCTGTGCCACCTCCGGTATCACGTAGTATGACCAGGTGTTGTTATATTTGACACGCTGCAGTGCCGAGCCGAATGTTCTCCGCTCTATAATGCCGCTTACATCGAGAGGATCGATGTGTATAGGCTTGACGGCAGTTGCATTAAACTCCCGCTGGCTTGCCTCAGTGGACATGACCAGCTTGTGGAAGGCGCTTCGAAAACTTTGGAAGTCCTCCTCCTCGCCGCGGACCCAATGCGCGAACATACGTCGACGTGCCGGTTCCGTGAAATTACCCGAATCGTCGAGCTTCTCTGCAGCAAAATGCTTAATGAATTCCATATGGGTGAGATTGCGCTTGGCATCGTTGATGCTCGACTGTGAGGTGTATGACATAGAGCTAAAATTACGGACAACCTGTGCATTGCTCACAGCGTTCGGGACAATTGTATTGCGACAATGGCGCCACAAGCCCGAATGAGAGTTCATAAAAAAGCGTCGCGACTCCGGTATAAAGATACCTAGAAAAACAAACAAACAAATCAGAATTATATTGTAAAATTCTAGAGCCTTAAGATTAAACTGACCCGACTCGCCTGATATTATTATCCAGTGATCTGTCGAGATGGCAACAATCCATACAATCAGCGAAATTACCATTAACAGACTGCAGCCGAGCAGCACACGACGCTGAAACATATATGCATCCATCAGCGGACGCCGGGCCTCATCTCGGCCAATTGTCGAGGTGGAAACGTCGCGCTTCATTATTACGCTTCAACACGCGGCTAATATCTACGGGCTCAGAAGTTGCGCTGCCAACTGTTCGTGGTCTCTGGACGATACCAATGGGAAATCCACACGCACATGGGAAAGGGCACGTTCCTTAAACAAAAATTAAATTTTGAATGTGGCTAACGCTTGAAGCTATAAAGTCATGTTGCGTATACGCATAGTTGTATGAGGCACACAAAACATAGAGAGAAACTCATCATCATTATTATAAATCAGCAGGTGTTTGTTTCTTTGACGAAATTAATGCGATTTTCATTAAGATTTAATTTGTATTTGTTTGGCTATTTTTGGCTAGTAGGTTCAATGTACATACATATGTATGTATTTTGTATGTATATAACAAAAACAATCAAATATTTTGTGCAAATTTCTTGTCTGGCACAAGCCATGAATTATGCTGCTTTGGAAAGTTTATTTATTTACATGTTGTTTTTGGCATCATCGTTTTGGCAACGAAAACGTTTCAAAAACCGTCCTGGCGACGTCTTTTTTTGCTTTTTTATTTATTCACGTTTTGACAGAAACTAAGCAAATTAGTAAAGACATTTACGAATGACCAACAAAATAATTTGAGTTCTTTGAAAATAATGTTCCATCCTATAGAAACTTTTTCGAAATTAAAGTATATATACATTATATACATATCTATTTTTTTTTTTTTTAGCTCATATTTTGCCAAAAATTAGGTGCTGCAGCGTTTACGGGTGGGTGTCTTGTGTGCGTGTGAAAGTGCCAGAGAGCAGCAGAAGTAGTGTGGCATGTGTACATAACGTGCACATTGTCAGGTTTTTCCTACTTAAGAACATATCTAGTATATGTAATAAATATAAGAGCTTTAATTGCCTTGTTGTCCATTGTTATTAAGAAATATATACTATACCAAAAATTTTTAGTATGCTGCGCACTAAAAGAGGTTAGAGAATGTCGCTTTAATGTTTTTTTTTTTGGAAAAACCCATAACAATTTGCATTTAGGAAAATTCATCAGCTTCAAGTAGGGCGCAAATTTGTGTTATTGATTTAATGCTTAATTGCATGTTGTATTCTTTCAACTTATTGCCTTGTTGCTAACACTTCCGTGTTTTATATTTAAACAAGCTGAACTGAATGACTTTCTCTGTTGCAGTTGGGAGTTGCGTTTGCGTCAGTCGGCTGAAATGCGTCACATTTACATAAAGACAAAGATCGCTTTAGCGGGAGAGTTTTTTTTTTTTTTTTTTTTTTTGTATAACACCCGCTAGTGCTATTTTTGCTGTATGTATGTATATCTTTTAAAAAATTTTCTTGATGCATTTGAATGTATTTTTGGGTTATTTGTTTCCTTTATTTTTGCATTTTGCACGGTAAGATGTGTTACTTTACAAATTTGGCGCGCTCGCCATTTGTTTTAAACAAATTTTTATTAAGCATTTCGTATTTTTAGACAAAATGTACGGTTATCAAGCTGTGTCTTTACAAACTCATAAATATGTACACGTTCTACGTCCATTCGTCTTTCTAAATGATCGCATGACAAAATCGCTAGAAACCGTAATTTTTCACAAACTCATCATTGTCTTTTATTTTTCGGGGGCTGCTTATATTGACAGTTTTGACGTTAAAATTTTTTATAAAAATAGTATATCACACACATACTACCTATGAATGCTTCGCAAGAGAAATACACACAAATACCCATTCGCACAAAGAAAATTCTTAGTTCTAAATCTAAATAAATAAATATACTATATTATGCAAACACATTTGTGGACCACATTTTACTTTTAAATTATTTGATTTTAGTTTTTCTTAATTTGGTTCATTAATAATGCGCTTCTTGCGTGTTTCGTCCTCATTTTTCTAAGGATAATGCCAGCATCAAATTTTGGCAGCACAATGTCAGATTTAAATGCACAGCGGAACGCGGTCCGAAATAGGAAATTCTTAACTGCCAGACAAAAAATTATTGTTATATAAATGCACATAACGGCAATTAAAAGTACTTTAATAGTTTACCATTAAAGCTTCCGATCTTGCAATAAAATAAACTTATACTTCACGTTCAAACTGTTGGATTTTTTGATTTGTTTGTTAAATGATGGACCGTTAACGATGCGAAAATGAAATATGCTAATTACGAAGTAATAAAATCCAAAGCGCTACCACATAAAAAAAAAACCGTTCAAAAATACAGACAGCGGCACGGATAAGAATTCGGTATAATTAAACAATAGTACAAAACCAATCCGACGGACGGACTACTACGTCGAGATGAATACCGCGGCTAACTGGTGCTGTTGTCTGATGCAGAGCACAGACTGACTGACTGCTAAAAGCAGCATTGCCAGGCAACAGCGCCAGTGGTTGCCCTGGTCGCGATGATGGGAGCACGATTATACAAAATACAAAAGGCCTGTGTGAGCAAACAAGGAGCCCCAATTGTTGTTGCCGACGTCGCCGGCAGCGCTGATTTGCGAGCGTTAAAAAGGCCCCACAACATAAACATAATTGTGGCGTTGGCGTCGCGCGTTCTATATTCAAGAATTTTGATATATGTATTTAGGTGCATGTACTACAGGCAAGGAGCACATGTATGGCAGGGGTATAAAAATAAATATATATTTTACATATGTACATACTTATATACACGCCCGTCGCGACATCAAACAGTGCATGGCCACCTGCAGAAGTCGATGGCGCTGGCTAATGGGCCAAGCCCATCGAGCTAGCTAAGTGAAATCTCTCTCTCTCTCTCTCTCTCTGCATTGTTGTGAATCTCTGCGTCATTGTTTGTTAATTGCGCCATAAAAAACTCTGCACCAGCATCTTTGTATGTGTGTGTGTAGCAATATAAATTTAGAAATTGATGAATTTAGGCATCTCTCTTATTTTTTAATGATACAGAGCCATGGGCAGCTATTAATAACCTAATCGTACAGTACTATGCCAGCCATTCGGCCGCATGCCAGCACGCATTGCCGCCCCAAAACTGTTTTTGGGGCCAAAATGCTATTAAACGTTGACAACGAGATTATTATTATAGTGTTGTAGATCTTTTTGATAGAGTTTTTTTTAAATTTTTTTTTTTTTTGCATTTACCATTAGCACATCATTCAGCCAGACAAATGACGTCGCGCGCGCATCTACAGCTGACCACTTGTTAGAGCTTACTTGGCAAATGGATAGCAAGTGGATTTGTAGCAGATACAGTGATCGCTCGGTCAAACGAACTTTGCAAAAAAATTTTCATACAAGAAGACATTTGAGATTATTCTTTGAATAATTCTTTAAGCAAGGTATTTTGCATGATTTGCTTTATTGTTGTTTATTCGATCGATCTGTGATGCGCAAAGCGCCCATATCCAGGTTCAACTCGCTTAGTATATCATTTGGCGCAGGTGCTTGCATGGTTAGGCCAGCAATAACCTGTTGCGCCTCGGGGCAGTTGACGCAGGCATTGCGTATAGCCAGAATGCTCCACTCGCGCATCACTGTGGGGTTAAATAAATTTGTAAACATGTTCAATTTTAGTCTTAGCATACTTACAAGGATTACGTGCATCCATGTTGGTGCATTCTAGCAGAGTTGGCAACAGTTGTGTGTCCAAGCAATAGCCTCTGTTTGCCGGATTCTCGTACAGCAAATTGGCTGTGCAGCGTACCAGCAACGTTTTTAGTTCAAATGACACCTTCGTCTCGTAACTAGCATCAATGTTGGAGCTTAATGCCACTTCCTCTAACTTGTTCATGGGCTTATCCAGGCTGCCAATAGCCTTGGACTCCTTGTCAGCGGCAACCACACATCGAAGCAGGCTGCTCACATTGATAAAAAGTGATTGATCGCTGGCATAGACCTTGTCATACTTCTCAGAGCCGCTAGCGCTGGCTATAATGCGCAGCAGCGTGTGCACCTCTCGCGGATGCAGTTGGCTACTCAGTTTTATCGTTTCACGTAAAATACAATCAGATTTTAGTCGAAACTCCTTTGCAAAGAACTGCAAAATTTCATAGTTGAGTTCGCCATTTGGGCTGTTTTCGCTCAAATAATGAACAACATAGTCTAGAAAGGCAACACGCTCTTCCACCAAATGTAAACGCTGATAGCAAACGACACAGTTGCGCCCGTTTTGGACCAAAAAGTGTTCCAGCAGAAAGTGCAAGTATTCAAAATTGTATTCCGATTGTGTCTCATTTATTGCCTGCCATAGGCGTACGCATGATTGGAACACTGCGAGATCACTGACAAGCGGCGTGCCTAAGCTCAAATATATGTTGTACATTATCATAAGTAGCATATTGTTGGAGCTACCCAGCGGAAGTGTATATGCATGCTCTGCAACTTGATTGCCATGTGTCTGCCAAATAGCCGCCTGTGAGTCTTTGTTGTTTACAATACTGTTGGCCAGGACTTGAAGCGTCAGAGTATGCACTGAACGTTGCTGTGTTCTCATACTTGAATTAAAGACCACATTTTGCACAAATCGTGAAAAATCTGCACTGTTTGCCAATGTTATCTGGCTGTCACGACTTTGCGAGAGCAGTAAGCGCAAACTTTTCAAAAGCTGCGTGATTTCTGCTTCATTTTCATTTACACTCAGGCTTATTATTTTCTGCAGTATATTTTGGGTTCCGATGTGCTGTTAGTAATTAGTTTAATAAAATTCATAAGCAATTCAAAACAGTTTTTGTGTTTGTTTACCGGCTCCCCATGTTCCATTTTGGTACATCTTCCAATTAAAATTTCATTACAGTCGATAGTCTAATCGATGCTATCAAATCGTATTTTTTATAAATCGATATATTAACGAACTAAATATTTTGTTTTGTTTTCAACTAAATACAAAAATATACACATTAGATGATAGGAAAAACAAAACTGCTTCGGCTTAATCTTACATAAGTTGCAACATTAGCAAATAAGTGGTTATTTAAAATACTTGCAATAATACTTTATCATCTCTGGGTATTGATGTTATCAAATCGTTAGAGATAATACTTTGGATGCAGTAAGCAGTGTAAATAGAATGAAAATTGTGAGAAAACTATATGGCAATTGTTAATTAAACCGCCTTTTAGGTAGACCTTAACAAAGTTGCACTAAAAATAATAAATAATCGTTTGCTATTTATTTTTCAAAGAAAATTTTTCTACATGCTATATGTTAATAACATTTCTGCAAAATGTTAAGTTAACAGACAGAAAAACAAAACGCAAATCAAAAAAATAAACAAGTGAAAAGAATTGTTAATACTTATTGCCTTATGCAAAACTTTAAGCTGGAAACACAGCATCTGTGTGAACATGCACAGCACGAGTAACTAAATAAATTCGACGCAAAACTTCTTGGACCATCCTGTTGTAGCGATTCCAACCCAATCAAAGACAACGTGGGCAACCACAAACCAGGGTTCTTGGTTGATTGAATCCACAGAAACAAAACAACATACATTTTTATGTCGACTTGCTTTGCTTTTCAGCAAGCACATAACAAATAATATCTTTATATACAATTTTATGCAAAATTCTTTAAATTCGTACTATTATGCTTGTTAATCGCGCGCTATGTCAAAGTTGGCTAACTCAGGTGACGTAAGTAAGGACGCAGCAAGACGGCTATATGCACAGTTATTTAATTCAAATTTACTACAGATACAGACTACATGGATGTCGGCACCATGTGTGTACACAAAAAGCATGGCAGCCACCGGTGCGTCACTTTCATGCCTGCAGACCCCGGTGGAGTAATGTCAAACTTGCAACTGCCAAGCCGGTGGTGGCAGCTGCTGAGGGGACGGTACCATCAAACAACATAGTCAAGGCGATTGCATTCACAGGTGCCGTAAGTAAATTCATTACTATACCTGCATACTGATCTGTATTCATCCCTTGTTTAGTTCAGCGTCGGCTGCTTTGCGGGTGCTACGATTATGGAATATGAAAATACGCGTAGTATGATTATCTCTAAGGCTAAACAGGCGCGTTTTGGTTTTTGGCAAAATCGATCAATTGTGGAACGCGACAGTTTGTGGAAATTAAAGCAGGACGTGCAACGCTTCTGGGATTCATTGTCACCCGGTGACAAAACCTTTGCGCCTCTATTGGTCTGCAATCTTCTAGCGTTTGGGTTGTGGCGTGTTCCTGCCCTGCGTAATACTATGATGACGTATTTCACATCAAATCCCGCAGCGCGTAAATTAAGAAATCTACAATCTGAGCTACACTTGTTAACTGTTTTCGTCTTTTGCAGGCATCGTTTGCTGGCCTATGTTTCTCTCTACATTCAGTCACTATTCGGTCATGCACATATTTGCCAATATGTATGTGCTGCACAGCTTTTCCAATGCTGCCGTTCTGTCCATGGGCAAGGAGCAATTTATGGCTGTCTACCTCAGCGCCGGTGTCTTCTCCAGTCTAATGAGCGTACTTTACAAAGCGGGAACAAGGCAACCGGGCATGTCGCTGGGCGCGGTGCGTTTTCTTATACTTGAATATAATTTAATTTGCGTTAATTGCTAAATTTCGCTTACAGTCGGGCGCTATTATGACAGTGTTAGCGTATGTTTGCGCACAGTATCCCGATACACAGTTGAGTATATTGTTCCTGCCTGCTGTTACGTTTTCTGCCGGTGCCGCTATTAAAGTTATAATGGGCATTGACTTTGCTGGCTGCGTAATGGGCTGGAAGTTCTTTGATCATGCAGCACATTTGGGCGGCGCAATGTTTGGCATGTAAGTTGTGTGATTTTATTCTTTTGCCAGTTGAAATTGATCTTAACTTTAATTTATTACAGCTTCTGGGCACACTACGGTGCTCAAGTCTGGGCGAAACGCATTGGCCTGCTTAATTATTATCACGAGCTACGCAAAACGAAACAAAAATAATGACTAAACTTCGAAAGCGCGAAGTGCATTGGAGAATCCAAAGTTATTGTTCGAATTTGGAGGCTTGTGGTATCTTGCTTTTGGTTTAATTAAATAACAACAAAACATTAACTAATGTTTACCCGGCTGTTTTCTTCTTGCGCTTTGCAGTTGCCTGCTCCGTCAGATTGCGCTGCAAGCGATATGCAATCTCTTTGGAGCGCTGACAGAACTTTTCTCTAAGCTCTTCGGCCGTTTCCCTTTCGGGGGCATAAGAGATGTGTAGTATACCGCCATAGAATTGTTTACCATCTAGCTGTCGCTTAGCTCGCCGGGCTTGTTCCAACCGATCAAAATGAACAGCAAATACATCTGTAAAAGCTTCCAGTTCCACTGTCAACAGAACATAATTGAATTAAGGTTGTCTTGAATACAAATCTCCTTCACAAACTTTTTCCAGCCATTTCGGTAGTGACACAAGAGCAGGATCGAAGTTTTCCAAAGCATTGCATCTTGTTCTTGATATCGTTATGAAGATTGACTTTGGGTACGCCAAAGACAAACATGTGTCTGGACTCACTGGCAACTGTGTAAACCTGGAACCAAGCAATCATATAGAATTATTTAATATTAAAAATCCTATGTTTATGGCAAAAAGACAAGTGTACTTTGACGGCTTTTAATTCGCGACCCTGTCGATATTGCAATCTTGTCGTGCAATATTCGAAACGCTTGTGATGCTTGGTCGGATCCATTATTTATTACTATTGTTCAAGGTTTATAAGGTTTTAAATATTTCTTAATGTTGATATTGGCAAGTACATTTTAAATACTGTAGCTGCAGTTTCTTCTTCAGGGTATCGTCGACCCATAGTTGGAAAAGACACATTTTTCCACACTTTACAGCACTTTTCGGCATTCACTTGTTGCGTGCACACAGCTGTTAAGAAATGAATGGCGGGAAAGAAAACTGTACGCGTGAAAAACGCGCCTTCAATATAAGCCAAAAGTGCATAGTAACTTGAATCATTGCCCTGTGAAGACCCATTGCGTGCAGAACTCAAGCGATTTATCGGCCACCGCTTTACTTAACGCGCTTATACATATTTAAAGAAAAAGTTAAACGAAAACAACAACAAATTGTAACAGAATGGCACAGTCTCAAATTGCCGGCAAAGAAAACATAACAGACAACATGGAAAAGTTCTCGCTAAAGGTACATGACACGTTTCTTAATACATACGTAAGAGTATATTCTATAAGTAGATGTATGTACATGTGTTAAAAAAAAAGTACTTTGTACGGAAATTTCGAAGCAATTTACATGTCATTGCGACCGTTTATAATATGTTTCGTATACATATTAACACTATTTTTGTTTTGTTTTTTTACACAGAGCCCTAGCAAGAAAATTCTGACGGAGAATGCCACCAACGTTCGTAAAATGTCGATTCCAAATGAAGACAATGGCGGCATCAAAGAAGCCAAGGGCACTATCATGGAAATGAACGCGGCACCCTTTGATCCTTCCATAGAGCCGTTGTTGCGCGAGAATCCGAGACGTTTTGTCATCTTTCCCATACAATATCATGACATCTGGCAAATGTACAAAAAGGTATAAACATACATTCATAGAAAAGGGCGGGAAATTTTCAGATAAAGCGCGGTAAAACTGATCATGTCGCAAACGTGACTGGTTGATAGCAACAACAACAATTAAACACATATTTATATGTTTAAAGATATAAACAAAAAGTTGCTGCAATTGTGAAATTGCATTTGATAAAATTTTTTATTCACTTAGGCCGAAGCATCTTTCTGGACGGTAGAGGAAGTGGATCTGTCCAAAGACATGACGGACTGGGTACGCTTAACGGACAATGAGCGTCATTTCATTTCACATGTGCTGGCCTTCTTCGCCGCCTCCGATGGCATTGTTAATGAAAATCTGGTCGAGCGTTTTAGCCAGGAGGTGCAGATAACAGAGGCGAGGTGCTTTTATGGCTTTCAAATTGCCATGGAGAATGTGCACTCTGAGATGTACAGTGTGCTAATCGATACATATATTCGTGATCCGCAGCAGCGTGATTATCTCTTCAATGCAATTGAAACAATGCCAGCTGTAAAGCGCAAGGCCGACTGGGCGCTCTCTTGGATTTCGTCGAATTCTGCAAACTTTGGGGAGCGCGTTATTGGCTTCGCTGCCGTTGAGGGCATCTTCTTCAGCGGTAGTTTCGCCTCTATATTTTGGCTGAAGAAGCGCGGCCTGATGCCTGGATTGACCTTCTCAAATGAGCTGATCTCACGTGATGAGGGCCTGCATTGTGACTTTGCAGTTATGATGTTCCAACATTTGGTGCAACGTCCTAGTCGTGAACGCATTATTGAGATTATATCGGAGGCTGTGACCATTGAACAGGAATTCCTCACTGACGCCTTGCCGGTTAATTTGATTGGCATGAATTGCGCACTTATGTCCGAGTATATTGAGTTTGTGGCTGATCGTTTGCTGGTGGAGCTCGGTGTGGGTAAAGTTTACAATACAAAGAACCCATTTACGTTCATGGAAATGATTTCATTGGATGGAAAAACCAACTTTTTCGAGAAAAAAGTGGGTGAATATCAGCGTATGGGCGTAACATCAAACCGATTAGACAACGTATTTACACTTGATGCTGATTTTTAAGGTCGTTTGCGTAACGCTATCCTCATTGCTGCTGGTTTCGGGTGTTATTTTAGCAATTGCAACTACATTTACATTTATCCTTAATTTTTTGCTCTAATACTTAATGTTAAGCTTTTTTTATCTGACGCACACACACACAACAATCATGTCACTCCACCAAAACAAACAAATCTACTTATATCACTTGACATTTTAAAATTTTAACCATTTATTATACTGTATCGAATTATCATTGTATATAACATTTAAAATAAAATTTTAGAAAATACAAATAAAACAAAATAATAATTTGACTATTAATTCTTAAGTTACCTTTTTGATACAAATATAGCTTTGCATTTAAATCGTTGCACACAATTTTTGATAGACGTGTACAGCATACGTTGAAATAATATTTTTAATTAATAACTGAGTTAATAAATAAAAACTTAGTTCTGCAACAAACGATAGTTAGTGAAGGTAGCTTGCGTGAAAACGTCGATGTATTGGTGTATGTCCGATATTTTTGCTGTTGCAACTTGCAAGCGATCCCCCATAACTGGGAACCATATGTCTAGATTGGTTTTAGTACAGACTTGTAGAGCATATAAGTATGCCTTGGTCTAGACTAAGGGAAGAGCGAGCATTGATAAGCCAATGGAGGCTATTGGCTATCAGTTTGTTCTCTTAACCATCCCATTTAAAAAAACCTTAGTGTAGTTGTTAGTTTAATTGGGTACCACTTCGACATATTCTTTGTTGATTTTATGTACATAGCATTGGTGGTGCTGCGTGTTTGTTGTAATCCCCGCATTTCTGTTTGTATATTATATTCGAATAGACATAAGCCTTCTGTAGCTATAATATCTTTGACCAACTTTAATAAATTTAATTACATCTACAATGCAAACACTGCTCAAACTACTTTCAACGAGTATATAACTGTTGACAAAAACACAATTTATTGTCCTGGAACTTAACAACCGCTTTATACGAGGGCATCTTTAATCTTTATACTCGGTAACGAGGGATAACTGTACCTCCTCTCTGGCATCACTTAACTTCGGTTTCAAAAAAACATCGCGAAATACCGGCAAAAACATAGATGTTTTTGTACATCACTATCGATAGTTAGAAACAGCTGTTGGTAAATGTGTGAAAATGTAAACGTTATCTAAAAGATCTAATATAAACTATTTTTTGTGGATGACATGTGTACAATTGGTCACCTGTGATATAATAATAATAGACAAGCGTCGTAATACTGACAGCATGTGCAAAACTGGTATGACTCGTATCAGGTGGAAGGCAAATTGACAAAGGGTCGCGGGTTGCATGTAAAAACAACTCAGCCCGGACTGCCTCGGACAGGGCACAAAAAATGGTGCAGAATGCACGTGACTTGGTGGAACAGGAGGAGCAGAACTTATTGATTGCAGAATCAAGTTCCGGCTCAGCTGAATCCGATACTAACGCACCGTTAAAGCACAAACCTCATGGAACAACACGAAGCCAACAGCGATGGCAACGTAAACGCTACCCCCTGCCTAGAAGCTTGAGACGATATGGCGTTTGCATAATGTTCGCCATTGTTTTCTTTTTACTTACGTACACTTACCTTCCCAACATTTACTTTGATGTGCAAAAGCGGCATGGTGAGTAAAATTGAAGTAAAGCAGATGTAGAACAACTTCTAAAAATCTTGCAGTGTCTTTGTCGGACTGGTCGTTTAACACGTCGCTTGACATTAAGGACTACGTACGGGCCCAGCAGGACACGGCACTAATAGTGCCGCATGACTTTTGTCGCAACAAGACTTTTTTAATTATTGCCGTCTGCACGGATTTGAAGAATTTTGTGGAACGACAGACAATCCGTGAGACATGGGGCAATACAACGGATTTCAACTATGCATCATTTGCCCGTCTGCATAGCCATATGAAGGGACGTTACTTACCGGCAATGTCTACACGCATCCAACTGTATAGCGATTATCTACGTGGCACGGGTGACTCATTAACGGCCAGCGTGCGCGTAATCTTTATTGTGGGCCGCAGCAATTATGAAGCACATGTAGGCAATGAATCGCTACTGCGCCTGCAAAACGAAGCCGAACTGTACAATGACATTATTCAAGAGAATTTTATTGATACTTACAACAATCTGACGCTAAAGTCCGTTATGGCACTGAAGCACATTAGTAGAAGTTGTGCCAAGACTTGTGCCTACTTTCTTAAATGCGACGACGACACCTTTGTAAATGTGCCAAACCTATTGCACTTTTTGCTGGGCGGCACTGTGCCATTGTATAACGATACACTTGACTATCACGATCGTAGATCGTATTTGGTTATGTCGCCGCATAATCGACTAAATGCCACTAGCGGTGTTATGCGCGGCCATCAATTTTGCAATGTGGTTCCCGTGAGTGATGTGACCAGTAAATGGTATATGCCCTACTACATGTTTCAAGGGGAGGCATATCCAAAATATTTGTCTGGTGCGGGTTATTTATTGTCCATCGATGTCGTGGAGCAACTCTTTGAGGCAGCATTAAATACATCTCTCGTTTACCTCGAGGATGTCTACATAACAGGACTGTGTGCAAATCACGCAAACATCAAGCGGCAACATCATGCGCTGTTCAGTTTCGCACACTCGCGACATTTATGCGCCTTTAAGGGCAGCATAACACAGCATCAAGTGAAGGAGGAGAGCATGGCGGATGCGTGGCGCTATGTATCGAATTATAGTATACAGTGCCCACCACCAGAAAAATACTTAAATCATATGCGACTGCGAAATCGCAATTTGTGTTAGAACAAGTGCTGTGAGTTCGCCTAAAAATTGGCATCCTAGAGTAAACTAGGATTTAAATCACTTCTAAACATAGCACAAACAAATACAATAAAAAGTATTATTTGCTGCATTGGATACTCAAACAAACCTCTCGCACACACATTATAGACGCACAAATTAATTTAAGTTGTATTTGTTCCTGAGATTACTTGAATAACAACGGCACATTAAAATAATAAAAAGATATGTTTAATGAAGCATATACATTTTCATACTCTCATATTACCTGATGTTCTGGCCAACAGTCAACAGCGAAAAATGTTATTAAAATTCCACCAACTCGGAGATCCATTTCGATTTGATCAACCAAATGATACCCCTTTGTAAGATTTCTGACTAATTCTGCCACACATAAACAAGTGTAAAGTCATAATCATTGCAAATTACCATGAAAATTAGTTTTGTCAATATAGACAGATTCTACTTAAATATATAACGTTCAAATATAAACATAATAAATTATACCGAAGGTTAAGTGTATATTGGTTTTATACAATGTTTTTCATGGTGTCAGTCCGTATGAACGCGCGTTTATAGCACTTGGTCCACGTTTTTGTCTGCAAAAGTGTCAAGATTGGGGCTCTACGCCTATAGGAAAACGAATATGCATATACCTTCCACAGCTTTTGAACAAGTCGAGAAATTTGGTGAAGTCATTCAAAAATAATCATTAAAAATGTTTAAAGGCCTCGCCGGCACCATCTGCCCCTAAACACCCCATTGCAAACTAACTACATATTTACCCGTGTTTTAATTCTGGTATCACGAGTATTTCACACGCGGTCGAGCCCGACAAGATTGTCACTTGCTTTTATAATAGGAGTTTTCATTTCTTTGTTATTCCATTATTATAATGGTGCATTCTTTTTTATACTCGTTACCGAAGGTAAAGAGTATATTGGGTTTGTTCAATGTCCGAAGGTAAAGAGTATATTGGGTTTGTGCAATGTCCGTCATGGTGTCCGTTCGTCTGTATGTTCGCAACTTTTTTCCACACCCTTCAAGCTAGATGCTTGAAACTTTCCAATTCTCTTTATCTATGGGATAGTGAATTAAAGTGTCAAGATGGAGGTTCTACGATAACTCGGGGGCTGGCAAATCGATAAGTTCGATAGCTCAAAGCCGATAAATTCACATATTTCGCACATCCTTACAGCTAGAACTACCAAATTTGGTAAGCAGATAGCTACTAGCAACCCCCAAAAAACTGCAAATTTTGAAGCCACGCTCACCCATTCCGCCCCCAGCCACCCGCATTTTAAAGTCAAAAAAGCCTATATCTCCCACAGTTTTTGAACTAGAGCCACCAAATTTGGTGCCAAGATAGGTGATGATGACCAGCTAAAAACTGCATCAAAAGTTTGGATGCCACAAATACAAGTTGTGGAGCTAGAGCCACCATATTTGGTAGGAAGATAGCTGGCAACGACCCCCAATAATGTGCATCAAAGCCCTTTCCCCACATTTTACAAACTTTGAGCTAGAGTCACCAAATTTGGAAGGAAGACAGCTGGTGGCATTCCCATCTGCATTTGACATTCTTTGACACAGCGTAAACCACTCCCGCATCTGTACCCCTTTGCAATCAGGCCTCTTTTTACTGGTTTTAAAACTGGTAACGAGTATACCGCAGTCGGTTGCGTCCGACTGCAACATTTCCACTTGTTTTTAAGTCGGGTTGTTTTCGATTTGTACTAGTGATTTTGCATGTGTATCGGATTAGGTTTGTTAATGAACACTTGTTTTTTTGTGCCGTTTAAATTTATTTAATTGCTGCAATCTTGCGATTTAATCATTTGTTTGATGTACATCACAGTTTAATAGACACGAAATGCGATAATAAGGCATACAAATTAAACATAAATGGAAAAAAGTATGGACCGTTGTCCTTGTCACCTTTTAAGGTGTTTAATGAAATTTGAATGAATTAGCAAAGTTGCAACTTAGTTCTTGTAGAGATATAGCATACATATATTTATATATATATAAGCAAACGTATAACTCTTACAATTGCATTTGTGTTCTTTACTCTGCGTGAGTTTTTTTTTTTTTTTAACAGCTCGCTAAGAGTTTCTGTTCATTTAGTTAACCATGTATGTAAATGTGAAGTATATATACTTTTTTTCTTATTTTTCACAACTCAAAAATAAATGAAATTACAAATTAAAATATTCTATGCAGTTCTTTGTTTAACGCGTGGAAAAATTGTGTTGGTTTTTGCTGTGGGTTCAATTTCAACCTTCATGGGTTTTCTTTTGTTGGTTTATTCCTAAACAATATCGAAATGTACTTAAGATATATACGACTATGTGGAAAACCATATTAACTTATTACAAGTATTAATTTGTAATAAAAAGTGTTCTCAATCAAGAATATCATATTCATTGGGTTTCTTACTATAATAACAAAGTACATTCGAGCTTTATAACTTCCAGCAATTCAACTGTAGCAGCAAAAATGTAAATATGATGAACCAAACTAGCAGTGTAATCAAATTGCTTTATCGTTGGTGTCCGATTCTGGCTTCCTAGTATGATCGCTGGTGTCTTCGCTGTTCATTTCAATATTTTGCGTGTTACTTTGCTCACAGCCTAGTATTGGTTTTGACTGGCTAGAAGTGCTAGGCGTATCGATCTCGGAAGGCTTATTCAATTCGGGCGTTGTAGTTGTTCCCGTGGAAGCTACAACTGCATCATCAGCTGCCTGCTCAGCAGGCACTGTTGCTGTGCTATAATCAACAAACTTATTGCATTCGTCGACAGTGTCAAGATGTGTAGTCTCGATTGTTGGAACTGATGCTGATGGGCTGACTTCACCGCCAGCTGAAACATCTTGTATATTCGCATCAGTTTTATAAGCTTCGGTATCTTCCATTTCAGTTACAGGTTCATCTTCAAACATTTCACTTGTTAATGATGCAATTATGTCTGTTACTTCCATTGAAACATCACTTTCAATACTTTGCATCACTTCCATAGCCTCTTGTAGTTCTAAGTCATTATCTGTTGGGCTATCAGCTATATTTTTTTCTATATCAGAAGTCTTATCAGCTTCTGGATCCTTGGCTGATGAGGTATCATTTCCTTCTTCTACTTCTTCTGAATTTTGGCGTTCAATAGTTTTAAAGTTATCTTTAGAGCATTTTTCCGGTAAAGTTTTAATTTCTTCCGGTGTGTCATGATCGCCAGTTGTAGCATCTTTATTAACTGAGAAATCAGTTTCGGTATCATTTTTGTAGTTCAAAACAGCATTAGCTGCTTCGGGTTTAATGGCTTCATCAACAAAATCTGTTTTCATATTAGTCGCAGCATCAAGAGACTTAACTAGTTCTGGTACATCCATTTTTCCCAAAGTTTCAAGAATTTCCATAACTTCCATTGCTTCTAATTCTGAGTTTTTTTCAAGAAGGGCGACTGTTGGTGTAAGTCCTTTATCTGCAGTTTTGTCAGCTTTAAGGTCTTTGAAGGCAAAGGTTTCCTTACCATCAGCTTCAGGATTATCGCTTAATTTTGTTTCATTATTTGCTTCGGGTGTGTCGGTTTTATCTACAGATATTTCGTCTTTAAGTTTTTCAACGTCGTCTGTGTTGTCAATTTTCTCAACCACCTTGGCATCACATGACTTTTCCTTGTCCTTAGTTTCATTCTTCTCGATTTTATCTTCATTGGTATTATCACTTTTATTTTTAATTACTTCAAATGGCTCCTCATGGGCACTATCTGATGCCTGCTTTTCATCATTTTCCATTGCGTCACTACTAGATTTCCGTAATCTAGCATTTTCCTCAACCCATTTACGCGCTACCTCGAAATCTTTTTCGGCGCGTCTCAATTTGACTACAAGTTTCATCTGAAGTTTGGCATCATTGCGCTTTGTTTCCTGAATGCGCTGCCGCTCCAAATGAAGGAGCGCTGGATTCGGTTTGTTAGTCGTTTTTTTACGCGGTTGTTTTTTCGGTGCAATAATACCAGGGCCTTCCGTAATATCGACTTCCAGTAGACTGGCCAAAATCGATGAAGTGAATGCGACAACATCAATATCTGTATTTGGATCAATGTTTGCTGTTACTGGTTCCACTTTAGCTAAGTCCGGTGCCGGTACCTCGGCCGTCGATTGAACGGATGTAATTTTCAAGCCCCCGTGTTCTGTAGCCTTCGAACCCGATGAAGGGTCTTCCTCGTTGTCGGAATCGATGGTGATTGTATCTGTTTTTGGCTCCACAATTTCAATTTCGTTGTCCTCATCGTCGCTGGCTTGTTTTTCTGCAAAACGATCTTAGTTGATTATAATTGCTAGGTAACTGTTACATAGAAATGCTTTTACAATTAATATGAATAAATGAGGTCTTTAACAAGATCGCGTTAAATAAAACAGAGAATGTTTTTAAGATTGGCAGTAGTAAGCATAATATATTTAGTACGGCAATAACCTGATAAAATATTCCCACTAGCTTAAATATTAAGAATCCGCATTTCCTCGAGAGGAAAATTTGTGCGCAGCTTTTGCAAGGTTTTCTCATTTGGCCGCGGCTGCCGATTCATTTCGCGAGAGTAGCACTCGTAGGCAAACTTTGCCATTTGCCAGCGTAGTTTGCACGCGCGTGCGTCTCGCCGGAAGCGTGGCAATCGCCTGGCAAGTTCCGCCCACAGACGTTCGCGGGCGCCAACATCATTATAGTCCACATGCCGTGGATTCCACAGAGTGGGATAGGCTCGCATGGCTAACACCAGCTGCTGCACAAACTGTTTGTCATCGGGCATGTCCTTTAACTTTCCAGCAGCATCGCTGGAAGCATTACTACCAGTTGTACCATTTTGTACACAATCCTGCAATGGTTCGTATTCGTCACGTAAATCTTGCTCGTCAATCTTATAGAGAAAATATAAATTCGCCAAATATTTTGAGTATTTCAACTCTAGATTGGCAAAAGTATGCTTGTCCTTAATAGTTTTCAGTCGAAAGGACTTGTACATTTCGTACATCTGTTGCCAGCGTTCCTTAATATACTCGCAGCGATAATCTGTTAAATGAGAGTTTAATTATAGGATCCACACCATTATCTTTACACTACTCACTCGGCGCGGACTTCCAAAAGTTTAGCCAGAGTGAATTCCGTGTTTGTTCGTCAATACTGTTGAACTCCGGATCGGCGGACTTCCGCCAAAGTACCGGATGACTCTTTGCAAAATTAATGATGCGCATATCGATAGGACGCACCTCCACTGGCAACCGTGGGTTGCCCCTTCCTTCTAAAGCCGGCAGCTGTTGTTGTCGCTTATCGACAAAATCCTGTTGATCTTTGTGTATAGAATTCTCAATAGCATCCAATTGTTTACGCTCAAAACCATCGCCATCGGTTTCGCCACAATCGATGGGTTTCCACTCGCTGCGTGACAAATCCCTGTTGGCCAAGTAATTAGTGGCCTTATCAAAATAGCCCTTGAAACGTTTGCCCTGCTTCAGCAGTCGCTCAATGCGTACGTAACGTTTGCGTATATTCTTCCAGCGAAGCTTAATGTCATCGCCGCGAGAAAAGTGGCTAGCAATAACGCGCCACTGTTTGCGTGTCACATCCATATTACCATAGTCCGGATGACGAGTACACCAGATCGATGGATATTCGCGCAGTAGGCGAGTCAGTTTGCGATCGTAGGCATGCGCCTGCTCGTTGCGATTCATGCTCTCCTCGGTGCCGAGAGCATCGTAATCATCATCCAAATCGTCAGGGTCTTCGCCATCGTCAGCATCGTCAGCATCATCGGCATCATTATCTTGTTCATCACCATAAACATCATGCTCATCGTTTTCATTTTCACCATTATTCTCTTGCTCATCATCCTCATCCTTAGGATCACCTTCAGCGCGCACGCCAAGCGGCATTAAGGGTGGAAGCGGTTCAATGCATTGGCCATCTTTAAGGTTCGCTTGCAAACTCTTGCGGTACTCGTAGACCTGATTGTGAAAACTGTTGCAGCCGGTATTGAACAAATCAACATCATCCAACTGGCCGTAGCACACATAATCCACCGCTGCAATAAAACAATAGTGAGAGAAAGAGAAAAAGTTTAGCGAAAAACTGCTGCTGAATTCGATTCCATTGCCTTTTTTTTTTTGGATATTTTGCAAACACATGGACCAAGAGCTACATCAAATCAAATTAAACACGAACGTAGGGCTGAATTCAAAAGCCAAGGAAATGGAACTCGCAGAGTTTTTCATAAACATAACAAAAGATACTTACATGCACTCACAGACCACATATGTCATATTAAATGGTTACAATTTTTATTAACATTTCGCTTCTTTGTTTGAGAAACACCCGTCCATGTGTTTAAATATTAACAAAAGACAATGTCTACTAGTTAAGATAACAATTTGGCTTACACAGGCGCCGGCGACTGAAGCTTCTGCTAAATGTTAATCTTACTTATAACGGGCCACGCGATCAGTTGTAAAATTCAATTTGATTTAAACAAAAACACATAAAACATATTTCATAAAACTAAATACTGCACTGTTAAATTTGAGCTTATTTTGTTATTTAACAAAAAAAAAAAAAAAAAAATGTTTTACAATTTTTAGCTCGTTAAGAACTTACCGGCAGCTAGTTGACCGTTCTCCAAACTGTTTGCATCGTTCTTGAAGCCCATTTCGCGCATATCTACAAGACATTTCTCCTGCAATTGTTTAAAGCGTCCAATAGCATAAGTCGTGAGATATGACAGATGAATGTAGAGTTCCTTCAGATCCATATAGCTCCGTGCCTGATTGTATGCATTAGAATGGGTCAGCGATTGAACTTTTCCCGTCAGATGCGTGCATATTTCCATGGCATTAAAGATTTGATCCTGCAGCTGTGTGCGCGCTCGGCCAATGCCATGGGGCGGAAACACATGACGCACAAGGGTGGGAACCTTGGCCACCGGCGGTGGCGTCATCATAATTGTTGTGCCGCCGTTACTGCCAACAGGCGTTGACGTCGATGTAGGCGCTGCAGAGATATTCATCGAATGCATCTGGCTGCCATTGTTGACGCGCACCACATGCGGTGCTCGTTGCTGCTGGTTAGTTTGCGGATTAAAAATGCCCATATTGGATCCAAAGCTGGGACTATTGTGCGCAATGCGCGGCACTGGCCCCGGCGACTTCTGTTGCCTTATAATAACCTGTGGATTCAACACAACAGGGCTTCGCGTCATGGTTGTCGAGGGCTGAGTATTGGGTGGCACTTGACGCTTCACCTGTGATTTGATAAGAAAATATGTTAGTTTTTACCTTTGCCTTAATATTTTACAATGTGCGTTCGAAAACGTAATAGTACTAATTTTTCAAGTGATTTATTTAACAAGATATTGTGTTAACCTGTATGAGGCGACCGTTAGGCAAACGATATGAGTCTTGTTGTGCTGCACTATTGAGATCCACACGAAAGCCATTTATTGTATGGAAAACGGGACCAGCACTACGTATGGCGTTTGGAACTACGGTACGTCGCACTATTGCATTATTGGGCGGGGTTTGGCGATAGCGCATGCCCGAACTACTTAGCACCAGTGGCGGTGGCAAACTGTTGAGCGGGCCAGCAGATAAGCTACCATTGCTACTGGGACTAGGGCTGGGACTGGGACCAGTATAATTCTGTTGCACGGTTACAATGCGCGGCGTTGTGGTGATAGTGGAAGCTTGCACTTGGGTACGTGGTGCTGGCTTTTGTGAAACAGAGATTTGGCAATCGGGTTCCAGCATGCTGAGCAAATCGGGCGTACATACAACTTCATCGTTTGACAATTTGGCACGCTTGGCTGACTGCATCTGCAGTTTTGACGATTTCTTTACTGATGGAACAGAAATGGCATGGCTCCGCTTGGAAGCATTCGACTCCAGGCTCTCCATGGAGTCGGAAAGACTATTGGCCTTTGCTTTGGCCAGTCGGCAGCATGTGCTGTGGTCCCTTTGCAGTTGCTTTCGCAATTCCGTTTCAGATAAATGCATCAGTTGCAGACCCCTGTCGAAGAAACACCGAATTGTTAATAAGGCTTCTATTTGAGTAATATAGTTTTCAGCACTTACTTCTTTTGTGTTTCAATATAGTTGATAAGGGCCCAGTGTTGGGCGCGGAGTGGCCAAAGTATTTTGGATGTGCATCTAAAGCAATTCCAGTTCTCGTTTTGCTCAATATCCACAATAACGCCACGTGACAAGTTCTTAATGATGCACGATTTGCAGAACACAAAGGGGCAGGTAGAGCAGCAATATACCTCTCCACCCTGCCCACACCAGCGGCAGTACAGCTCTGAGCCGTCTTCACCCTTCGAGAACTCGCCACTGTTGTAAAATTCGTGGCATTTAATACAATGTGTTACTCGCAGTATGGGATGCATTTTGATGTTGTTCTCTGCGCTGGGCGCTGTGCCTATGTGTGCGCGGCAAACAGTACAGTGAACCTTACGCTGAACAACCACATCGACTGACGGGTACATTTTGAGATAGAAGCGCCGCTCCTCTTCAGGAATGCTTGCATCCATTTCATAATTGGTACCTTTACAATAACGAAGCTTACATTATCAAAACAAAATAAAACATGTCAGGGGAGCCCTGTCACTTACCTGAAAAATCAAAATCAAAGGCTTTAAGGGACGGCGATGGCGTCGCTGGAGATGCCTGCAATGTGACCGTCAGCGGTGCCTCCTCGCTTGGTATGCTGCTCATTTTCAAGCGTGCCCGGAAAAATCCTGAGATAGCCACACGTGGATAAACAGCCTTGGAATATCTTTATTGTATAGGCACGAAATTGTGCAAAATTCTGGCAAACAAGGAGCAGCAGTTTTCACGCGTCGCGCTTGTTATTTGCAACTGTGAATAACACTAACACCAACGCATGATTTACACTTAATAAAGGTTACAAATAACGCGATGAATGATCACTGATGTTTTCAAAAATTGCTTTTCAAATTCGCGTATTATAGTTTGGTGATTTTTAAAATTGTGCTATTTGCTTGGCTGACAGCAAAAAAATAAATTTTCATGCGATGTATCTACTCGTTTACAATATGGCGGTCACTTCGTGTAAACCCGAGCAACCCGAACAGTCTCTACGAAGCAAACACACTAACTTTTACCGAAAGTCTGGCCGATAATGTAATAAATCTATTATGTATAAAATGTATTCTTTAGATGGATACTTATACATGTGGTTTTTAAAATTTAAAAAATCTTAACTTGGGATAACGATCTAGAAATACAACTCATTACTACTGATCTCATCTATATTAATAACATAATATATTCTAGCCACCCAAAAATAAAAATAAAAATCAGTTAATCTTATTACAAAGTCAAGAAAATTACAAAACAATTTCAAACAAAATGTGAAGATTTATTAAATATCTGAATTTTATGGCTGGCAACCCTATCAGCAACGCTTCATCTCTTTTGCACTCATGCAACTTTCGTAAAGGCACGAACATGAATGTATAGAAGTATAAAATTCAATTTAATTGATGATTGCTATTCATTAAAACAATGAGCAAAAGTAAGGCTGTAATATAAAAAGAGCTAATGTTACTAATTTAGAAAAACTATATTTTTAGATTTCAACCTAACAATCCTCTTAAGATTTGAAGCGCTTTTCAGCACTGTTCGCAAATTGCAGCACTGATAACTTTGTTTGGCAAATTTCATTCATTCTCTTGTTACCGAAATCACTAACCAAACATTTGGTAAGTGCCTAACTGCTATTGTTTATTTTTTTGTCATAAGAATTTATCAGAAGTACTGCAAAGAAAGGTTTTGTAGAATTAAGTGCAAATTACACATTACTGTGTTGGTACGAAAAAATTAAAAACAATGGTCGGTGTCACTTAGCTAGTAAAACAGCGTTTACTTTTATTTGTCATCTCTTCTTCTTTGTGGACAGAGGTTTTTGCAGTATAATAATTTTAGGGATTTGACAATTACGATTGTATTGAAGTGTGCACGTTGTTTAATATTTATTTTTAAGTTGTATTGTTGAGACTATATAATCTATTGACGTAGGCTTTATGTATCTTCTTTAAAATACAAACGTAAATGCGGTCAATCGAAACGCAAATTGTAACTATCGACTAATTTAGGATGCGATAGCCGAATGCGATGTTTTGATAAATTTTTATTTGTGTGTTTTCGTCTGTCATTATGTGTTTTCTAACAAATATATTGAAAGAACATGTCCTAGTAAAATGTTATCGTTTTAATTACAACTCAGTTTAAAATAATACCCGGAGCCATTTACAAAATGGAGCCCTCAAGTTCTAAGTCAGTTACCGAGTCGCTGAGTTCTGACTTCTTTTATGGCTGGGACTTACTATACAAAACTGTAGATGGTTCAATAAACAAGAAAGCAGATGTTTTGATAGTGCTCAGTCACTTTTTACTAACGAAGCATTACAAATTCCGCTGCGTTGGTATTGGCGACGATGTAAGTGACCCGCATAATTTTAGTTTATATACTAAAATTGTAATTGACCACTAATAATATTTGCTTCTAGAAAACTCTGCAAGAAGACGAAGTAGGCAGCGAATTGCTGCCGGATAATTGGAATGGCGACAGTACAAAGTACGCACTGCGCTATGTTCATAATAAGGTGCTTTATTTGCTGCTTGGTCATATAACAGAAGATGACTTAATTGTCAATCTGCTGGACATCAATACCAAGAATGTGTCCAACATCTGCATCTCGCCCGAATCAATGGTAGTAGAGATAAAAGGTGGCATTGCAAAAACTATGCCAACTGCAACGGAAATTATTGAACGTTTTCGCAAGGAACTTTGTGATCCGGTAAGTGGCTGGACATAAACAAAAAAAAGCAACCATAATTGCATTCCCAAATGTTTTTCTAGATATTTACGGGCAACTCACGTGAGGTTACCACACAGACCCAGGTTAGCCCGCAGACAGCACCACAATCGGCAGATCCTTTGCGCATTGGGGAACCCAGACGTCCGGGGTAAACTCTATACTATCAGCTTTTTTATTTCATCATTCATAAACGTGTGATGTTTATTACAGCTCATACATGCCGCATGGCTTTGAGCCACGACCATTTGGTTTTCCTGATGTTGGCCGTGGGGACTTGGATCCGCTTGGCCGTGGCCCCGGTAATTTGTTTCCGTTCCCGGGAAATCCAGGATTGGCGCGTTTCGATCCGTTAAATCCTTTAAACCCACAAAACCCAGGACCCATGGGACCAAATCCAGATCACATGCGCCCGCCCCACTGGAATCCCGATTACTACATGTAAAATTAGACACAGTCGTTCCAATAGAATCGATAGCCTATCAAATCATTAGTTTATTAAGCATTGAGCATTAATTTGAAGTTTTCTGAAAACAGTAATAAAAATTGGACTGAAAAACGCGGTACGAGTTTTTTGTTACTAATATACATTACATTTTATTATTGCTCATATAACATACAAAAAAATTCAGAACAGACAAATCAGCCTAAATATTAACAGAAATTTATTGACTTAATGTAATACATACTTAATAATGTGACGTTACAATACATAATCAATTCATGCACATTAGGTTGCGGATCGGTTTTAGTGCAACAAAGAGAAACGTAATTAATGTACAAAAAATATACCTATAAACTACACAATGTAATGGCGTGTTATTGTGCGAAATAGAGTAAATTTTTTTTTATAATTGTATACGTATGCATTAACGCATATGTACATACATATGTATGTATAAATTTGAAGTGCGCTTTCGTTATCTCAATATAAAAGAAAAAAGTTCAAAATATGCGCAACTGTTAATGGTAAGTATGATAATACAATTATTTTACATAGTTTATGTATACATAAATTTTTTTGTGGTAAGCATTTAAGTATAGCCTAATATTATTTGTATATCATAATATTTTGCTAAATTTGTTAATTATTTCACTTTTAAGGTTGTTTCAAAACGATCTAGCTCAGCTCATATTGACTGACTTAAGTTACCGCTGCACTTTCAGAATAATAATTTCTTTATTAAGTTACATGTAGATATGTATATTTTTTAAAATCATTTTGTGCCTTGGGGCGTTCGTCTGATTGTAGTGCGTTTGTTTGTGTTTATTTCTAGCGATGCGTATAGCTTTCTCCATCCATCACCACCTCATCTCAGTCCCATTCCCCAATAAACATACGTGGTGTAGGCACATAGCCGCGAGTTGGCAGCGGTAAATGGCGTCCATAGATGTGATTGTATGGGGATTCGACAAGCTCGGAATCTACAAAAAGCGCAACAAACTGACATTAGCAAGTGTGTACATAATACCTGTTTTCGTATTCATTCTCTATGATTATGATAATGATAAGTGTATGGATATTGATCATGTAAGTATGTACAATGTTAACGGTATAGGTAAACTGTTTGCCGTCCAGAGTCCAAGTTAATGTAAAGAGTTAGCTAAACCAGGTAAACCAAGGTGCTACTAGACCACAAAAAAATAGACCATATTCAATTTTGCGTTTCAAGTATATACACAGCGCATATCCAGATCGTGTATTGGATGATATTATTAACCCCAAACAAATAACCTCATTTCAATAGTCGAGTATTTGGATTTTCTTCAGGCTGAGGCTGCGCGGCTTGCGCGGCTTTAGGTAGCCATAAATGGAATCCATGTCGCTGATGTCAAGGCGGCTTGCAGAGCGCCCGGTTCTTTGTGCAGTCGGCGGTGCATTGTTTGTTGTTGTTGCTGTTGCTGCTAATGTTGGTGGTGGTTGTGGTGCTGCTGCTGTTGCTGTTGCTGTTGCAGTCATTGCTGCTAGTGCTGTTGGTAATCTCTTTGTTGCTGCTGCTGTGCCTGTTGTTATACTTTTGTTTTTACTACTGATATTATTTTTGTTGTGGCATTTCAAGACGTCATCATTGTTTTTCTTGGCATTGCTACTGTTGCTGCTGCTGTTGTTGTTGTTCGTTAGCTGTCGCTTGTTGTTGTTGTAGTTGTTGTTAGTATTGTCATATGGTTTTTTGTCAGTTTTCTGTTGCTGCTGCCGTTTGCTCCGCCAACTTTGCCCTGGCAGCTTGGGCTTATTGTAATATTGCGCCCGCCTACCACTCTCCTGGAAACCGACATCTGCATCCAGTGAGCTTGGCACACGCTCGTAAATGTTGAACGTCGCGACGGCTGCTGCTGGCGCTATTTTAGAAACAATGCGCCGCCGTCCGCCGTACATGTACAGCGAGCCCTCCTCGTTGGGCTGCTCGAAGAAGCTCTCTGTCGACTGGGATTTGTTGCGTGCGGCAAGCAACGCTGGCGCTACTAACTGACGCAACTGAGCGCGATCCACATACATGTCCGTATCCTCATTGCTGAGCACGGCACGCGGATGTTGCACGTGGTGCAAATGTTGGTGGCTCTCGTGTCGTATATAGCCACTGTCGGTATTGCCCGTAGTCATGCTGTCGTCAATGTCAAAGTCCCGGTCGAAGTCATCGTATTCGTAGCTGTCATCGTATGTTGTCGGCACGTCCTCTTGCACCTGCTCTAGCACCGATATATCGCTCTCGCTGCACCACTTGGCCACGCCAGCATGCTTGTCCAACAATCCGCCACTCAATCGCTGATGTTGCCGCAGCTGCTGGTGACTGAGACTGCGCTGTGGCCGAGGTGCCGGCATCTGACCACAAAGCGGTGCCAGTGCATAGCAGCTGACACAGTTGCAGGCATTCTCGGTTAGCGTTTGGGTGCGTATCATGGACGGGCGTCGTGCACCTTGACGCACAGCCATTGCCTCAAGATCATCATAGTACTCAGTTGGTGGATAGAAGCTTTTGCTCTGATGCTGCCGATGCTGCCTATGCTGGCAGTGGCGATGTTGCTGATGCCGATGGTGCAGCATGTTCCCATGTGGCTGGTGGGGATGTGGGTGGTGCAAGTGCAGGTGCTGGTTGCTAGTACGTGCATTGTGGTGGTGCTGATGTTGGTGCTTAACTTGCGGCGCCAGTGAGGTGCATTGTGTCTTGTTGTTTGTTGTTGCAATTGCAGTTGTTGTTGCTGTTGTTGTTGTTGTTGGTGCTGTTAGGTCCGTTGGCAGTGATTGTGGTTGCATTTGCATTTTATGCATTTGCAGAGCGTGCGTATTGTGTTGTTGTTGCAGTTGATGTGGTGCTAGTAGCTGGGCTTGATAGCAGCCCTTTTTATTATTATAAATACCTATGCCACTTTCATAGCTGCGCGTTTGCCAGATCTGATGTGGATGCTGCTGCTGCTGCTGATGGTGATGATGACTCGATGGCTGCTGGTGGTGCACGGCATGCGCCGCTGCCGCTGCTGCTGCCGCCGCCATCAGTTGCTGTTGCTGCTGTGTGATGTGATGGCTATGCGAATGCATGCCCGCCAAATGATTGTGTATCATTGAAGTCTTTTTTTGGGTGAGCGTGCTAATGCCATTGCCATTGCCATTGCTGTTACCATTACCATTACCATTCATAATGATGTTGTTGGCATTGCCGTCCCTTTGATCCTTAGTTTTGGATGACTTAACAAAATTGGGTACGCGTGCACGCAAGCCACAGTAATACGGATCATCTGCAAAAGAACCGATTATTATTTTCTGCTTAAAAATACCTTTTGCCGACAATGTTTTACCATATTTTTTATTGTCCTTGCCCTTGTCGGACTTGCCGCGAGACAATTTGATTCTGCTCTCCAAATCAATGTCATCATAGTCCGGCTGTGAAGAGGAAAAAACAAAGCAATCGATTTTTATTTTTGCAAAAATTAATAAATAATTAAATCCATGTTTTTGAATTATAAATTTTCGAAAAAAATTATTGATCCTTAGTTGCTTTGAATATTTTTCACTGACAAATTTGTGCTCACAAATCGCAAACATTCGATCTATCTAATTTATCTAATAAAATTTTAATCGGGACGCTTTCTTTTTATTGGAAAAGTCTTTTATTTCATTTTCTTCTCTAACCTACATTTTCAGTTGTTATTTGACCCGTATCTGAAATTATACATATATACTACATTTAAGCTGGTTATCCTAAACCAATTCATACCAATCTACTAACTTTTTAAGGTAACATTTTCGGGAATCTCTAGGCTTTTCATCATTGCTACATATGTTCTCGACCATTTTTAACATAATACCCTTACAAATTTGTAGAATTAGAGTCCGACTTTTGCATGCACTTTCGTTTGATAAAAAAAAAATGAATCAATAAATAGATTAAGAAATTATAAGTTACACAATAATAATAATTGTGTTTATTTTCTCAAATTTCTTTAGTTAATCACCATTGCAAACAAAAAGTATTAATTTTCAATATTTAAATGGAAATGCCTGAATATTTAAATGGAAATGCCTGAAAGCTCATGAAAACTAAACAAAAAAAAAGCCAACAAAACGAAAAAATACAAAAAACTTGGGCAACAAACGCGTTGGTTACACTTTGCGCAAGGTGCACCAGCACACGTCGTATGTTTGAATGTATGTATATGTTGTTGTAGCGTTGTATTAGTGCGTCGCTTACAGTTAGCCATAACTGTGCAGACTGGCCAAAGACTGAGACAACGAAGCAGAGCCCATAGCATTAGCTTGGTCGGTCGTTGGGCCCATTGGCAGCCATTGGTAACATTCCGTGCATATTAATTACACGCGATTCGTTTGCAGTTATTTTTCGAATATTATTGAATGCAAGCCAAATGCTTGGTGAAGCTCAACGATATCCAAAAAAGCGAAATCGTCGCCGCAACAAGTGGCCTGGTATTTATAGCAAGACGGTATTCAGTGTTCAGTGCAGGGCTCATAGCCAGAGTCGTAAACCATTTTGCAAGTGCTCGCGTTGCGCATTTAGCCAAGCATAGCCTCTGTTATTTGTTGTTGTTATTGTTGTTGTTTTTGCTGGACTGGTTGCCACACTTCTTGCTCGTATTATTTACGTATATATATTTGTGTGTCAAAATTTATTTATCAAGCATTCGCACATAGCTAACTAGTACAACAATTGTTCCAACACTTGGCTACAAAATAATTGAGCAACTTAACTTACAAGTTTTAAGTTAATCTATATGCATATAGTTATTTGCTAATTATCTCACCTTTGGAATTAAATCGTGCGCATAGACATTATCCCTGGGCGGCAATTTAGGTGGCTTCTCGCTGCGTTTGTGCGCCAATTGCTGCGTCTGCAGCAACAATTGCTCTCGCGTGGCAGCCACATGACCATTGCTGCTGCCATGATTCAAATGCTTGCCAAACTGCTGCTGCTGTTGAAGTTGTTGCTGCTGCAGCTGTTGCTGCTGGTGGCCGCTGCCAAAGCCAGAGCTGCCTGAGCTACCGTTGCTGCCATTGCCGGCAACGCTGTAGGGATCCTCATCTGGTATGGGGATGCGCGGGCGATTCTTAATATCTACAATGGGACGTTGCACTGAAGCCCATGAAGTCGAAAAAAAAGGGAATTGTATGTCAAATATACTAATTAGTTGCCTGATATGTATCAATAATAATCGACTACCAAAAAATGGCACGCACGCATACAGAAACATCGAAGAATAGAAGCAGCTTAAGTTAACTTCTAATAATGCGAAGCATTGAAATGTAAGTATTGTCTGGACAAAAGATGATTACAGAACGAGAAAAAAAGTCAAAAATCATAAATATGTTATTGAATGAATGTTTTGGAGGGGCTTTAGGGATTTTAAAACTTTATAATTCAACACATAAAAGAGGTTACAGTATAAAAATATAGTAATTATTCAAGGTAATTAAAAACCAGGATATAGGATATATTTTTGGCAATTGGCATTAACAAGTTGAGAAGAAAGAAATTTTAAAAGTAGCCTTTTTATATTAATATTATATTATATATTTTTAAGACTTATTAAAAAGTGTGCAATTTGCTAAAATATTTACGTATCAAAGCTATTTATTCAGTTCTTGCTCATCTCTAGAGCATAAAACATAGTACAAACTCATACACAAGAGACACTTGTGCACAACTCACCTGGCGGCAGTTTGCTCTTTAGCATATCCATGGCTACCACATTCACAATGAGCACCCAAATGGGGCACTCCAAAATGTCATTCTCCGATTTGACAAAGGCCACTGCCGATAGGCATTGCGTCTCCAAGCGACGACGATCTGGATAGGCACGGCGCAGTTCACGATTTACGTTCGACTGAAACTTCTTCATATCGAAGAGCTGTAGGCAAAAAACAGCAAGTAAGTTTACAATAACACAATTTGCATATGCTTGTAGTACTAACAACAACAAGGTACTAACTTTATTTTCTTGTTGATTTAAATGATGTAAAGGACTAACCTTGACTATTTTTTCACTTTCGAGCGCCTGATTTGGAAGCTTTAATATTTCGGCACCAATGGAGGTCTCCTCGTTGGGATTGCTGGCGGTGCTCTTAACAAAAACGTTGCTCTTGGCATAGCGACGCACGAGTATATTGCCAGCATCGTCCATCTTGATCTTGACGCCCTATGTAAAGTACAAAAATAGATATTTAAGAACATATTTAAAGTTAGCTGTAAATCTATAAGTAGATTTTTGACAGCTGGCACACCGCTAATGGGTATTCCTTGTAGCTCTTACTCAGTCGCCCATAAATTATGTTTATTATTTTTATCAGGTACAATATACAAATAAACAGCTGGAACGCTTTTTTGAAACTGTGTCGCTCACTTTAATGAGCCATAAAGTTGAACTCATGCTTACCTGGCCGATGACGCGTTTCATCTCGTCCGTCTTCTGATCTCGCATGGGATTGTCAAAGCCGCACAAGCCAATGCTACAATAAACAAAACAACAAAAAATATTCAGTAAGACAATTATAAGCACACAGCAGTTTATTAATTGCAAATCAATCAGCTGCCGCATTAGGCAAAAATACAAAATACAATATAAATAAAATAAAAGTGGCAGTCGCATTTAGCACTTTGTGGCACGTTCACTTTTTGAATTGGAGTGGTGCATGAGTCACTTTGCTGCTGCTGCAGCATTTTGTTACATTAAACGTTTGACAAAACATTTGGGTGCATTTTGCTGCAGCAACATCACCCCAGACGAAAGCAGCAGCAGCACTAACATAACTGTGCATTCGCCTGCCACAAATTCGCAATGACAGTGATTTATGCGGTCGCCGCAATGTGTGGCAGCTGCAGCCGAATAATATGTATAATAATAGTTTCATATTTGTGTGTGCGTTTGTGTTTTTTTTTTTTAATTTTTTCATCGGCGTGTTTAATTGCTGAACGTGCCTGCAGCTGACTCATGTTCAATAGATGGTGAAGTTTGTGGCTTAAGTCTTTTGTTTTCTTAGCCTTGCCAAAAATACTGTCAAGCTAAATTTTCACATACATTTATGTACGTATGTTCATGCTGCTCTGCAGGAAGCAGCACTTGGCTCTATTGTTGTTGTTTTGAATTTGTGTCTTAAGGTCGAAATAAATGTCGGGCTGAAATGCTAACAAGAAGCTGCAGAAAAAGCCACAAACGGCAAAGCAGCAGCAGCAGCAGAAAGCAAAACAATGAAACGAAGCTAATTGTAATTGTCTTTTGCAAAAAGGCCACCGCATGACTGAGGCCGCCACAGAATGTTGCTGTTGCCTGCAGCAACAGTTGACGCTGTTCTACCGATCATTGTTGGTGCTGTTATCTGCACTGCTCCTGTCTCTGCAGCTGCCAAGCTCACTTGACGCCGGTCTGTCACTATTATGTTTTATGTTAATTTGTATAATGAAGCGCTGCCAGCCAAAGCGCAACAGCTAAAAGAACGGCAGCAATTGCTGTTGGCATTTGGCCATGTGCCTTAGTTTTGCGCATAACATCTGCCGACGTCGACGTTGCGGCTGCTTGGCGTTGATTTATTGACTAAATGCTTGTAAAAACCGTTGAAATGTGTGTCAAAGTTTTCCATGAAATGAAATCGACATGGACTAGTGCTGATGTTACTGTTGCTTCTGCTTTTGCTTTTGCTGCTGATGTTGCTGATGTATGTCTTTCAAGGTTGTCCCTAAACAAAGCGGATTTGTAGTTATTTTTTTGGCTTCTTTTTCTCAATTTCGTTAAATGTTTCGTTTAATACCAACCCGGCCGATAGGCGTTATTAATATGGAATGCAGAAAAAAGCCGGAGCATAAAAGGAACCAGTATTCAAAAAGAGAACCCAACCCCTGGCAGAAACACACTGGTAGTTTACCAATTCATGGCCAGACACAAAAGTTGCATTCACTTCGATGCGGCCAACATACAGCTACTTTTATGTGTGTGTATACATATCGGTTGCAAGGTCGTCCACTATAAAATACATTAAAAAAATGCATATATTTACAAAAAAAAAAAAAAATACTGAAAAAAACTGGACCTGACACGCCTAAATGAGCTAAAAATGCGAAAGGCAAAAAGGCAGGCCAAGCACAACCATCTGTGCTTTGTGCTGCATTTATACGCCTGCCAATGAAAGCGAGAGTCCAAGTTGTAGCGGGTTTTTCTGCCGGAAAGATGCGAGAAACTGCACAAAATATTTTTTTTTGTAGTTCAAGTTAAACGTGTGCAGTGGGTCAAACCTTGCACGAGGGGGAGATGCTGTTGGCTGTGCTGCAGTTTATGCTTTTTCAAGGAAGCGACAGCAACAATGCAGTTAACGGCGACTGGTTTCAAGCGATCCAAAAACTGGCACTGTCACCGCTTTGACCTGCGGCTCGTTTTGCATGGACAACAGCAAAACAAAGCTGACAAAAACAACAGCAACAACAACCGGTTGAGCTAAAAATAATGCATGGCATAATGTAAGAGAAAATCAGAGGAGCAGACACTTTAATAAATGCTAGTAAAACTTATTTAAACTTAAAGACTTGGGCAACAAACGCGACAGCCTTTGTTCAGTAACTAGCTACAAAGTATAGTTAGTTTTAATTTGCTCCAATTAGATAATTTATTTGTGCACAACTTATTGGCCGCACCTTAAAAATTTTGAGACCCACTACTGTTCTGGGCTAACAAAAAAAAGTTATATTAAGCTAGCACGTGTGCCGGAGACAAATGTTTTGTGGCAATCGCTGACTCCTATCCGCTTCAATTGTAAGCAAAATTGCTAGAAAAATCGGGAAAAAAACATTATACACAACAAACTGTCTTTTGTGTGCTGTAAATTAAAGCGTGGCCTTGGACAGCCAAGGCGGGTCGCGCCTTTTTTGCCTTACTTTTGATTCGCACGAAATGAAATGTTGCAATCAAATGGTCGACGAACAGTGCCCTGTTTATATCACGCTGCGCCCGATATTGCCGCAAGTACTATTATGATTTGATTTTACCAGCAACATGCTAATTTTTTGATTGGCAACGCCCACGCAACAGCAATACCAATCGCAACAGCAGCAACTACAACAGGAACAGGCAACAGCAGCCGACAACTGTCATAAGCAGCATAATTTATATTGGCGCCATTTCAATTGTTGCACAAGATAATGGCCAGACATGTAAGTGGTATTGCCATGAGTGCTTAAAGGGTTTGCCCATTAATTAAATGCGCTTGTTGTGCACACAAAAAAAGGTGAAAAAACTGCTCTTGCAGCTGCAACTGTTGCTGATGCTGGTGCTCCAACAAATGTGTGGTCCTTAGCCTCTACTGCGTGTCATTTGGCGCAACTCCTCCACAGCAGTCTTATTAATTAATTTACATGCAGCAGCGATGGCAACACCAGCCAGCTATAGACGCGAGGTGTAAAATGCCAATCGGCAACATGCAACGAGCCAGCGCTAGGCAACTTGATGACACCGAGCATGGATTACCCTTTCAGCAAAAATAGTACATTATACACACATAATATTCACAAAATAAGCACAACTTACGTAAAACAAATAGTTTTAGATTTTATATTTCTTTTACCTGTCTTAAGTTCTTTAAATTATAAACTTTTATTACTATTTGTTGTGGTGTTCCTTGCAACAAATGTTAGAACATTTATTAACAAATTTTAGGCTTGTACCATTAATAAATGGTTAACGTTTCTTAAATATTTTATTACTCACAAGTGCTCGCATCTATTATAATATTTAAAATTATGTTTTCCTTTATGTGCGCAATGTTGTCAAAAACGGGTTTTCTGTGACAAAGCGTGGCTAACTATTAATAAATATAAAAGTTTTGAAATGAGAAACAAGTAAACACGTCCAAAACGCATTAACATACCAAATTAATGTATTGTACACAGATCAGGAAGTTTTGATAGATGGGCAACATGTTTGCAGTGAAAGTCAAGCCAAAGCAGGTTTATTCAACAACTCATGAAATGGTAAGTTCAATAATTTAATTTTATTAAAATACCTGTAAACTAAATACTTAAAGTCAAAGCTTGTAGAATTTGTGTTATGCTCGATCAAAAGTACCTGCTATGAGCTTGGGTTTTATTTGCATTTAAGCAGATTTCCAGTGAAAAAATGTTGCGTGTGCAAGAAAATGCACTATGCATATGATAGCCAAATCTATGTAGCATTCAAATGCAATACCTATTTTTAAATGGATGGTAAACAAGCTAAAGACCTTCTACTTAGATGCTAACAAGGGCTGACAGCAGCAGCAGCAGTAACAGCGGAAACAGAAGCAGCAATTGTTTGCTAATTAAACAACATGAAGACCCTTACAAGCTGTTGCACCTATTACTAAAATAGACAACCGACAAGGGTTTAAAACAGACCACACACGAACTGAAACAAGTTGGCTGTTTGAAGTCAGCGGCATGCCATTTGATTAACTTGGCACTTTCAACTCGAAATCAGTTTCAATTTTCCACATTATTGTCCATGCTTCCCCTCACTACACAGGGCATATTTAACCTGCAATTGACATGAACAAGTAGCCAACAGCAATAGCAACAATAACAGCAACAAACACTCGTTATGCTGCTGCTCGGTTGCAAAAAGAAAGAGGAGCCGGCTGCAGCGTCTTAAACTGCAAAATGACACCGCCAATTTGCATCTGACAATCTTTGATGACCTCGTCACGAACAAACGAATGACTTTCGTTATTGTTTTGAAATTCGTTTGACTTTTGTTACCCTGCCGGTCATTAGAAATGAGTAAAACGCAGACTTTAGTAGATGTAAAAATAGAAGTCCGTAAATATTTTTTATTATAATTATTTAGTAGGGTTTTAAAAAATTTAAAACTTTTTCTCGTTCAGAGAAAAAAGAAAAATGTTTAAACGATGGCAGCACTCCTTAATCACAAGTTAAAGTAATGGAAATCCCTTAGTTTATAATTTTAAGATTAAGCTCTTTTTTTTTTGTGTAAACAATGTCGAATTAAGTCAATGAAGATAACATTTATTTAAGTTTTGCTACACTGTGCAACGTTTTTGTTGTTTTTATTGTTATTATAAAGTATAATTGGAGTTGTTGACATTTTCGTGGCAGCATCTTCACTTCGGTGTTTTGTGTTGCACGCAAAGGAAGCCGCCATGCAACAATTGAAAGCGATGCCCTTCTTTGGCCCCATTACTACTCTTGTTGCTGTTGTTTATGCTGTTGTTGGGGCTACTGTTGACCAGGCTAGGTTATTTTCTTCGAGCCACAAAACAAACTTGTGTTGTTTGGCTATGCGTTTAATCAGCACATTTATGGACTAATACATTATGCATTCGATACTCATTGTAATGCTAATATTGAGACAAAATATATACATATGGATATGTATAGGTACTTGTAAGCTCCACTCCATTATGCAGACTTCTTGACATTTGGCTGGGAGTATGCGAGCTGAGCACTTTAATGGTTGAATGTGTGGGCTGTGCAGAAAATTGGCATAGTAATTGAGGCAAAAGCGTTTGGCATTTGCAATTTCTGGCACGCAACTACGAAATCATTTTGAGACGGAATATGTTAATTAGCCTCAACTGCAGCACGTCTGGCCCCAAAAAGACACAAAACTGCAGCCAAAATCAAAATCACAACCAAAACCGAGTAACTGCTTAGCTTAGTTACCAAAAACCTTAAGTTCTTGGAAAAAAAAACAGCAACTTAAATAGCTGCGCAACGGAAATTGCTCATTTTATTCAAATACGCGCAATTATTAAAATATTTTCACTTGTTGTTGCTGTTGTTATTCGTCATTTTTACGTTCGTTTTATTTTCGGGCATTTTCACATGCTACAAATTGCCGCCAGTGAGTGAGGTCACAAATGTCGTAATTTGCATTCGCATTCGTCGACAATTTAGCTGAAGGTTCAGGTTCTCTGGCCTTTTTACTTTATGTTTTTTTCTATTTTAAAATCACTTGGCATTGCAAGTTCAGATTGACAATTAAATTGTAATACCCAAAACCATCAATTTAATGGGCGTTGCAGACGCGATGCCTTGCAAAGTTTCATTCATTGCTCATTTGGGAGCACATCAGGTGTAATTTTATAAGTAAATAAAAACAATAAAAAATTAAAAAAGAGATGTTGGCAAAAACAAATACAATATTCCGCAAAACCTACTCCCTGCTGCTACTGCCGCTGCCGAGTTTCGTTGTTAGTGGGTCAAGGGCATTTCAGAGGCATAATTTGCTTGAGTTTGTTTTTTTTACCTACCACTTTTTTCATCGTTAATTTATATTGTATAAATATTTGTTTGCCTTTGTTTGCTTGTGTGATGTGTGTACAATTAAATATAGCTAACCCTTATTATTTGCATACTTACCGCATGCCATCGAAGCCATCGTCGGAGCCATTGATGGTCAGCACCGGTGCACGTGCGTATGCTTTGGCCACTCGGCGATTCCGCTCGAAGACAATCACTTTGGCCCAGATCTCATCATCGATTTGAGTCCATTTGTCCAGCACTTCCTGTATGTGTTCCTGCAAAATTGGAAAGAGCCGAGAGAGAGAGAGAGAGAGAGGTGTTAAAATGAGAGCGTGCTAAATGGCATTAACTGCTTTGGCAATCACACAAAAGACTTAGGCGAGCAACTTGCTGAAGACAAAAGAAAAATCCGAAAAAAGCTGCTGAAACTCTTGCAAATGCAAACTACTAATGCCAGCAATTTTCACTTTCCATCAGTGTGTGTTTGTTGTGTGTTTGTGAGTGTTTGAACTTTTTTGCCAGCAAAAGTGAACGGCCTTGTTGGGGGCTTGCGTTTGAGCCTTTATTTTTCACGTTGTTGTGTTTCACTTACTTTACTTTTACTATTGCTTTTTTTTTGTTGTGTTGCTTTTGGTATTTATTTATTTTTTTTTTTTTTTTCTATTGGCTGCCATTACAAGCGACTGTGGATTTGTAGTTGCTGGTTAGTGTTGTTAGTTTGTTAAATAAAAGTTAAAGCCAAATCGGAGCAAATGCTGGCACGAAGCTGGCGCGCCAGCCAGTCGTGGTGCAGCAAGACATATAAAATTATAGACAGCGCGCGTTTACTGTTTTTATTGCTGCTTTTTTATATTTCAAATCACTAATGTATGTGTTGTGTGTGTGTGTGTGTGTGTGTGTGTGTGTGCACATATATTTAAAGTGTTGCAAAGCTTTCGATTGCACTAAGAAATGAAAATGCAACTCGCTTGCGCTTGCGTCATGCCTAAGTGATCAGCGCATATTTTACATATATGATATACTTTTAAATACAAACGTAAATAGATACTATATTAAAAAACATATGTGTTTGCACAAATGTATACACAACTAGATATCATGTAGGCGTTATCATATTGAGTTATCACATTTCGAAGCATTAATTATAAAAGTTGCAACACAAATATTATAACAAAGGCAACAATAATTTTTCCTTTTTTCATTTTGATACAAAAATATACTTATAATTCATTAAATAATTTTTTAACTACAATTAGTCTTAAATTTTTTAGCATTATCACTTTTTATATTGTTTGTATCGATCGATTGATCATTGATTTTCGATTGTTAAATTGAAAATACAAATATTTCACGTTGTTCAAACTTTCAGTGAATTTGGCAGAATATACCAGTTAAGTTATATAAAAAATGTGTATTTTTGAAAAAATATTAAACAACTTTCACATAAGCCCGGTTGATAAGCAACAGTAAGAAGGTGGGATAAATATGCAAATCTTAATTGAACGTTTACACAAATAACATAAGTGTTTCATTTAATATTAAGATTATTTGTAAGGAGCACAAATAACAAGTTAGCTCAAATTGAATTTGAATGTCTTAGTACTTATTGTGCCGCTCTCGAATTAACATACATATGCATGTATAATCAAGGCTGTAAGTGCCGCACAGCTGGCAATTAAATGGCTCTACATTATCATATGTTGAGGCGAACGGATTAAAAAAAAAGAGTTCAATTAACCCGAACAAAGAACAGGGTCATAAACAAAGCCATTAGCCCAGTAACCAACATGCCCACAGTTTTATACTCATTTTCGGGCAGAGTTCAGTGTTGCCTTTGTGAACAAGCAGCAACAACAACAACAACAGCAACAACGAACAAAAGATATTATGATGAAAACTCAGGCAAGCGAATCTGTATCTAACGTTTCTTTTTGGTTGAGTTCTACATATAGACGTTGTAGTTGTTGATTATACAGACACTAAAGACAAGAGACGAGTGGTAAACTTGTCTAAGCAGCCGCTCAGATGCTGCCACTTCGTTGAGCGGGCCAGGCCGCATATTAAAAATGCAAATAAATCATGTAGTAAAACTTGTTAACCTTTTCGTATGCTTTTGGGTTTATACTTATAAATATATATAAAGTGTGTTTGCTTGTGTATGGCGTACTTTAGCTTTAATTTGTTGCTGCTGTATGTGCGAGTCGACAGCACTTTTGATTTCACTTCAAACTCGCGTAGATTCTTCTTTTTCAGCTCCGGCTTTAGCCGTCTGGGCAGATTCACTTTTGATGTACAGGTTTTTCAAATATTTTTTGTGGCTGCTCCGAAAGAATGTTGTAGGCTCAAGTGTCGTATGGCCAAAACAAGTTACACGCTTTTTCTGTTGTTGCTTAAAGTTTTTGTACAAAATTTCTAGGCCATCTTCTTCGGCTTCAAATTTTATGAGACGACCTCAAAATGTCGAAGTTCAGTTCGCAAGCACAAATGCGGTTGGTTCGGCTACTATTTTAGCTGTTTTATGCACTTTTGCTTGTTATTGTTGTTGTTGCCATTGTTGCTGCTTCTAATTAGCCCGGTTACCCAGGGTTGGGCCTGAGCACGCCAGAGCAAACCAATGGAGCGCGTGGTTGTGTGCTACGTATACGTAATATTTGCTGTGCATGAAAAATTAGCACAGCTTTAAAATACATGTTATAAGTATGTAGTTTATTTATGCAGTATATTCAAATAAATAAGTGTCTGTGTTCTGGCCAAAATGCCAATCGATTCTTAAAAAGCAACTGAACTGGTTTTTAGCACACATTTGTTATGCAAATCATTAACCAATCTACTTTGTATAGCATGATATTTTAAAGCTAGAAAAAATTCCTATAGATACCATATTTATAAAATTTTATTGTTGGCGGCTTTGACGCAAATCGATAATCAATCGAATAACTTAGAAGAGGCGCTTCAAAGTTAAAAAAAAAAAATAAAGCTTATGGAATAAAATAACAATTCTTTCTCATTATTATTAAAACAAAGTCAACGTAAAGATTAAGCAACAAAAAAAACATCTTAAATATATATAACAGTTGCCCTAGTATGGATATAAAAATGATGTAAGAATTTTTGACAAAAATTAAGTATTCAAATGTATTGTTAAATTTTTTAATGAACAATGAACCAAAAGTTTATGAATAAAGTTTTTGAAATACATACAAAAACACTCGCTTTTTGAAACCAACCATTCTGTTAAATTAATATATATTCTGCCAGGCCTCTGTAAGCGTGTCACAAATTTTGTTCAAACTTCCTTTTACTTTTGGGTGCCGTTCCATAAAGGGCACAAACGCCATTAAGGTGTAATTAAAGTAACTGTCTTCCTCTGCTGCTGCAACTGCAGTGGGCTTAATAAGTTCTATAATTGACACCCAACAGCACAAAAAATGATATAACAGCATTAAACACAGTGGAAAAAAAAAACACGTGCACAAGTGCAATTCGCCGCGGAAGTTTGATCAGGTCGTTGTTTGAGGCACTTTTGAGAATCTTTTTGTTTTGTGTTTCTTTTAAGTTTATTAAGTTTGCACTTTTTGTGTAAAATGTTGTTGAACTTTTGCAGTCACGACTTTGGCGCAACTGCCAAACAAAGTTTGCTTTTAGAGTTGGCGTCTGAGCTGTAGCTTAAGCTGAAGATGGCAACAGATGCGCCCAGGTCTCAAAGTTGACATTTAATAAAATGAATTTAGCTGGTGGCAGCAAGCAAGCGAACGATCAAGCGGCAAGCTTTGTTGTAATAGATATAATCATTATTTCGAATTATTGCAGGCTTGATAAATTTATTTATCTGTGACAGGTTGCAGTTGCTAAGAGAAATTGCAAACTATAATACCATTGATATGTTTATTATTTTCAATTTGAGTAAGCCCTCAGGCGCAGTGCTTCAAATGTCGTCTGACCCATTTCCACTATTCGCTCTTGATGGCAAAATAAATATTATTTCATAGCTGTGCGATCAAGTGGATAGCGCGCTTGGACCTTTGTCTTTGCTTATTTATTTTTGGAATGCGCAAACAAATTTATGCTAATTTCATGCATAGGTTAGGAGCTACAATAATAATAGCCGACGGTGTCTTCCGTCAGCGCCTATCACAATGCAAATCAATCAATATGTTTTCACCAAGCAGGAAATTCAACGCAGCCATTGATTTTTATAAGCAAAAAAATGCCTGTTTATAAGGCATATTAAAAATACTGTTGATGAAGTGGCATGAAAATCGGCGCGAATAAATTTTCCATTGAATTGTGGCCCCCTTGGCTTAAGAGCTAAGTTACGCGCCTAGTGACATGTGTGTACGTGTGTTGTTTGTGCGCTGATTGTTGTGTTTGCTGTGTGGTTTTTCCTGCTTGCGCCAACGCGTTTTGGCTTTGGCGGCCAATCCTGTTGTACAACTCGCTGGCAGCGAAACCAAAACCAGGTGAACAAGTGGCCAAAACATGCGCGTGGAAGTGGAAGAGGAAAAACTGTAAAAGCGACAACAACACCAATCAACAAACAGCGACATATGTACACAAGCAAGCGAGACGCAGCGAAAACTTGTTAGCTTGCCGAAATAGAAACTTTCATTTTCATGCCACTTTCGTCTGTGTGGAAAAGTGGTTAGAAGAAAACGAAGAAGAAAAAGTAGTAGCAGCCAGTATGGCAGCCACTTTGCCGCTATGCACTTAAAGTTCTGTTAGCACGCTAAGCAAGTTCGTTGCCTGAGTCATTTGTTTTGCTGTCGCTGCGTGTGTTCAACAGCTCTTGCAAGCATTTTTTGAATCTTGTTCCCAGCAAATAAACTTTTAAACAATATTGAAAATAGTACAGGCCAAATAATAATAACAACAGCAACAACAAAAACAGCAACAGTTAGCACAGATTGCTCAATAAATGCCTGGCAGCTGAAAGAAAAAACAAAAAACACAAAAAAAAAAAAACTCTAGTCAGACCATTTCAAAGGGCCCTCAAAGCTAAGCAACGACAATAGGAAAATGTTGCCATAATTTGTGTTTGTGTTCAGCTTTTTTTTGTCTATCTGCTTCATGGGAAAACTATACGCCTTTTGTATTGCTAAGCGGAATTATATAGACGCTCACGCCAATTGCACAACACAGCACAGTTTTTAAGACAAACGCGTGGGCGGTGGCATTTTCCAACCCAAAAACGCTTTATATGACAAAAAGAGTGTCGCGACGCATTTCACTTATTGCAACACAATGTGATGGACTGATGGGTGAGGCTTTATGCAGATCCATTTTAAATGATCAAAAGAGCTGAACATATAAAATTGCTTAGTTTTGATTGGTATAAATTGTTCACTGGCCTCAGTTAACCCAGTTATAAAATGCTTATAATACTTATGACAACAATAACAAGTTATGGCCAAAGCTCTTATGTGTAGGAAGCATTGATACTTACTTGCCAAAAACAAAAAAACTAAACATCAGGCGACAAATGCTAGGTTTATACAATGATTACAATATATTACGAAATAAATTGGTACCTGAAAAATATTTTTGTAAACTAAAGTTGGGTATCTTCAATCTCAATCGTGTAAGAGAATAAATCTATGTAGAACAAAGACTTTCTTACGAGGCACAAAATGTGAAGTCTTAGCAATCATCACATCAAAATATAAAAGGTTTAAGAATTGCTAAAATAAGAAGTGATCTAAAAATGTATGCATTGTTATTTAATTAAAGTGCCTGAATAGTATATCAAAAATACAGCAAAACATTGAACATTTTTTGTTGATTTGTAGCTGCAATCACAACTTTTCATCTTTAAACTATATGGAATTTTCTTAAGCTCTATCAGAAATTAAACATATTTTAATGATTCTCTAGTCTCAAATCGATTGTGCATGCAAGTGAAGAAAAGTCATGATATGACTTATTACGTTTTTATATATCATCATGATATGCTTTGTATAAACGTGACGGAAGCGGGAGACAGCTTTGTAGACAAAACAAGCGACGATTTTGTTGTCTTTTATGTTGCTTAAATGCTGAAATCAATAAAATACCCACACATGGATATACAATCACACACACATACACTAATATTAATTCAAGCTCGTGCTAGGCTTGTTCATTAGGGTTACGTTTTTTTTTTATTATATGTATGTTGTTGCTGCTGTTGTTAGTAGTTGATTTTAGCGGTGCGACGTCTTCGTTTTTGTTGTTTTCGTCGCTAGTGCTGTTGTTGTTGCGGTATCTGCCAAATGACCATAGGCAAATTAAAAATGCACAACGCAATGCGATGGCCTAACGGTAATTAATGCAATTGGTCAATACAACAACAACGGCAGCCACAACAATAACAAAAAAAACTTTGAAAACAACGCCTGTGGCTAAGGTTTAGTGCGTTTTATGCTAGCGCTGACCTCAATGCAGCCGTTGCACGTGTCGAGAATAAGACACTGTGGAAAATGGCCACAAATCATAGAAAAACCCCAACTGGCTAAGCGGAAGTCCAAATTCTTGGGCTGTCAGTTGGTCGTGCCGTGGCCTCCATTGTGGCTCGAATCTGTTGGATTTTGGATTTTCATTCTTCAGCATTATTATTCGGTAGCTTCTACTTCCAACTTATTGAACGTGACACACACACACATTCGCCTATTCAAAAACACATCTCTATCTCTTCCTATACTTAGCATGCTAATGAATTGCATTCAATAATTACCGCATTATCAACATATTATATCGTTTGCTGAAAAACATCCCTTTGGCGCTTACCTTGTACAGTTTGTCTTTCTGATACCAAACATCCTCCTCTTCCTCCTGTTGCGTAAATGTCTGATCCAGGTTCAGATCATCACGTGAACGTGATAATATTTTTCTTCGCGATACCATTTTTGTGAGTCACCGGTTCGAAAGGGGGAGAGTCTGCAAAGATAAACATATATAAGTATAAAGCTTTTATGTGTGCCGCATTTTTTGTTCATTTTTGCAAGTATTTTACCATCTAACTGTATATTTTGCCCGTCAAATTTCATTTGGGTGAAGATCTTTATGCTGAAAGGCCTTAAACTGTGCAGAGCCAAATTGCAAACCAAACAGAACCCAAAAACCCAACAGCAAGGTTCAACGCACTTCAGCACAATAATAACAAATATTGTTTATGACCTGACTTCCTTTTTACAAGTCATCCACAGACGGCCTCAGCTGTGTAAGCTCTGTGGGAGCTGTTGTTATCCAATAAAGCAATTAACCCCAAAAGAAAATGAGCCTGCAGTACTATGTATGTATATATATTTGCACAATCGCAAAGCTAAATGTAAAATATATTTCTGGTACATTATGTATAGTATTATAAAAATATTTGTAAAACTATAAAACATTGACACTGACTTGTCAAACCAAAAAAGAAAATAAAATATCGTTCTTATAGAAATTTGCCACACTTTTTTTGTATAAACTTGAATCAGTGTGCACTCTGCGACTTTGGCATTTTAATGACCAGACACAGAATTTATGTTAAACATGCGATTCTTTTTCATTGAATTACTTGTCGTTTGGGCTGAATCTCAGGCTACGCACTGTAGATAGAGATAAAGATACCGATTCAGAAACGCCATCCAGCCCAGACATATAAAAACCACCTGTAGCCCTTATAGTAAGTCGTAAGCAGACAAAGAGAAAATAACAAAGATGAGAATGTAAAGCAAAGCCAACGCCAAGTCGTTTGTTGTTTTTTACGTCTCAGTTTGTCAAGTTGATGAAAAAAACGTTCATTGCATAATAAACACCTCACTGGGGTCTTCGAATCTGGCCGATCGACGCGTGTAGCGGCAAAACTTTTTTAGTCTTTATTTTCCATGCTCTTTAATCCCGCCTTTCTTTTACTCACTCTTTTTCTGGGTAGCTGTCTCTATTGCTCTCTGTCTGTTTGTTCGTAAATACATATGCAAATGTGCCAGGTTCGCTAACCTGTTGTCATATTTATACGCTTTGTTTGTTGCTCATATTGCTTTTGTTTTTGTTGCTATTATTTTCATTATTATTAGTGGTTATAATTGTCTGTCAGCTTTCTTTTACCAAAATGCCTGAGTGCCTGATTGAATGATTGACAGCCTCAACTTTTGGGGGATGCAGTATGGCCTATTGATATCCATAAATCTTCAACGCCTTTTGCGCAATTGCAGCCACTCGATGCCACTTCGAATACTTCTATTCGTATTCGTACTCGATACGTATTGTCAACAATCGGCGCCATAGATTGCAATCGCATAACAAATGTTGCCTGCTGAATTTATGCAACGCAAACCGTTAAATTGTACGAATGTCTTACACCGTTCGTTGTCTTTTTATCTATCTATCTGCATTTGAACACTCTTGTCGCCAGTTTTCTGCTAGTTTATTGAGCTGCATTAGGTGTTGCATTTTGTTGCACCTTTCAATTTTGGCTGCTGCTATTGCTATTGTTTTTTCCACTACGTACTACATACACAAGTGAAGTCTGTCCATGCTATTGTTATATATTCATCCGACACATGAGCTACATACTTACTTATGTACATACATATATACAATACCATGCTTACTCCCGTTTAGTTGTTTTGACATGGCACGTACGCCTTGTACAAGTTCTCCGGGCAGACGTGTTCTAGTTTGTATCCCAACTAGCAGTTACGTGTGCAGCTTGCCAATGATATGGGGAATTGGTTATAGCATAGATGCATAAATTACTAGTATACCCTATGATATTTAATAAAATGTAGGTATTGCAACTGATTAGCGACAGTTGTGGATTCAAAAGTACTTAAAATTTGATATTGCATATTTCTTTCTTAATATTGTAATTCTATTAAATTATAATAAGAAAATTTAATATACAAAAATTCAATTATTTTTGTTGAAAATAAGTATAAGTAAAAATTAATAATTTCGTTAAATTCTTATTCGGAACTTACTTCATTAAGATAGTTCTAAGAATTTTCAGTTTTGTAATATGGAAACTATGCAAAAAATAAATTAGTTTCAAATAGGTACTCTGAATTTGTATTTGTAATACATCTTGAAAAGTGTACCGATGAAGAATAATGACATTTGCTTATCATGGCTCGAGTCTGGCTACTAGGATGCCTGTAAATTTTGGTAAATTATAAACGCATGTTTTTTATGTGGCATGCTTAAATAAAAGATAAGATAGAATGCTGATATACAGGCAAGCCTGGAACCAATTCAGCTGATGGTCGATGCCAAACTAGATTGTTGAAGTGATGGCAAAGTTGTGCTTGAAAAGATCCTGCACTCTCATAGCGGATGGAACTGAAACTAAAGACGTACTTCTGTCGAAAGAACAGCTTAAGCGAAAAATGCAATTATGGAAATAGTAAGCCTCTGTTTTAGCTTATGGGGCTCGCGATGTGTGCTTTGTAGCTGCTATGTTTTGATCTTGTTTTCGTTGGTCTTCTGTAAACATAAGAAGAGCGAAAGAGCCGTTGGGGCCGAGTGGTGTTGGACACTTAATGGCAATGTATGAGATGAAGTCATCTCAGCATCAGCTGCTTGCGGTGTTTACTTTGCTGATTTATCTGCATAAGCTCGAGCACTTTTACTGTTATATTTAACTTTTTTCTGAAAATATGCTGAAAATTAAAAGTTGAGCCTACAGCCTTGCATTTAAAAAAGGCATCGCAGCCCGCGTATTGACTTTAAAATATTTTGTTGACTTTTATTCGAATTAAACTGTTATGCGCATTTGACGACTTTCACAAAAAAAGAAATAATAAAATTTGTCTTTTAAATAATGTCAAATTATTTGCTTTGATGCATAACACATTACTTATAACTACCTAAATACTATTTTTATATCCAAAAATATCCGCTTAACTTTAGCCAACTGCCCAACAATTTGAATGTAAGTTGACTATCACTGAACTTTCACAATTACCAGCGTGTTTTGAAATTGTTTATAAACGCAATGATTGCACATGTTGCTTCAATAATAAAAAACATATAAACAAACAAGCTTTAAATCAATTATTAAAGATTTTTTTTCGTAAAATTCGTGGAGTTCATTAACATTGTCCGCAGCATCTGCTGACATTTTTGTCTCGCTGCAAGCAGCGATAAAATAAAAAAAAGCTTTCGCTGTTGAAATTGATGATCATAGAAATAGAAAGTAAACTATTTCGCAATTCGATGCTGGGCAACTATGAAAAATCAAATTTCAACGTCAGCTTAACGAGCTTCAAACGACTGTACTAGTTTGTTGCCTAAGTCTTTCGTTGCAAACGACTTTCGAACAGAACTTTCTTTGCCCAGGACTGCAAAGCACAAGCTACGTATGTACTATTAATAAACTAGCTACACGTAATGCATATTAAATACGCTTGCTCGTTTTATGAATGAAAGTCAAGCGCGAGTATTTTAGAATTTTTTTACGAGCCACAGCAAGCACAATCAATAAAGAATTTTCATATTGTCGATGACAAACAGTCATTGTAGACAGACAGCGCTTGCATATTAATTCTATTAGACATGTAAATTTACTTTAAATGGGTGTGAAGTGGGCCTGCTGCTTGGAAATGCAAATGCACTGCAACAAACGTTTTCGTTGTTGTCGTGCCTGTAGTGTCTTCCAACACAACGGTCATTGGCTGCAATCGTCGCACACATAATGATGGCCACTTTTTCACTTAGTATTTGCCGACTGCAAATAGTTTTCAGTTCGTTTACCTAACGTTTGTCATTGTTGTTTGTGCCGAGTTCAAAATGAATGCGAAGGCGTCACGAGATTTTTGCTGTAAACAGACAGCACACGTGCTTGTGCTTTTCAGTTAGCTACAACTAGTTGAAAGCATCATTGAAAGCAGCTGTTTTTGCGCTGAATGCTTGTGTGTACATATTTTGTAGCTGATTTGTTTACACTGCACAGCCGATGTGGGCGTATCAAAGCTCAAAAGTGACTTGTTGACTGCTCAAAAAAGTGTGTATGTATGTTGTGTTTGTGTGGTTGGCGTCCATGCTGCATTGAGAGGCATCACATTTGGCAAATGACAACCACGCAGTCAATTAGGTTTTAGCTGCAACAGATTTTGCCCCATGAGCAAACGCAACAACTACGAAAATATGCCAAATGTGGCTCAGGTCAAACATATTTTAGCTAGAAAGTATTATTATTTTATTAGCTCTTTGGTTCATTATGTAACCAGAACCGACATGAAAGTCACGCTAATTAAGCGCTTTGTTAAGCTGGGAACATATACATTTGATACTTTCGTCTTCTTCACCATTGCTCTTTTGGGACCTTTTGGACTAGTATGCCAAGCCTCGTGAATTTTGTTGTTGGCTCTTGCTCTGGCAGGAATTTGATTGATTGGCCATGGCCAGAAATAAACAAACCTTTATTATATCCCCAAGAAGAAAATTACCTAAACGAAATTGTTTTCACAGTGTGCCCGAAATTCTTGTTGGGGTCAAGACGAGAAGTTCAAAAACAAGATTCACCCAATGGAACGGACGGCAATGTGGCATGGGCCATTGGTTTTTGCCAAATTAAATTAAGCAGTCATTGACTTTAAAGCTTTAATATATGGTAACCGGAGTGGTGAAACTCAAGAGTAATGTGTAAAATCAACGCACACGCATCAGATGAGAAGTAGTAGCATATTGAAAGATTATTCGTTATAATTGGCGCCTTAGTCCGTATTGTTTGAGTACAATCGACTTTGGCGGTAACGACTGAGATGGATATGGCTAATCAATTGCTTTAATTTGCATAAAAATGCTGTGAAAGTGCTCGGCAGCAGCAGTAGCAGCAGCACGGTACGGTTCAGTTAATCGCATGTCTTTTGTGTGTGCGATGTTTGGGGTTAAGGTTTTCATTATGCAAATTAAGTTTAGTACATATATACCATACATGTTTGTTGTTGTTTCTGTTGTTGTAAGCAAGCATATCGCGTGTGCAAAAATAGGAAGCTAATAGTGCAAATATCAACATAAATAAAAACACTGTGTTGCGGAACTTAATACCAGTTGCTGCTTATATGTATATATTTTTTTTTGGCTATTTAACACCTGAGCGCGTAAGGTGTAGAAAGCAGGGCTATCACCACCGGCAGCATCTAGCGTATCATAAATACATAAATCATTAACAAAACTTAATACGCATAATATTGCATTTCGCAAGTTTATTACTTTACAAAAACACTCAGACAAATATAACTCATCTGGCGTCGCTCATCATTCACAAAATTATTGAATGAACTTATGTTAAATCACTTTTACAATATTTTTGACGACATGTAACTGTCAGTGTGTGTATTTTGTTGGGTTGCGCAATATGCGACAAAAACCAAAGCTCAGCTAAAACAAACAGACTAAACGAAAAATTCAAGACGAGTTAACATTTAAATTTTTGAAGATGTTTTGTAGTTGTTGTTTTTGATGGAGTTTGGTTGGACTGTTGTAACTAAAGTTGATTGATTTTATGGCTGTTTTTTTATATCTTTGGCTGTTGCAATTGCATTTGGTGTCTGTTGAGCCTGAGCAGACTCTCAAAACGTAAACTTACAAACAACTTGACACGCTTGGAGATTCAACTGGTTCAAAAACCGGCTTAAATCGAATGATTTAAGCCACAAACCTGCAGGGCTTAGGTAAATTAGTATGTTTGGAATTTTTGTTGCATGGCTTAAGCAAATGAGCACAAGATACATGTCTATTTTTATTTGTTGCCTTGCTTTAATAATCAACATTTCACAAAAATGGTGCACACAAATCTAATTATTATTATCTTTCGGTCGATTAAGCTTAAGTGTTGCATCATAAATACTCTTAGGCTGTTTGCCGTGTGATCGACGCTCTAATTATCAATCAATCTGCTGGATGGTGTATAAAAACCATTGCAGTGTCTTTGACATCGAGCTGCAGGTGTTATCAAAACTGGTTCAGAGGGCTGTCGGGCTTTAGTCAAAGTTTTATTCAGTAACAAGTTGACGCTTTCATTATGCGCAGCACAAAAAGTTTTCCGCATTTTTTGGCGCGTATTTTATATTTGTTACGTTTTGGCATCAACAAAACTTGAGCTGACCAAACGAGACGAGTGCAGCTATTGACTGGCCAAAAAAAAAAAAAAAACAAACTAACTGTATATATATTTTGTTTTTGTGTGTGTGAAGTGAAAAGCAAAGCAAAGCAACTTAACGAAAAAATCAACACACAAAAATTACTTGCAAAAAAACAAAATTAAAAGCCAACAGCTACAACAACGTTTGGCGGCTGCTTTCGTTTTCAGTTGTAAGTTTTCATTTTGGCCTGCACGCTTCAACTGGCTGGAGCCTGCTTGGCAACAACAGAGAGCTGTAGCGTGCAGCCAATGCAAACGAAGCGATTTCAGCGTTCCAACAACAACTTAAACAACAGCAACAACGTTGAGCACTAAATTTTCCACGAACGAGTGAGTTTGAAAACGAAACTGAATTTCTTTCTTTCAACATTTTAAGAAAAAAATAAAAATAACAGATGGATACAAAGAGAGTTGCGAGCTACTCAAGTTACGTTGACCATCATTAGTTGGCTAAATAAATGAAGCACAGCACACTGAATGAAAGCAGTGACTATTTACGTATATTATGTTTTTTTTCGGCTATTTGTGCTTATCACATGACTGCAATCAGCAAGACACAAGCAACAAAATCTGGTCAGCTATTTAGCTTTTTTTTTTTTGTTCCCTTGCTTTTCACTTTCCAAATGCGCCACGAAAGTTTGGCTTTTATTTATTATACACTGATGATGATGCTACTTTTGTTGTAGTTGTTGTTAAAGACCGGAAATGTGAAGTAACACCGCATACAGATCATAATATTTGTGTGTGTAAGAGCGTTTTGTTTGCCCGACTGTGGCTAGCAACAATACTTTTGTGGCCTACGCGTGCACTTAAAATGCAATTTATATTCGTCAACACAATGCCAAATGATATAATGTTTTAATAATGATGCCCAAAAACACAAACTGCGGCTGGTCTTGGACTTAACGCTGCTGCTGATGTGCGATAAGCAATTAAAGTCCATCAGCCAACACTGACACTATCTGTCTAACTGCCTACCTTGCTAATTGTTAACAATAACACAACCAACAATAACAGCAACACAAAAATAAACAACACGTGGCGTGCAACTGTCCTAGTAAAGTTACATTTAATACGCTCTTAAAAGCGGGCAATAAAGTTTTCAGCACGCTGCAACAAAGATTGTGGTTAAATAGTTATAAGTCTGTTATAAACGCAAATCATGCATTAAAGAGTTTATAACCGTGCAAATCGAAAATGCACTTAAGAGAGTAAAAGAGTTGGAAAAAATTAGTTGAATATAAAAAAATAGCTAACTGGCAGGTCTATTTGATACGATACCTAATCACTCCGTGTACTCATTCAGGTGAAATGCAATATTGGCAAATGTATTGATATCAGAAGAATACCGAAACTCAGTCAGTTGGAAGAGAAATAAAGGTGTGCAAACGAAAACAGATGGCTTGACGTAGAAAGTATACAATATACAAAAAATAAACGTTATAAGAATAAATAATCTCAATCTAAAATCATCTTTGAAAGAATTTTATTTGTCCACACCAAAAGAAGATTTTTCTGGAGTATTTAAATTTATCCCAAAATATGCTTGTTGTGGCTAAACATTCCAAAAGTGTATTTGGTGAAATTTGATTGTTCCCTGCATGTGATTAACCTATTTTCCAATGTTACTGATGAACAAAGCCCATAAATTTTACTTTGGCAACACATACACACAAGCACAGAAACAAATCAAAGCAAAAGTCAACGGAATTGATAGCTCATTAAAATGCGCAGCACATTTGTTAACACTATCTAAAGAAATGTCAGCACAAGAATGAAATGTGGCTAGACAAAAGTGTGACACCGTTTTTTTTCATGTTTTTGTAACAAAAAACTCTATCTTTGCAAGATCTTACAAATCTTACACTTAAATATTTTGCAAACTGCCGATACTAACTTTTATGAGCAAATGAATGTAGTTTCGCAGTCGTGCACTTTGACACGGTACAAGTTGAATTCAATAGATGTAAATATATATAAACATATATAGTATACATGTCGATTGTTTGTGAATTACGCCTTTGCCGCGTTTGTTTTGTCATTGTTGTGATTTTTGTTGTTGTTGTTTTTTTTTGGTAGCTGTCATTGCGTTTGTAAGTTTGGTACGACCTTTTTTATGTCTGCGCGCTCGAAAACTCATTTGTTCATGCATAATATTGTTGTAGTTTTTCTTTTGTGAGAAAATGAAATCAACTGTTTTCCGTACGCCTATGACTGACATTTCCCATTAAATTGCCACGTTATTGTCTAATGCCGTTGTAATCGTTTTTTTGTTTTTTTTTGTTTTTTGTCTTTCTTGGTTCTTGCCACAGAAAAAACGAAAGGGATGCAGAAGAGATAGGCTAGTTGGTCCATAGACCAAGTGAACTTTTGCATATTTTGACTAGTGCATTTTCAACACGTCTCTCTGTCTCCCTCTCTCACTCATTCGGTCTGCCTACCAGCAGCTTCTTCTTCTACTTAAGGTCTTTTATTCGATTGTTTACATTTATGGCTGAATAATTGGGCGCCTCTCGATGCTACAACTGTTGCCCCTTGTTGCTGTTGTTGTATTTAAATTTTTGCGCACACTAATTGACTCCCACAAAGAGCTGATGCTGGCAGCCAAGTCAAGCCAAACTGCAATTCACTGCGACTTCCTTTCTCGACAATTGTCGCAACACCTACTGCAATTCTTTTATGTTTCGCTTACATTTTTTAGGCACGTCGTTGCTTTATTAACTGCATTTGTTTTCTGAGTCGTACTGACTGGCACCGATGATGACGACTCATCAGTCAGTTTGTCTCCAGCTATTCAGGGCCAACTTGAGTTAACCAACTAACTAGCTAGACTGCGGCCTAAAGCACAATTTGACAATTTGTGTTGTAAACTCTGCACTAATGGTTTTAATAAATCCTAAAAGCATATTCAGTTTTGCCTTAACTTCATAAATGTATTTAAATATTCAAACAAGTCTTGTAGAAAACCATCCAAAACAAAAACAACGTTGACAACCTTGAGCTGAACTGCGTCTTCGACTCAAAACGTACAGCATATTTTTTAATATTTAAATGGAAATGAAAACGTTAAGTCAAATCAAAACTTGGCGTTAAAAGAAACATAAATGAAACCTTATATACAACTTAAAAGCACAAATAAAAAGCGTAGCAGGAAATGCAATACAATACACACTTGCAACGATATGGGCATGGCTGTGGGGCGTGTGAATATGAATGCATTCGCTTTGGGCTAAATGTTACGCATACGCCATGTGTTTTCAGGGCGAGTGCGAGGGCTTTGTTGCATGCAGCTCCACGTTTGTTGCATGCGTGTCTGACATGTTACTCACCTTTTGCTCAATTACTTTTGTTGCAGTTGCTGTTGTTGTTGCAATGTCGAAATTGTTGCAAAATTGCAGATATTTTCTCAATGATTATGTTTGCAGACGCTTGATTTCAGCTCTTAGTGTTGTTGTTGCTGTTGTCGTTGCACTTTTTATGCTGTAATAATTATTTATTTTTTTATAATATATATATGTATATGTATATGTATATGCATTGAGTTATAAATTCAGTTAGAAGATTATAAGCAATGATTTAAATTTGAATTCCTTTAGCGCTTTTCACTTTGCCACTTGATGCCTTTTTATGGCATTTTATTGTTTCTTAAGTTTCACTTGCTTGTTTAATAAAATTACTAAAATATTTTATTTGACATATGGGTACAAAAAACAAATTAAATGTGTTTATTTAACGTTTAACGAAAGTTGTAATAAACTTTTACCATACTTTCTGTGTGTGATTTTTTTAAAAGTGTTTTTTTTTTTTCTCTGAGCGCACGTAATTTTCAATTGCCATTTATAGCTATAGTAGTATAAGCTAGATGTTTTCTTTCCACAAATTTCTTTTTATTTGTTTTGATTTTTGAAAACACTTCAATTGCGTAACGATTACGCACACTGATAAATTTCGTGTATGCGAATGACGAAGAAATTGATGACGATGATAAGCTTGATGTTTTATGTTTTTTTTTTCTATGTTTTTTTTATTATTATAATTTTTTGTGATTTTGTTTGTTTATGCTTTTAGCCACTGTTACACGGCACCACTGGCTGGCAGCTAACTCGACGTACGTACATGTGTGTGTTGGTGTGTGTATAATGATATGTGTGTGAGTAAGTGTGTGTGGTTAACACTGTACCGCACCGACAGCAACAAAAGCAACTGGCAAACGCACTCGACGACTTTCGCGACACGACTGACGACGGCCAAGACGGTCTTGGGCCTGGCTTACTAGCTGGCTGGCTGACTGGCTGGCTGGCCTTACCGTAAGTTCGGTTACGTTGGCCGTTTGTCGATCAAGTTCGGCTTTTTTGTTTTGTACTCGTTTATTTTCAAGCTTCATGGCTTAACTTGGCTTAATAGCATTTAGCGTGTCGAAGCTTGCAGAGCGCCAAAAGTTAAGCTTTTGGTTCAACGCTTAAGAGTTGTCTGCTTCTCTTTAAACTGAATTTTTAACTCTCTTAAGTGCGCAAAAGCGCAGCATTCAAGAAAAATATTCTTTTCGGACAGGTTGAAAGGCTGTTAACCAAAAGCCATAATTCTCAAACAAATATAACGCTGATTTGCATATTTCTATCATAAATCACTGATCGCAAAGATCGCCAAAGAGCAACAGAGAGTCAGTCACAGCTTTCTATGTGATAATTACATCATCAGCGATGCGACGATCTTCGCCATTTCTTCTTTTTTTACAAATTAATTTGTTTTTTTTTTCGGACCGTATATATCATTTCGTTGCTTGAAAGCTTTAGCCGACAGCGCACAGCAACCAACTCAGCAAATAACCAGATGGAGATGATATATAATATAATATAATATTTTATATACAGACAGACAAAAATTTATTTGTATAACGGTAATTTTTATTTCGATGCGCTGTTTATTCTAATGGCATTATGAAGGTCAAGTGATCAGTAAGGTATGTAAGTGTGTTGAAGCTCGTAAAATGTCAAAATGCTCTTAGCTCAATGTTCTTTTACATTGCACCCACAGCATCGGTATTAACACAAGACTTGTGCGACAAACGCGACACCAGACAAAGTCATAAATCAGAGCAATGAATGTTGCGCTCATAGATTTATGTGACAGCAATTAAACTACCTGAGCAATTGCACTATTGTTGCAATACATGCATAATATATTACAAGAAAAATGTTTACAAATAATTATAGTTATCGTGCAACAAGTGCAAAGTATTTGCATATAAATTCAAAGAACTGCAGCCCAGTTTAGTTTTTTTTTATCTTATGAACCTGTTTAGCTGCAATATATATACATATGTACATATACAAAAGTGAAAATGTTGCAGTCGGACGCCACCGACTGTGGTATACTCTGATACCAGCATTAAAAAAAAAGAGCAGGGTGTTGCAGGTTTTGATGCTCATCTTGAGAGTCATCGCCAGCTAAACTGCCACAAAATAAGAAAGATATATGGACGTCCGATTTTAAAAGGCGGGCAGTATGGGCGGGCATCTAATGTCACTAGCTATATTGCTACCAAATTTGGTTGCTGTCAATTTTGGTAACTCTACCTGTAAGGATGTGGGAAAAAGTGGATTTATCAATTTTATCGATTTCTTAGCCTCCCAGTAAAGATATTTTCAAAGCTTTACAGACGTCGAAAAAAGTTGCGTTCGTTGGACGGACCAATATACTCTTTTCCTTCGGTATCACAGTAAAAAAATATTTCTAAATTCAACGCAAACATATGCTGGCAGCGCGTCAATTAAAAATGCCACTCCAAGAAGCCAGCTTTAGCTGATCTTAGTTGCTTTTCGAGGCTTTGCTGCTGCAATGCACTTTTTCATGAGATTAATGAATTTTTGATACCCAATAAATAACAGCAAGTCTGGGTATGCTTAAATTTTGTATAAATGTTTGTAATAAAAAGATCTTAAAAAACCTGCTCTGATATAAAAATGCCGTGTCAAAATTAAGTTCAAATGTAATTGAATTGAGCATTCACAATTCTAGAATACAATTCTTGATTTTAGTTCGGAATACTGCTAAGTTAAGTACGAAAAAACTACGTAAATAAATATCAGAATACTTAAATCAAGAGGAAAACTTTTAATCGCTTTTTCTTATTCCTTACATTTCTAGACGAAGCTTGAGAATTAAGGCTCTACCTGCGTTGGGATATCTTTCCTACAACAATCGTGAATTAAATAAATTAAGTATTCTCATACTTGAATCAATTATACAAATTCTTGGATCAAGAAACAAAATAGTTATTTTAAAACTTGTATTCTGTTTAATACAAACGAACTTTAATCGTGTTCATATAAAGTTTAAGCCAAAAACAGACGATTTTAGTAATTCCTAACCTAGTGAGAAATTAATCTCGAATTGTTGGGTTTCGAGTACGAAATACTTGTTTATTTACATCCGTGTTGTACAAATTATATTGAATGTTGTACTCAAGAACTATTAAACTATTCCTTACCTTAAACCAAACCACAAATATTTTGGTTCATACGATCTAGATATAATGAGTCAAGTTAACTAATAGCTTCAGAGTTTCGTATTCTTACACTGGGTATATTATAGTCTTAACGATAATGAATTTAATTCTAACTTGTTAACATTTAAAGCACAGACTGCGGCTAGGATTGCTGCCCAATGCTGCACCCACCAGTCGCCGCCACATGGGGCAAGCAAAGATATCCAATTGAATCTGCAAATCAAATGAAGCTTTAGCCAAGCATGATTGACGCAGCAGCAGCAAGAGCAGATACATTTTAAGTTCAAGCAACAAAAACAACAACAGCAACAGCAGCAACAATGCTGAGAATGTCTTGAAATCGCTGCTAGTTAAGTAATAATACATACATGTATATATTATATTCATGTGTCTGACTCTTTGGCTGGTGTGAGTCGAGCCAAGTTCGTTGCCTCAGTCTTTTGTTTGTTTTGACTGCCATTGTTTGAAGTATCAATAAAAAAAACATGTGCACACTCACAATTTTCTCACACACATTAAATATGTTTAAATAAATATTAAAACACACAAATAAATCTCTTAATTTTTGGACCAGCATTACCTAATAGTCGCCCCCGAAACGGACGACTTCATTTTCTCAGCTAATATTACAGTTTGTACAAATTGTGTTTTGACAAATACAGCTGCAAAAAACTACTATAGCTTGTTTTACAGACCAAAAAACAAACTTCTAGTTTCTAATGCTTAGAGCTTCCCCATAACGTTGAGTATAAGCTTTATACAGTTTATTTTCCATAAAATGGTAAATAAGGGTATAATGGTTTTGTGAAAAGTTTAAAAGCAGAAGGAAGCATCTCCGACCCATAAAGTATATATATTTTTGATCAGATCAATAGCCGAGTCGATTTAGCCATGTGTGTTGTCTGTCTTCCCTGTATGAACCGTGGTTGAGATATAAGTTTTGATAAGTTCTACTATACCATGGAGAACAAGTTTGACACATGAATCAAGCAAAATAGAATTTGGAAAATGTAAAAATGAGGTTTGAAAGAATGGATAACAATAGACTTTTCTGAAAATTTCGTAAATCGGTTAAGAAACACCGGAGATATCGAATTTAATCAATTAAAATTAAGTCATTTTACCAAAGTTTTTATAAATTTAATATATTTATTGTAACTGGGTTCAGGGTATCTTCTGTGGCTTTACTTGTTTACTTTGTGTTTTGGAAAAAAATCGAAAGAAATAATAGCTCATTATTCTTATTACTATTATTTAAATCAATCATGAGTTAATAGGCCAAAATTTTAATGAAATTGGTCGTAAAACGCATAGCAGTAGCTTTAAATATGGATAGCAAGATGTTTGTGTCGTGATCTGAAAAAACAAGTAACTTCACAGTGCTATTTTTTTTGGCAGCTGTACATATAGCAAAGCACGACAATATATAAACAATATAAACATTTAGTTGGGTGCTAATTTTGACAATAACAACAATCATAACATCAGAAACAATAACAAGTAGCAGCTGTTCAGGTTTTATGCGCACTTTTGCTTAGTTTAATGGACACTTTAATTAAGTTATGAGCAAAGCACTCATGATGGCATCATAAACGCTGCGACTTAAAGCTTGTTTGTTCGTTGACTGAGCGTAGCACGTCCAGCATACAAATGTCAGCTGTTTGGTCCCACTGTATTATACAAAAAATTATGATAGTTTATGCAGTGCATGGTCACACACTTTTTATACCCTTAACCCATAAAATGGGTAAATAAGGGTATAATGGTTTTGTGCAAAAGTATGTAACAGGCAGAAGGAAGCATCTCTTACCCTATAAAGTATATATATTCTTGATCAGCATCAATAGCCGAGTCGATTTAGCCATGTCCGTCTGTCTGTCTGTCTGTCTGTCTGTATGAACGCGTGGATCTCAGAGACTACAAGAGCTAGAGACTTCAGATTTTGGATATAAGTTCTTCTATACCATGAGCAGAACAAGTTTGCTTCAAATTATCGATAACTATTCTGGTTTCCGATATACACATGGAATCGATAACAAAAAATATCGAATTTGGAAAATGTAAAAATGAGGGTTGAAAGAATGGGTAACGATAGATCTTTTCTGAAAATTTCGTCCAAATCGGTTAAGAAACACCGGAGATATCGAATTTAATCGATTGAAGTTAAGTCAGTATACCAAAGTCTTATATAAATTTAATTTATTTTTTGCAACTGGGTTCAGGGTATCTTCTAGTCGGGCTCTCCCGACTAGAGCCTTCTTACTTGTTTACACATCAATTTGTTGTTTGGCACATTTTGCACTTGTTAAACTTTTCGGCGTTAACTGTTAAATCCAATGTTTGGCATTCACGAAAAGGACTTTTAATAACAATGGTATGAGGCATTACACAATCCGCATACGAATCAGAAATCGATTGGACGCGTTAATGAAACGAAAAGTGAAAGATTTGGCTTGGTGAAGTGTCAAGTGAAAGACAAAACAGCCCCAAACGTCAGTCTAATTAGATATGAAACGCTATATGCGTTAAGAGAAATACATAATTGTTTTATTGAAAGCCAATTAAAGTCAAGTTCAAAATGGCGCACCTCGTGCCGTGCCACAACAAAAGTCCCAACAGCCTCGCGTATTTGTAATTAAAATTGGGCGAGCGTTGAAAATTTGCTAAGAAAAAAAACAGAAAGCAAAATAACAAAAAGAAAAAAAAAAAAAAATGGTTAGAGGTAAACTAAACAAAGCTGGCTTTTAAACTTGCAAAGAGCCAAGATAAGGCAACATTTATGAAGTTTAAAAATATTTATATTAATTCAGCTGCATGTGTAGAATCACAAAAAAAAAATAAAATTAAATAAAATAAACTAAAATTGCTTACCAAATCGAAAGCCAAAAACCAAAGGGAAATACCGGTGTAATTTGATAATTTGCGGTTAAGGCTGGACAAAAAGGAGTTGTGTTAAATTAGTAAAAGATTAAATCTGCTTATACCGTAAAGAACTTTCAATCATATTAATTTATTTCTAAGATCAAATGGGTCAAAAAAGCTTACAAGTTAATGATAATGATTTAATTCACAAAATGTTTAGTTAAGAAACTCTGTGTTTAATGTTTCAGTATGTTTTTGTTTACACTGCCTTAACTGTTTTAATGTTTACAGGATATTATGACAAAATCTATATGCCAACCACTTGAACTAGATTTTTAGAGTTGTAATTTTTTTGTAAGCTGTCAGCGACTGTCATTAGACATAACGCGAACCTTGGCTTTACCCATCTTAACTTAATGTATGTTCAGTAAAAAACAAATAGAAGAAAATAAAACATACACACAAAGAACAACCCAAAAAGGTAATAACAAAATAAAATAAAAAAAAGATACAAAGTTCAAGTCCACAGAAGATGTGGGTAACATTGACCCGCCACGTTTACCGTCTAACGAAGCTTCAAGCCGCAGACGCTGCAACTCATTCATAAAGCTAAGCACAGCGGCCCATGCAGCACTCATAAATACTTGGTTAAATATTTTTGTTATTAATTTTTTGGCAAATGATTCTTGGCCGGGCAAACAAAAGACTTGAGGCAACAAACGCGCACTTCCCTTCAAGCAATCAGAGATTGGCAAATACACAATTACAATGCGGAAACACTTCACACACGCGATTTTGCTTCGAGTTGTTTGTTGCTTATTATACTCTTATACCAAAGGTTAAAGTATATTGGTTTTGTGCAAAATCCGTCATGGTGCCTGTACGTCTGTCTGCATAAACACGCGTTTCTTGGACACCCTTAAAGCTAGAGACTTGAAACTTCGCAAATATCGCTGTCAATATTTGCGTCGGACAAATTGTCAATATGGTGGCGCTACGCCTACTGTGGAGCTGAAAAATCGATAATAAGTCAATACTCCTCGAAGTGCAAATCGATAAAACACATATCAACAGCTAGAGTCATCAAATTTAGTGGGATGATAGCACACGTTTTTATACTGGTATCAGAGTATTTCACAGTTGGTTGCGCCTGACAGAAACATTTTCACTTGTTTTTCTTGTATTTGTGTTCTGCAAAAGTTCGACAATGAAATTAGATTTGTTTGGTCCATGGTATATAGCTCGCATATTCATAGTTGTTTTTTAAGCCGCTAATAATTCAAGTGAGTTGAGTTCTTGTGGGCTATAAGCCGAAGCCGAAGAAACCAGCGCCAGTCTCGTAATCAATGTCGCTCGATCAGCGCCACTTGGTCGCCTTTTGTTCAATTGTTTAGGGCAGGCTGTGAACTTGATGCCAATATGTCACACACTTGAAAAGCACTCGATCCGATTGGCGTTAATGGTAACAACACATATAACACATATTCACACAATATTTAGCTGCGGGAATACAAATCTTTGGCTGTTAAGCTTAATTAAATCATTTAATGAAATGATTGTGCGCTATTTCGGCATTTGATGTCATTGGCTCAATGCGAAGGCTAACGCCAATGGACCAAAAAAGAGCCAAACCATGTGGGCCTGCTCAGAGCGGTAGCGGCTAACAGCAGCAGCAGGCAGCAGTAGCCGTCAGCGATTGCGCAATGGGAAATATAAAAACCCTTTTGCTTGGATGTGGGTCAGTTTTTTGTGACTCGAAGGGGCTAATGTGGTTAAGCTTGGTGTACGCCTCTAGCAGCTGGTTTATGCATGTTTTTTTCTTTTTCTTTGTGGCATGCCACAACAGGAAACCCCTAAAACGGGTTTCACCAGCTGTAGCAAAAAGACAGCCAACATTAAATACATATATAAGACGGCGGGGCAACACCATCTGTAACATTGGACGCACTTTCGCTGCAGACGACGCGACCTTTGACAAGCAGCAGCAACTTGTGGCCAAAAGCATCACAACTAACCACTTTTAAAGTGCTAGCTTAATGTTAGTTATGAAGCTGGCCACAGCTCTTGGCATGACAACGAAAAAAATAAACATTTGACCAAGTTTTTGGCTAAAGTATTTCGTTTGCAGTTCCTGGCCAGCTACTGTTTTGCTGTTGTTTATTTTTGACCATTTTTTTCTTCTGTTGCTTGCTAACAAGTTGTGGCTCTTAAATTTGCTATCTGATTTAAGCTTTGTCGCGTGCATGTTAAATTTTTATACACTTAACCCATAAAATGGGTAAAAAAGGGTATAATGGTTTTGTGCAAAAGTATGTAACAGGCAGAAGGAAGCATCACCGACCCCATAAAGTATATATATTCTTGATCAGCATCAACAGCCGAGTCGATATAGCCATGTCCGTCTGTCCGTCTGTATGAACGCGTGGATCTCAGAGACTACAAAAGCTAGAGACTTCAGATTTTGAATATAAGTTCTCCTATACCATGAGAGGAACAAGTTTGCTTCAAATTATCGATAACTATTCTGGTTTCCGATATACACATGGAATCGATAACAAAAAATATCGAATTTGGAAAATGTAAAAATGAGGGTTGAAATAATGGGTAACCAAAAAACTTTTCTGAAAATTTCGTCCAAATCGGTTAAGAAACACCGGAGATATCGAATTTAATCGATTGAAGTTAAGTCAGTATACCAAAGTCTTATATAAATCTAATATATTTATTGCAACTGGGTTCAGGGTATCTTCTAGTCGGGCTCTCCCGACTAGAGCCTTCTTACTTGTTTTTCTATGTACTGTTGATATTGTTAGTATTATTATTCCTGTTGCTTTTTGGGCAATGCGTCTCGAAATGATATCATGTAATTTGAAACAATATGCTTAAACAATTCATTTTAAGCCACCAACTGGTTGCTGACAGCTGCGCTTGTTAAATGATATTCAATAGCATATCGATATATATTCATATACATATACCTATATATAGACTTATATACATATGTACACATATGGGGTATTGTGGCTGCCTGTTGGTGAGCGCGTGCGGTGGTTTGATATTTTTTTATCCTATTTTATCATGTTGAGTCGTTTATTGTTTTTTGTGCTCATACTCTGATACCGGAGGTAAAGAGCGTATTGGTTTGGTGAATTGTCCGTAATGGCGTCCATCCCTCTGTCCGTCCGTTCGTCTGTGCCCATCTGTTGGAACGCAACTTTTTTCGACCCCTGTAAAGCTTCGAAACTAAGCAAACATATTTGTCTGTTGGTGGAAAAAATAAAGTGTTGAGATTGGGTTGCTAAGCCTTCTGGGGGATTGAGAAATCGATACAATCGCTAAATGAAAATCAATTAAGCCACACATATCCGAAATTTGCAAAGATAGGTGATGACGTCCCCCGAAAAACTGCACTAAAAATTTGTAGCCCACGCCCACTCTTTCCGCCCCCAGTTGCCACGCCGCCTTGTAAGATCGGATTCGACTATATCGTTGACAGTTTTTAAGCCAAAAAATTTGTTCATCTTTCTTCATTAGCTGGAGACATCCCAGAAAGATCTGTTTCAAAAATTTGGATGCCTTGCCCACCCCTGCTGTTTTTGTCATCAAATTTTGAGGCAAGTTAGATGGCGCTGTCACCCAAAGGTTTGCATCAAAGTATTTTTAAACGCAGCGCTCACTCTTGCCGCGAACGTTACATCTCCTTTGCAATCACATTTTTGATTATCCGTTTGCATACTGGGATCAGAATATACCGCAGTCGGTTGCTTCCGACTGAAACGTTTTTAGTTGCTTTTTTTTCGACTAGACAGGATTTGTCAGCTTATGGAATTTTCTTAAAGTGCTTTTGTAGACCGCCACTGCCTTTCACCTGTACTGCACTTTTTTTTACTGTGCAACACAGTGTTGCACTGTGGTGTACTACTACTAATTTCACAATTTGTGGGCCTGCTGCTGTTGTCAAGTGCTGTATAATTTTGGGGTGGGCGTTTATTTTTCTGAACTCATTTCAAACTCGGCTCGCACAAATAAAATAATAGCCAAAAATGAGTTGGCCTTTTTGTTTGTTGGCCTGCAAGTGAAAGGCCTGCTGTCCATTACACAATCAACAAATGGGCAAAAAAAGAGTAAAAAAAAGAGTAAAGTCGAGCAGCAACCAGATCTGACCCATGTGCCCGGAGTGCAATTAAAAACAACGACGGCGCTAGCTACAACAAATTGTTATAGAAAATTATCGGCGAACAATGCGCAACCGCCCGCGCCACAAAAAAAAAACTAGCAACAGTTATAAAAAGCAAAAAAATCTCGAGCAGCTGCGAATTGAATGGTGGCTAAAACTTCAGTTGCAGCCATATGGCACCGGAGCAGCAAAAGAAACAGCTCCTGAGCTCATATCTATTGACTCTGCACCTCGTTTGCTCAATCAGCGCTCGCCGCAAAATGTAAGCCAATTAATTTGCTTCGTTTTTTTTTGTTTGTATGTTGCATGTAGTATTTTTGTTTGCCAATTCGGCTGGCCATAATTGACCAAAATATGGGCTTTTAATTACATATTGTGCAGTAATTGAAATTCAATCGTTTGCCGCTCTAAATACATTAGAAGACTGGCAACAGCTTTACACAGCACAACAACTCAACAGGTTGGCCCTTTTTGGCATGCCGATCTAATTACTACACCTGACAAAAGGTACAGAGCAATTACAAAGACTTATATCCGCAATCATGATATGTGTGTGTGTGTGTGTATATATATGTGTGTGTTAGAGTGGCTTCATATTCAATGCTCCATTCAGGCAACAAAAAATTTAAATCAAAAGTCGAGCAACCACTGTGAAATTAAATTTTGCTCAAGGTTAACGCGTGGAAAAATATTAGCGTCTGTGATTTGCTTTACCCTGTAAGCCATATTTGTGTATTTTACCACAAAGATATGTTAGTTGGCTAACAGCTGAGGAACTAAACAGAGAAACACAGAACGTAGTGTCTACACCAGCTACGAATTATTCGAATTCTGTGGGTATATTTTTGTAACCTATGTAAAGTGATATATGATTAAAAAATAAAATTATCAATATTAATATCCAGAAAAATAATGTACTTTAAAAGCATTAAATAGCAAAAACATCAACTAATATAATGTATTCAAAAATATTTTTAAAACAGTTTCCACAACAGAAATTATGTAACCAAAAATAAGAAGAATATTAAGAAACATCTAGACGATGGTGCTTAAGACTAAAACACATACTTACTGTACAGAATCTTGTTATCCTAATATAGGGTATACACATAGCTGAGCTTTCAAGACTTAGAGCACTCTTAGTTACTTGCTGCTGTCTAAGCAGAATATGGGTTGGGCTGAACCGAGCTGGCATGCAGATACACGTAGCTGTACATAGTTAACGCCAAACAGACAAAGCGACAGTTAAAGTAAGCGACTGGTGCTCGTTGTTGGGTGCTTTGGTTGTGCTGATTGTCCAGGTTTTAAGCTAGGTAGTTTGTGGTGCTGTTGTGGTGCAACCTTAAAAGATTTGAGCAGTCGCAGCAGTTGCGGTTAATTTGCTTGTCATTGCCCAGTTGAGTGGCGGCTCAAACCAAACGCAGAGGCTGCCGTCCGCAATGGTCTACTATTTGAATACAAATTTAATTTGAAATTGAAACGGCTGCCGCTGCGCTGCCTATAGTTTTATTTTATTTTTGATATTTTATTTCTCGCGTTCTTTGTTTTGTTTTCGTTAAGCAGGCATTTTGGTTAGTTGTTTTGCCACTTGGACGTGCCGTTAATCAGACGCTGCAGAATGCAGCAGAACCCAGTTAGTTGAAAAGTAAGCGCTTGCTCCACATGCTTGTACTAAACATACACACAAGCAACAAATAACTATAGATGGCGACCTTAAAAGCCCGTATTACTTGAGGCATTTGGCCTCATAAGTTTGAGAATAAGTACAATTTCAGTCACTGCTTCAATTTTTCTGTCAAAATGCGCTCCAATCAATTTATTTTAAATTTAACCTGCATCGCCTTTGAACCACAGATCAACACACTGCCCCCAAATGTTAAACAATATTGTTTAATCAACGTTAATTTTTTGTTTCCTCCTAAGCACAGCCACTGTCTAAACAGGCCGCACGAATTTTTGTTTTGGCTTTAACTGCCCGATCCAGTTTCAGATGCAGCGCCATAAGTGAGCGGCAGGAACAACGTTTAAAACTATGGAGTTTATCTTTTAAAAACGTTTATACTACCAATGTGCCTTAAAACTTGTGCTGGACTGCAGTAGTAACAGGGCTGTGTAGTTTCAAATTAAGGCTACCTACAAACTGTATTATAAAGAAATATTTAAATAAAAACAAGCTTATAAGATTTGCAGAAAAATCCTCAATTTTGCGGAAAAAGAGTTACGTGAAACATTTCTGCGTGTCATCTGATTGAAAAATGTATTTAAGACAGGTTCACAGGGATAAGAAATTTACCAGAATTATCCATAAGATTAGTTTAATGTACCATTTGCGTCATGGGCTGGTCAAGATTTTTTTGTCAATACAAATAATTTATTGTTTAAAGATCTTTGGTTCCGTTGTAACATATTTATAATAAGGTTTGCCAATTACTTGAATTACTTGTACACTTTTTGCAAATATTTCAAAAGAATCCTTATGTCAAATCGCATAGCTTAAGAGAGTTACGGCTATCATTAAAATAATAAGTTTACCTTTTAGGCTCCAGATGCCAAATTCAATATAAAGATACTCAAAAGAATTAATCTTCATTTACAGCTTCCTTAAGCTTTTAACAATATGTGTGTAAGGGTCTTGTATTGCAACGTTATCAACCTACAACAATTTTGAATTGTTAATTTCTTAACCTACCCAAAAGAAAATGGTTAAAATGTAATATTATTTATCATGTTATAGGCAAGCATTAACGGAAGTTTAGAAACTTTGTTTTGGCAGCTCAAAAGCCACTTATTCATAAGTCTCATCTTCTAGCTTATATTGTTGAGAAGAGCACTTATTAGTCGATTGGATTTGGCTACATCAAGGTGTTGTCATGTTTTTATTTTGATTCAGACAACAAGCAGGACACTAAAGATTTGTACACAAACAAATTATTCGTGTCACGATCAAAAGAACGTTAGCACGCGCACAGCTCTAGGCCTAGTCTGGCCTTTGATGGTCGTAAATTTTATGAGAGTATAAGTATGTGTATGTGGTATACTCGCCTTGTTCAGCTATTTTTCCTATTTATGCCATTCTTGCGCAATAATAGTACAAAGAGCATTGCACAGGTCCAGTTTTTTAGTTTTAAGTTACAGTTTTCAGTATTCAGTTTTAAAGAGTATATTGGGATTGTGCAATGTTCGTCATGGTGTCTGTTTGTCTGTGTCTAGAGACTTGAAATTTTGCAAATCGATGATAAATCGATACCCCTCGTTAAAACACACATATTTCCCACATACCAAGAGCTAATGTCACCTAATTTAGTGGGAAGATAGCTATTGAAGTCATCCAAAGTTTTTATTCTAAAACTGCTTAAAGGCCACGCCCACAACTCCCGCTAAAATGCCCACCCTTGCAAAAAAACAACTATTTAACACAAGTTATTATACTGGTATCAGAATATTTCACAGTTGGTTGCGCCCGATAGAAACGTATTTACTCGTTTTTTGTGTATTTTTCTTGTATTTTTCTTGCAGTTCCAGTTGCTGTCTAGCCTAAGTAGGCAACTTTTGCTTTCGCTTCTAGCGCAAATGTTGATTTGTTTTTGATTTGCAGCACTTTTATTTTCAGCTTGTTTGTGGTTGTGTCTGGTGGCTTTCGTGGTTGTTGGTTTGTCGGGTTGGTGGGTTGGCGTTTGCTGGTTTTAGTTGCTGGTTGGTGGTTAGCAACGCGCACTTGTGTCTGCTCTAATTTGCTACGCTTGATTTAAGCAGTGATTAGAGGCGGCACCACCACTGCCCACTGTCCGGTGTCCGCTGTCGTTGTTGTCGTCATCTAAAACGACGTCTAATTTATGCGGGATTGCGTTGTCTTTGGCGATTTTTGTTAGACTCCATGTGAAAACGCCACCAATGCCGTTGGCTATCATAAAAAGAAGGCTTTTTTTTGTTGTATTTGTGTGTACTTTGTAGATAAAGTTTTCTCTGCTGGCTGCTGTGACTAATTTATGCTCCAAGGTTTAATTTGGGCATTCGTCGGTAATTTCAAATGTTTCGAGATTTAGGCCCAGCTTTAAATGGGCATTGATGTGTTCATTCAGCGAGCTTGATGGATGCGTGTGATTCGTAGCTGGCCCTAAACAGATTGTTTTGACGCGATTTGGTGTATAAATCTCAGGGTCGTTACTTAAGTATTTTTGCATACACAATCTGCATACAAGACTGCCACTTAATAAACAAATTAAAGCGACTTGTAGCACACTTTGCCATTTGTTTTGGTGGCATAGACTAGCGCATTGACTGCCACACGCCCCCCGACCCATCCAACTCTCTAATGAAGATGAATTGGGCCAACTGCAAACGAAATTTGTTTTGAGTTTTGTTTAATTGATTTTTGCCGAGTTTGTTATTCGTGTTCGTTTTAGTGTTTCTTATTTAATATTAATCAAGCTTATACATACTTTGATGGTTAATTAATGCAGATTAGCGGGCTGAGCAACTAAAACTACAAGCAACCGGTTGAGCGAAGAACTTGCCGCCAACACGGACAACGAACTGAATCTGAAACACGTTTGTTGACCAAGTGAATGCGGGTGTCACTTAACTCATAAATCTTGCTAGGCCCCAACCACAACCAATGAATGGCCTTGAATGTTCACATACGCTCCAACAGCCTGTTTCTTGAGAGTCTTTACAGATGCCGCTCTGTGTGTCCTGACAAAAGCAAACTTCGCTGGAATTTGAACGCTCTTCAACTCACATCAACTTGATTAATTGCGGGCTAATGTCAAATATTTGTCAGTGTACGTGTGTGTGTTTGTGTGTGTGTTTGCATTACGCCCCATTCAGTGGCATCAATGGAACTTAATCTCTGCAGCATGGCCAGTTGTTGTTGATCTGATTGCAGCTCAGCGCATAGATTGACTACTATCAATGTCTGTCAATTAGACTCGCCAGCATGCCAGCATATGTCACAACAGACTTCACCAGTGACCAGCAGCTAACGGTATTGCTTCCATGTTGTGCTGTCAGTAGCATGTCAACGCAACTGTCAGCCGATGCAAGCTTAGGAGAAATAAAACTAACGCTGTGACTGCGTTATCAAGCAGTGTGTATTTAAATTATAGCTGTCAACCGAGTTGGCTTACACATGTCAGGCAGGGCGAGTGCAGCAACTTAGTAACTGGTTCACAGTCTCATTGCAAATGGCTGCTTGGCTTGGCTAATAATGTTAGTTCAAGGCTTATGTGTGCTTATAAGTATATTAATTTAACTACATAATTAGGCCACAAGCCATGATAAAGCTCTCGGTCTGTCGCTGTTTTCTGTTAGCACATTCAATTAAGCAAATTTTATTACAAATATTTCTAACTAAACATTGGCCAAGTTTATAGCAACACCGTCATCCCTTACCCTGCCCGTCCACCCACCAAATGCATTGCGAAAATTGCGCAAAAATTAATATCAAGTCGATAATGTTAAAGTGTTCAGCAACTGAAACAGGTAAAACCAGCACTCGATCGCGCTCTCGCTCTAGCCGCTGCAAAAGCGGCGTGGCCAACGGGAAATAAAGCTTCATATACACTATCACACATACACAAAGAGCGCATAGTGACCAAAAAGCTGTAAAGTGTCTTCGCCTTCAACTGCAATTTAAAAAGTGAGAGTGGTTCGGCCAGTTGGCGGCGTTCAGAGACGATCAAGAGAGTGTGTCGAGAGCGAGTTGGGAGCGAGCAGAGAGCGCCAGTCAAAGTTAAAGCTTTTGTGCTCTTAAGCTGATTTGCACTGCCACGATTTTTGTCTTCGTTTTTTGCTTAATTTTTAATTGTTTGCATGCAAAAATGTACAGTTGACTGCGCCTGCTTTTAAAATATTTTAAAGCTTAGTTATTATTGCATAGTTTTAGGCTGTGCGTTATTTGAGTTCCCAATAAACAGCAGTTAGCTTTATATTAAGAATTTTAAATAACATAGGAGTTAATTAATAAATTTTCATATTGTAATTAATTGCAATATTGAACAGCTTACTAACAATGTATGTTTTCTATATTATTTCTTAGCTGATATTGATTATATTCAACAAAATTTTATCAAAAATCCTATTTAAGCAAATTATTTATTTTTCTATCTTCTAAAATGTAGACTTGGAATAAATGATTTACTATAAACTATTCTTCTTGCATTATTTCCCTAAGAAATATTGTTTACATCATCATTCATAAACTGAAATTTCATAAAAATATAATGTGCGATCCTGTTCCCAATCTATCACCCCTTTGTATAATGTTAAGGTGTACTGACGCGTTAACTCAAAAACATGTTTAAAAACTGTAGCTATTTTCTAGCGTCATAAGAACACCCTTGAACAGAGATTAACCTTTCTGAATACACAAAAGTTAAAAGCAAACAAGTCATTTGGATTTTTGTAGCAGCAACGTTCTGTTTCGCTTTCGTTGTTGCCGTCGCTTTCTTATAGCCGTTAAGATTCTTATAAACAAGAAGTGTGTCAGATTATTTTTAAAAGCCCTGCATTTAGCAACGATTCAATTAACACATGACCGCCACATATAATTTACCATTGGCCAAAACCCCAGAATGCTCAGCAATCGTTCCGCTTTGGCGCAGGCAACCAACTGGAACTGGAAGTGCAAGTGGAATTGACAGTATAACCTGCACCTCACAGACGACAACGTGGTGTGGCGACTGTGTAAACACATGTTCTTGCAACTGATTACAAATTTACGATTATACGATTACTGACTGTCGATTTTTGTTTCAATTTGCCCGGTTTTAATGCGATTTTTATTGCAGCACACGCTTGCCGCCAAGTGTTACAATAGCCAGCCCAAAAGGAACACAATTCAGACCTCAAAACGCGCTGAATTCGAAAAAATCAAAAAGAATGGCATCTGAAATTGCATTTGGTTAGTCATGCGCAAAATAAAAGTTCGAGTAGCGCACAAACAAAAAAAAACAAACAAAAACACATAAATATAATAATTATAATTGTTAGGTGCAAAATTCGAAACAAACAATTGCGTTGCTGCCGTTAGCTATATGGTATTGTTGTTGTTGGTGTTGCCTTTGTGCTTGTTCCACTTGCCGTAAACTTGGCAGCAGCAGTTGTTTTAGTTGCAGATTTTCTTGTATCTCCTTTGTTATTAGTAATGATTTAATTTTCATTGTTTTCCCGCATATTCTGCGCAACTGCGTCAAGGACGCGTCCATGCGTCATCTACAACTTTGCTTTTAGCTTTGCAATGATTTGGCTGAGCTTTTGATGGACTGAACCAAAAAGCATTGTAATGACGCTTGAAGTTGACTCAAACGACCTTCAGTCTGAAATTCCTAGCCAAACAACAATATGAACTTATGTTTATCAATATTTATATAAATGTGTCATATTTTCTTTTTATCCGACTCCATCAACGTATTAAAGTTCTTTTCACCTTACTAACTTCGAGGTTATCTTTTTACACAATTAGCCAATACAAAAATAATTTTCTCAATTTTCGATCTCCATTTGTGAACTTGCTTATCAAGTCAGTTATTCCGAAAAATAATTCTCTTAAAAATATATCTTCGGTGTATCAATAAAATATTTTCAACTAAATTGACCTTTACACTAAAATTCCTAACCAAAAAACCGCACTTCAGGTTTGCTGTATACTATGTGTCAAATTCAATCCGGATCTAGGTGTAGTCATAGCTATATATTAACTTATTCAGACATATAAGATATCAAAATCGGTGACCGTATAGCAGCTACTGGAAAAATATAATTTTCAATCTCTGTTAATAAACTTATTTTTTGGATCACTCGTTAAATGACTTTTGCACTAAGTATTTGTGTCATGTTAACTTTAAATAAATACGTACATATGTATATGTATTTGAAGTATCCGTTCTAGTACTTATCATTAACAGCTTCGTTCTGTTCACCTGCTTATCGTTATATGAACTGCATGTCTCATCATTTTTAGAACTTTCACCAAGTGGAACTGTGTAGCAGCATTCGCTGATGATTCAGTGGTTCTGCAAACAAATAAAAAAATAAAATAAAAATCTTTAAAAACAACCATCAAAATCTTAATGAATGCGCCATAATAATATAAGCATGCACAATATACGGAAAAAATAAAAGCCCTGAATCAAGGCAAAATGTTTGCGGTTAGAACGACGTCAATTGTGCTACCCAGCTGAGCAAAGAACGGTTCAATGTTTACAATTTCCAAAAGCAGGTCAAGTGAAAAAAAAGAAGGAAATCATTTACATTGCACACAAAGCGTTTCTGACAACAACAACAACAGCAAACAAACAATAAAAACATTAAGATCAAGAACAATTTGTTCTAATTTCCAGCTGAGCCATGCTTTGAACGTAGCTAATAATAAACAGATTTAACAATTTCTGCCTTGGCACCCCATCGTCTCACAGAATCAATAAATCGATTTCATAATTGGCGCATGGCATGATGTAGCGCATTCCCAAAAGGCAACCAAGTCTGTGTTCCTCCATTTTTGGTGCTGCCCGTGTTCCTGTTGACCTTGCTTTGGCTCTGGGCACTGGCTTAGAATTTTGCATAACGGCAATTGTGACTTAATTGCTGGCCCATGACACAATTGTACGATTTGGGCCTGATTGCTGATTAGGCAATCCAAACAAACAAACCAACAAACAGTCGTGTCGTCTATATGTATATGTGTGTGTGTGTGTTTGGTGTGTATGTTTGCGATGCGGGCGCCAGGAGTTCAATGTCAATAATTGAGCATGGCGCACACAGCTCATAAATAACGGTGCAGTGTCATTGTCAAACGGTCTGGCCAAACAACAAGTAGGACGACAGCGACGACGACGGCGACGAATAAAGTTATTAACAATGCGCCAACATGTACGTGGACTCTCAAAATGGATGAACGTGACAAATACCAAAAGGCAGACCGAGCAGAGTCCCAGGTCCAGTCTTGTGGCTGTAACAGCAACAACATATTGTCCATCATCTAAGGAAACCAGGCGGGCAGGCAGAAAGCCATTCTACTCCAAGTTGAATAAGGGCAAATGCACATTGCCGTCAACGCCGCCAACGTAGCTGGCTTTTAGGCCTGGTTGCAAGAAGAAACACCGTTAACATTTTATTTGACTGAAATTGCCTTTTATTTATTGCTGATGGGTACACAAGCAAAATAAAATCTTTATTTTTTCGTTAAATAATATTGCTTAAAACGTTTTTCTACATTCAACTTATACCAATATTTATTCATTAATATTCTGTTTAAAGCCAGTATAAATTTTGTTTCAAAAGGTAAATTTAAAATTTGATATAATATTGAATATTGTTTTAAATCACTACACAAGCTATAATCAGGGAAATTGAATCTTATTTTGATGTAATATAAAAACTTTTAAAATTGTTGTGCTCAAAAGTTTAATTAACTAGGTATAAGTAAAATAAAATAACCTTCCTTATTTCAAAGCTTTTTAAATGGAATGATTTTCTATCAAGTATTAATTTTTAGCGTTTTTAGCCCAAATAATTTAAAGATTTTTTTGAGTGTAACTGTGTCTCTAGCTGCATTAGTTGCTTTGGCATTGGCAGCGTTGCTTTGCAATGTTTTCATTGTTGATTTTTCAGCGTGGCAGCGTCAAGTGGCACTTGTTCTAATTTTTCCATTTCAAAACCAATCAGCACATTGCCTGTCTCTATATTCCCTTTTATAACCTCCACTTCTTTTTATTACTGTTGTTGTTGTTGTTAGGTCAGTTATGGCCCAAAGTCAATGGCAGGGCCTTGCACAGGTCTTGGTACTAGGAAATCGATGCCTGCAAACCTTTTGTGGCATATGTTTTACATCATAAATAATGTTGTTGAGTTTAGCATTTAAATAAATCAATTAAATGCCGCATTGAGACTTTGTCTGCGGCTGCTACTCAAGTTGCGAAAACATTTCTCGCGGTTCTAAATTTCTTCCCCCCCCCACCTTCTTTTGGGCTGGCAGCCAGGAAGCAACAGGTACATCCATGATGATGTTGACTGCAAGTTAAGGACATGCTTGGCCCGCAGTACATGAATTGAACACGTGTAAAACCACATCGCACAATCTGTTTATTTTTGGCACGTACATAAAAATATTACACGAGATAAGAACGAGTTGCTGTTGTTGTTGCTTTTGTCGTGTGGGCTAGCTTTGGGGTTGGCCCTGCATCATATCCGCATTTTTAATAGTATGAAATTAGAATGCGAAGCTAAAATGCAGCGTAATTAATGCCAGAGCAGAAAGAACAACCTGTCAACGCTAAAGCTCAAAATCAAAGTGACAACTTGCGGTACATGTACACGCCCACACTCACGTCGACGCCCACGCCCAGTTTTGACACACGACAACGGCTGACGACTACAAAGTGGTCAACAACAAAAACAACAACAACAACAATGCTATGCAATTAGCACATTAACCGTTTGCAACAAGTTGCTTTAAAGTTCAATATCAACTGCATTGGCCTCAGTTCGACTGCTCTAAATCCTTTTTAGCAAGCAAAAACTTGGTCAAATACTTAAGCTCAAGTTGGCATTGCTCTTGCAAAAGCATCTTGCAGACTCAAGCAATCGACTGAGTTAACTGGGTCACCGCTGTCAGAACACGTCAGAATGCCAAATGCAAAAGAAATCTGTGGAGGAGTTTGCGCCACTCAGCTGGGTGCCCAATTACCAGCAGCAAAAGCAACGGCAGCAGCAGCAACACCAACCGCCAAGCAACTGGCAACAGGCGAAAGGCGCCCAGTGAAGTGTTTGACAAGCTTTGACAGTTTAACGCGCGCCAATTTTGATGGCATCCAACCGAATCCATCAGCACAATCATGTAAGAGCTATTGAACGTGTTTACGTCATTTGCATATACTGCTCTTTTGGCCAATGTGATTGACCATTGTTCACTTATTGAAAGCTGAATATCATAAAGAAATCAAGGTTATTTGCATTTTTGAAATCTTTCAAATAGTAACTTTCGAACATAATACTCAAATTTCTGGATTGAGCTGTCATTAACTAATTGATTATCACATAAATTTATTGTTTGTCTGTAGTTTTTAAATTCAATAATATTTATTTACTACATTTACTTCACATTACTACTGAGTTAAATAATAATATTTTAAATATTTTTTCGCACTGTTTAATGTTATTTTAACGCTCTTAAATGCATTTTAGTTTGGCACCTTATTTTGTATGGCTTACAATTTACTTAAGTACTTAGATAATTTTTGCAAATGCATTTATTTATACAAAGTTTTTAATTTATAATTATAGGGTACTCTACAAGATGTACAGTTTGGAAGAACCATTTCTTAGCTAAATAGTAAATAAGGAAGTTGTAAGGTGAACTTAGCAAGAAAAATTTTACAATTGATTGGGTTGGCTTTACAGATGAATACATTTTTAGTTATATAAAATGCTGCTTAAAAAAAATGTTCTAAAAATATGAATTCACTTTCTAGAACAAAAACTTTTAAAGCTTGTTTAAATTTTTCCTGATTAATAAATAATAAAATAAAATTGTTTTGAGGTTTTTTTTTTAAATAATGTTTACTTTTATCTAGTCGATAAATGTGATAAAAGTGCTTGCGGCTTTAATACTTTGCGTATTTCTGTTAAAGCCGCCACACACAAACAGATCGCCTGCAATGTGGCTTTAAATAACCACAAGCACATTATCGACAGCAAGCAGTCCATTGCCCAAGGCACAAGGTGAATACATGAATAGAAGAAGAAGAAGAGCGAAAGAGAGAGGGAGAGAGAGAGAGAGACAAAGACAGAAATGAAGGCGGAGGCAGTGGCAGTGGCAGTGGCAGAGGTAAAGGCTAACTACGACTGTTGCTGGCAGAGTGGCGTGTACATGGGCAGCAGTTGCAGCAATTGTAATTGCAGTTGACCTCACAACAAGCAGCATTCGATGCTGTTGACGTTGCCGCCTCGTTGCACTCCTTTGACGCCTGCTTTTGTGCCTCTCCCTCTGTCACTTTTTGTTGGCTGGATGCAATTTCGACACTTTCAAGATTTTTGTATAAAAATTTGCCATAAATTTGTGCGCCACAACGGGCGTCTACTATGCGCGTATTTCTTGAAATGTATTTGAGTCTTATTGGAGGCTGTGCCCTTGCTTGTTACCAATTGTTGTTCTTGTTTTTTGTTGTTGTTTGTTGCTGTTGGTAAGTTGGATCCCTCTACCTACACGCGCATGTCCAGCCTGGTGATATGTACTTTCGCAAACATAACTGACATGTTTGCCTAAGAGGCAATAAAATAAATCCCTAGCTAAACACAAATCCAAACTGAACAACAACGTTCTCGTACCACAGAATCGCACGTGTCGTTTGCCACAAATGAAGTTAACTCAATCATGTACCCTTGGCTAGGGCATCGTGTCGGTCGGCAATAGAATACAAATGTTAGACCAAACTTGTATAAAATGTATCAAGGCTCTCTCTTGTTCTGCACAAGGGCAAAAGCAGCAACAGCAGCAACAGTTGCTGCAACTGCAACTGAAAATAACAACAACAACTGCCACACGCTCGAAAGGAGCAAAAAAAGTGATATTTATGCCAATTGCTGGCTTATAAAAACTGGTCAGATACATGCGAATGCGTGTGTGGGTCTTAGAAGTGCCAGTAGATGCAACCAGGGATTGGACATGATCGTAGGACTACTACCTAAAGCTAGAGCAAGAATATGTATGAAAAGGGTTTTGCTGCTCTTGCACTTTAAAACCAACGAGTTGAATTCAATTTATTACGCGAGCATTTCAAACAGCGAAGGTTGAAGTTGAGGTTCAGTGATGTTGGCGGCTCAGAGTTGGAATTGTTGTTCGACTTGGACTTGAACGTCTTAGTCTTATCAGGCTAGCTAATCCTTGCCAGGGCCAGAGTAAAATGCAATTATGTGGAGTTTATGCGCTCGCCGGCTTCATACGTTTGCCTGATTGACATATAAATTAGAGATGCATGCGAGACGATAGCTACTGCTTTGGATAAAACTCTAACGAGCGCACTGAAAGTGTGTCTAAGCAACTCTTCCTATTGCCCCTCTGTTGTCTGATAAGCTGTGATTGTTTTCCATTTCATTGCCATCAGTCAAGGCGGCTAATTAAGCGCCCCAATGCAATCAATGTTTTCACTTAAGTGCAAGTAAAAAGTACATAGTATCACAATCAATGGATGGACTCTTCTTTTAGTTGCTTCCTCTTCTTCTGCTTTCCCTGCAGAAAACCAGCTGTGCACAGCTGCAGCAGCCGGAAACTAAGGCAGCACCATTTGTTTGTAGTTAGAATGTCAGAGAGTTGGATTTGTTTGAATTCGAACTGAAAGGTTGGCATCTTGGTCATTAGTAGTGGTTGTCAATTTGTTGGCGTGATTTGTGTGCCTCTTCCTGGAGGTTGCAAGCGGCAACACAATCCGTAGATTTACTTGCCAGTTGTCGCTGTTTTTTAATTACATTTTTTTTACATATTTTTGCGTACGCATTACCAATAGCAAGTCAAAGTCAAAGCATTTGCCGCCTGCCCACGTAGCCGGCCAAAGAATTTATAGACAATGCAACTACTTCAATTATGGCGATAAGGCGCAGGCTCTATAGATTTCCTCTACCACCCACCCACCTAACATCACCATCCCCTTCACTTTAAACATAAGCCCATGTCTTTTGCATAAAAATGTCGTATGTCGTGCGGCGTTTGTTACTTATTACATGCGACGACTGCGACCGATATCGATATTGTTCACACACATACATTAGTATTCTTTTTGTACAAAAACACACATACGTATGTTTAGTATGAGGCTGGGCTGCTGTCCGACCTTCAACTTTGTTGGCAACCTTGTTACTTAGTTGTTGTATGTTTCTGTATATGTTTCGGTTGTTGTTTGATTCTTTGTTTCTCTTTTTTTTTGGATTTTTGTTTCTTACACACTGTTTTGCTTTGGAGTTCAGTGCAATCGCGATCACTTCTGGTGATTGTATTGCGGCAAAAGAGGCAACGCCTCCAACGCCGTGCCACAGCACGCCACTGACAGCAAACAACAACAACAACAGCAAACACCCGCAACAATTGCAAACGACAACTAAACAGTGTCACAACTGACTGACAACAAGCTGGAGCGCTCCTTTGTAGCCTAGCCAGAAGTTCAGTTTTTTGGGTTGCGTTTTCATTTTCGTTCCGTGTGGAGCCGCAAGTTTGTTCCATCCGCACTTGGAGAAAAATAGTGTCTTATCGTTTATATAAACTTTAAATCCAAAATCTATATATTTTTTTATTCCCTTATTTGCTAAACACTTTGCATTAGCTTAGGTACTCGCTTTTAAAAAATTAAGGTATTATTTTAAAGCTTACTTAACTTTTAAAATTTCCGAAATTCTTTTTAATTGTTTTTTTTTCAGTGTAGTCGTCCCAAATGAAGCCAATCAGACGGCGACAAGAGCACTGCTAGCCATCATTAAATTGAAAATAAAATAATGCGACTTGTGTCCGCCTTTGTCACGCCAGTTTTAATAACTTTGTCCGCTAGTACTGCTGTAGAGGAGCAGTATATGCAGCTGCTGCAGTCGCTTGCTATCGTTGTCAACGCATCTTTGGGGCACACATAGAGCGCGTGCAACTTATTGCTCTATTTTCGCGCATTGGTGGACAACAGTTTCGATTTCAGTTTCACTTTCAGCCACTCATTGTTTGCAGCCCCATTTGCTGGCCATCATGTTAACAAGCATTGGTTGGCAACGGCCAACGCCAACTTACAGCCCCATCAACAATGTAAACGAGCCCATAGGAATATAGCGACCCTCTGGCATTGGTGGTACTATGTAGTTACAAGGCAACAACAGCTGCAATAAACACGGTTGTCGTCTATGAGTGACAGCCTAGCACTGCAGATCAGCCAAGTCACAAGCAATACACAGATTCTGAACCAACAAGCCATTCACTAAATCAAAAGTCCTTCAGTTGTTTGGAAATTTTGCATTCTTTGCGAATTAATAAAAAATCTTGTTACATTTGTTGTCGTCTGACTCATCTTAAGATGAGCATCATCAGTTTGCGTGCTGATGAAACTGGTGGTACAACATAATTATGAACATATCGTATCAAATTTAAAAGATGTGACGTCACAAGGTCATTGCTTGACATTGGCACTGGGAACACTGGAAATTCCTGTGAGGTAATCACACAACAACAAAAGCAATGCTCTATGTATATATGCAAAACGTTTTTATTACACTCGTTCAGTTGCCAGGGGAATCAACCACATTTAGCGAACGAGCAACATTTTTTTGGCTAGCCACAATATCATTCTAAATATTCATATAAACAGAGAAACGAGAATAAGAATTTACTGTATCGATCTGGTTTAACTTGTTTAACTTGTCAGCGTTTCTTTTCTGATGTGCTTTCAACTGTATAACGGTAAATCTCAAACACACTTTGCATGCTAATGAAAGCAGTTTAGTAGCTCTTAAAGTGTACTTATCGTTGCATTGACATTTTGGATTATCAGCATTTTGGGTGCAAGCGTATGACAACGTGTTTGGATTGCCCCGATCATAATTTATATTTAAAATTAATTTGCTTAACTTTTTTCTTTCATTTTGTGTGTTCAAGCGGTAAGTTTTAAGAAATGTCGTACATTGAACTTATTGCATGCTACGCGTGTTGAGCAATAGGTCACAAATCATGACCTTTTGTTTTTAGCAAAAATAAAAATTTAAATTTAATATTATAACTGTTGCCAATTGCTGGGACCCCGATACACACCCAACAAACATGCTTTCAAGTTGTACAACACGGTTGTGTGATTTTTCTCATATTCATATTTTAAGAACTGGTTTAGGCACTTAGTAAAATACTAAACACTTTTTAGCATTCAACATAAAATTTAATAATTAAATCTTAAGTTTGCTTTGTCTACGCTGATTACTTAAATGTGTCTAAGAAAACATTTCAAATGTTTCACTCGCTCATTCGAAAATTCTAACCGGATAAACTTGGGGTGCACACGGGCAAGTTAATGGTATTGTGTCATGCGATACCAACTACTTGAGCAGGAAAAAAAGTGAAACCACTTCTATTTGCGTTCCTCAAGAAAAGTGAAATTATTGAAAGAAGTGAGGATAATAATGATTGATGCTCATAGCCCCAGGCAACAGCAATAAAAATATTTATAAAGAATGTTGTTTGGCAAAAGTATAAAACGGCGTTTGCTGATGAATTCTTTGTTGAACGTCATAGGAACTCTAAACAAATATTAATTAAATGGTTTATAAAATGTTCAACAAGTACCATTGCAGCTATCTTGTGGAAGGAAAGACAATATATGCTACTTGAGCAGGCCTACGAGCAATTAATGTCGCGTTAAGTATGTGTGCAGAATATAATCGCCAACTTCATCAATTGAATCATTGAAATTGAATTGATCATTGATCAATTGAAATATTCAAATATAATATTCGCTAACGGAAGTAAAATCTACACTCAGTTAGAGGGAGATAGATGGGTTGAGACCATGTTTGTTGCTTGGGTGGGTTAAAGCCATTAACATTGGACTCACTGACTCTGATGGTACAGATATGTACTCGAGTTTCATTAATCTTCCGTTTTGTTTGTTGTTCTTGCTTTATTTGGTACACACAATAGGAACACATACATTTTAAAAATGTATTTTTATTTTTTGTTTATAAATAACAAGCCAAAAAGCCAAAGCACACCCGTTTTAATTTTCTGCATATTAACCAAATAGGAAATCGCGCTAATTGCTTAGCGTCGCTCTTTGTTTAAAAAAGTCAGTTCAATATACCCACGCCTAAAAAGAACTCGGATCGATCATTGATGTTTGATCATTTTAGACATCTAGCGGGAACTGTTTTTTTCTTTTTTTCATAATTAGTAAATCGTGCTGATTTTTTTATATATAGTATAACAGTGGTCGCTGGGAAGAGTGAACTTAATAAAGCCGAAAGTGTTCACTCTAACGAAATGTTCACTGTATCGACGGGAGAAAAAAAATATAAGTTTTTACAATGTATACATTATTTTCAATACTTTTAATCACTATTGTTTTATGTTTAGATAAAAAAGTTTGAAAAATTCAACGATTTATGTTCATTAATTTTTTTTTTTTTATATTTATTTATTTTAATTTTATTTAATAATTAGCTATAAAATAAAAGTTACTACAAGCTAGTTGTTGTATAAAAAAGCACTAGCGTCCTGGTTAGGGTATTTGGAAAGTGGGCTTTTCTGATCTTATCAAATTTTTTGCAGGAATCCAGCAGATGTGAGGTAGATAGTTCCCGACTACTTAAGTGTCTTATGGACGTAATGCAAAATATTTTTCTTTAGATTTAATGGCGCAATTTGTTGACTCAGCGACTCTGACCTTTCTAGACAGGGCTGTTACTCCATGTAACGCCGTCCTTTCTGTCCCTGAGGATGCCAGCTGTTTCTTTAACGGTAGGCACTTTTTTTTCATCCATTCTAGTTGAGATAAAATCACAAAAACTTGAATTTCAACTACAATCGATAAATGCAGCTCTTTTGACAGCTTTGGTACCTACAAAAAAGCAACTAGCAGAAATTAATCAAATTCCAAAATTTTGCAAAATAGGGCAATAATGCATTGCAATTATAACTGTTTTAGCTATTCACTCATTGAAGTTGTTAATTTAAAAATATTGAAGTTTACTCCTATGTTTGGTTCACATAATCGAGTGTTCACTCTTCTGAGAGACCACTGTACAAGCATTTTAAACTATGCCATTTAATAGTAACAGGTTAATAATAATTAAATAACGCAGCCCAGCGCATTCTTCAAACACTCAAAACAAGTAAATGTTGGTGCCATCAGGTTTTTTTTTTTTATAAAATTAAAATTAAAAAAATCTGTGAATAAATATTAAAATCGAAAACAAATCACTTTTATTTTCAGTTTCCAACTACACATCGCCAGCTGGGCAGCATTGAAACACATTTATTAATTATACCCACAGCTCAGGCTGTCACAGTTGCCGAGGGTCCAGTTCCCCACTTTGTTTATTTTTAAGCTCTGTGCTCATGTGAAACCAAGAGTTAGCAGGAGCTCTCAAGTCAGTGGCCAGCAGATACAAACATACACACCTTTCGGTTTCTTAGCCATTCTTAAGTATGTATATATGAACTACTAAGATTGATATCATTGTCTGATGCCAGATAAAACTAGCTAGCATCATACTTCTATATGTCTTGACGTTATCTGATTTCAAGCAAAAAAAAATAAAAATTTATAAAGAATATAATGCCGAAAAAAACTGGTCACAAAAGCCAGCCACGTTCTAATTGTAAGATTATAAGTTCGGTCGCTGTTGTGGATGTCATATAATTTAAACTTTTGTCACTGATTTTCACAAAAATGGTATTGTATTAGATTTCTTCATGATTATTCAAGGCCAAAAGCCGTGTTATTAGCATACTCACACACTGGCTAAGAACCAGCTTACATAGTATTTAAGCACACACGAGCATATTATCGATCAGATTAAGCTACCAGTATGCAGATGAAGCAATCAAAAGCCTAGAACATATTAGCAGCTATTGCTCGCGTGATCTTAAACAACTAATAAGTGTTACTAAAAGACGTAGGTATTTAGTGTGTAGAAAAGTACACCTGAAACACTGCAAATACTAGCTGCAACAAAATCATAAATAAAACGTCTATAAATAAGTCCACATTAATGGTCTAAGCCAATAGCAATGTCCGAGTTGATAACGCGCCATAATCACTCACATAACTATATATAGAGAGCCGGCGGTAAAATATGGCTGGCAGGTTCAAAGTGTCCTTGCTCATAATTCTTTGGTCGTCCAGTCGACTGCAATAGCCTAACGCCAGGCAATCAAACACATAACTACACTCAAAAAATATATTACATAACGAAAATGATTTGCACATTTCTAAGGAAGAAAGTTTTGTTTGTTATTTAATAATAAAAGTTATCTACGAATTTTGTACTCAGTAATTGAGTTGATTGAGTATTCAATAAAGTAATTCAATAAAAATATTATTAATTTTGCTTACAATTATTTAAATATAATTGTCAACCACATATTCTTTAACAACTACACGAAGTTGTGTTCCACAGTTTTTGTTTTAAATATTATATGTACTACTTAACGCCAGGCAGCTTAACACATTTTTTGCCTTATATTTAAATATTTTTTTAAAGATTCCAACTTTATTAAACGCTAAAATCGACTAATCAGCTTTTTTGAGTCGAATAAAATTAACCGTCCCCATTAGATCTTCCCGTAACTTCTTACCTTAGTTTTTGGTACAAGTGAATATTTTTTATGTGCCTAAAATTTCTACACGTGTAAAACATATTTATTTATCGCCAGCTACTTGTAATTGCCACAAACTGTATGACATTTTTATGCCATTTGCCGGGATCGCTGTGCATAATTGATTTACGCGCTGTTTGTGTATTTTCTACACTAGCAATAAATTTTTATTTATGTGCAGTAGCCGCAATTCTGAGGTGTCTTATCGTTTTCGCTTTCTGTTGGCCTACCCGGCACCCTGGCAAACAGTAAGCTCCACACTTAAGTGGCCACATTAATCAGGTGGCCCCCACAACAAAAAAAGAGCACAGGGATGTGAAACGCCTATACAGCTCACACCCCTTTTAGTACATAGCATAAGATGCGCTCTAATAGCGCAGATATATTTCAGTTGCCTTTATAAATCAAACAATTCACCTCTCCAAGCCCGAATGCAGATCCATTATGATATGATGCTGCGGTGCAGTAGTCGACCCCAATATTTCAATATCTCGCGATTGAAATCGTCGAGCGTTGAAATCGCAATTAATGCAATCTGCCAGTTTTATCTTAGAACATTAATTAGCTTATATATTTAAAGCGACTTGCAATTGACTTCGAATTCAGCTTATGGCAGAGTGGACAACTTAATTGCGTTAATTACGTATTTTCTTATACGGAATGAGGTTGGATTGTCCATCGATTGAATACGCAGCTATAAATACTGATTCTAGTAGTGACCACACCAAACCGTTCATATTGAACCTTAAACAATCTAAAACAACACTGGCAGAATGCATTTGGATTTCACATTAGTTGCCTTAATTACATATTTAAAGCTGACATTTATTATAATTAAAGTTACAGCGAGAACTGTGTGTTTTGTCTGTGATTCGGTTTCTTAGCTGTCTAGCTGTGCTAATTTGCTTGCCATTTGATAAATAAGTTGCCATAAGTTGCTATCACAAAACAGCAGCTACAAACTCGAGACCATTCATTTTCTAGACAAAAGAGCAGCTATCGAAGTTCTTCTTTTCAAGTTGTTCTTGCCGCGGCTTCGAAGTGCTGAAAGTTAAATTCATTTAGCTGCATCGTGGCCTTGAGCATGAGTTATGTGTGCAATTACTCTTCAGGTTGTCATGACGGGAATCCCAGCTCCAACTCTAGCTACATCACCGGCAACTGGAGTTTCATGAGTCTAGCCAAGATGTTTCAGTTCCTGTTCTAATGTCGAGTAAAAGTGCAAGTTGCCAATTACGATTATGGAACTGTGCCACTTGTTGCAAGTGCCTCTTTCTCTCTCACTCTCTTTCTAATGGCGCTTTGTGGCAGGCTGAAGAGTCAGCATCGTTGGCACTTAATTACGGCTTGTTGGCCATGTTGCAAGTCAGCGTGTGCGTCTTGCCTGGCACGTTGCCTCGTGTGAAATGAATGTTGGCTGTCAGCAAGCTTGGTGCATGTTTCTTGATATCATCGAACATCGAGCTGGCCCCGGTTGCAACCTCTGCGATTATCATCGCGCGTTAAGTTTATGATATGTGAAAAGTCGTTTACTGACTCAGCATCTCAGCAACCGCTGGGCCACTTTTGACGCGACTCAAGTCAAGGCCGCGCTCTCAAACAAAAATTAATTAAAAAATACTTTTTAGAACACTTGTCAGCTAATTAATACGCTTTACCTACTGCCATGCCACATACAATTTCATCAATTAGCGTACTTTGCGGCGCACATTTAAAAACACTTTCAACTTGTGCTACGTCATCGCCATAGGCTTATTTCGTGGTGCTCATAAGACAATTGTTTTAACACGTTAAGTTAAAGTGGCAAACAAATTGTACTATAAATTATACCAAGATGGATTTACAGGCGCCTAAAAAAACTTGTCTGCCCATCGATTGTGTGGAGAATTCTCAAGCACCAAGGTCAAATAACGCCAGCTAATAAGTTGATTTCCATACGCGGAAATTGCAAATAACTTAAAGCACTAGACCAAAGTGCCTCAACTAGTTCAATTAACGCCCCAAAAGTCAGGTTCCCACCAAAAATCCATTAGCTTACGCTTTGTGATAATCACAAAAATGCTACTGTTTGTCTACCCTGTAAACTAATTAGGAGTGGGGGATGTGCGCACTTTTGATGTATTGCAATTGCAATCTCAGCCATCGAATCACATTCGATGTCGATACACATACTAAAATCACTGCTCCGCAACTTATGTGAGTACTTTTTGCTTGGCCAAATAGCTATAACCGCTTAAATGCTTTTAGCAGAAATGTATAAATTTATTTAATTTTAATTTAATCGAATATACAAAATCGCTCTAGACTGAAAATTCACAGCTTAACTTAACGTCGAGTGTTGTTTTAGTAAGTGGTTCGTGTAATTGTGCTAAGAATTGAACATGAAGTGCGTACCTAAGTCAGGTGTGTTAACAAATTCATTTGGGCCCAGAAGCTCTCAATTGCAATGCGTCTTGCATGCCAAGAGCGGTAATGTTGTGAAATTGCCAGCATCAAGGTCTTTAAAATCTGATGACAACAACAAAAACTTTCAGCTGCGTCGCACTGAATTCCACTGCTTTGACCTTTAATTTGGTTTCTTTTATTTTGATGGTGTCGTTGACGCCAGGCTGTTAATTTTGTATCAGTTCACTGTTTATTCTCTGTTCCCGCAGGTAAAGAGTATTTTTGACACTTGAGACTTGGTCTTTGTAGATTTCATTGCCAGACAAAGACAAAGTTAGGAAATCGACAAAATGTCGATACACCTCAATAAAGCACACATATGTCACCCACTCTAACACAGTGTATATGCTGCTCAATTTTTGAGCTAGAGTTGTAAAATTTGGTGGCAATATAATATAATAGCATCCCTCAAAGATCTACCCGTGCCGGCCCCACTACCCCTTCCCAAGCAGATCTCTCAACACCCGTTTTTATTTTCAAGTCAGAGAATACATCAGTCGGTTGCGTCCGACTGCAAGGTTTTGCAGTCATTGTAACGTCATTGTTGGTATCGCTGTGATTCATTTTTTTGTTAATGTTGTTGCTTTTGTTGCTATGATTTTCTTTCAGTGAAGTAACAAGCATTTCCGTTGCGTTGATGGAGTCCTAATTGATCGATAAATTGAGGCGAGGCGGGAAAAGGGACAGGTGTGTCATTCAGAAGAATGGCTTGTGCATAAATAACGTATACGCAATGTATGCTTAAGACGCCCATGCAGTGCTCCAACTATTTTATTTTATTTTTTTAATATGCTTATCAATCATACGCAGTGTTGTCTATGGCTGCTGCCCACTTTGCGCACTTGAGCTGGCACAAAAGAATTTTTTGTGTGTCAGCATCGCACGAATTATAAACTTAAATCGCAAGCAAACATACAAGAAAATAAATAAAAACAATAAAGGCAACAGCAATGTACACGAGCAAATATAATGTTAAATCTGTTCTAGTGTTATGCGGAAATTGCTTGTAGTTGTAGCTGTAGTACATCATGGGAATAAAAAAACAAAACAAAAAACACAAACAAAGACTCACATAACACGCGCAATAGACAATCAAACAACAAAAACAATTCATTATTATTATTGAGCGATGAGCTGCAAAATAATTAAACACCAATCGTTGTTTAAACATTGCTTTGCCTAGCGGCCATCGCAACTCACTTTGGGGCTCAGTTTCGGCAGCATCGAGATCGATTGAATTATTCATTGCCCGATTAGAATTTACAAATGTTTTCAGCATGCTCCTACAAGATGCTTCAGAGCACTAACTGTCGGCCAGTCGCCAAGGTTTCTCAATTTGCATATTTGCAACAAACATTTATAATGCGAGAGTAGTGCAAATTGGTCATGAAATCGAGTTACGAGTTGTAGCTACAATTAATGGGAATATCTTTGCCGTATTGATTACATTTTTTTTTTTAAATTTAATTTATGTATTTTTATAAAAAATGGTTTAATAGTTTTGTGCAAATATATGAAACAGACAGTGGGAAATAATTCCGACCCCATAAAATTTCTGGAACGCGCCGGTCTTAGAGACTCTAAGAGCTAGAGACTCCAGATTGGGAACATAAGCTCTTCTAACTTATATGCACAAATAAAACGATAAAAAAAATAATAATTCAAAACAAGTTTACTAGTCCTTGTCGACAACATTTTACAGCATCAATTCAAAATACAGTTTATATTCTACAGATTTAAAATGAAATTAATTCACAATATTGATATCATAATTTTTATTCGCCAACTTATAACTCTTACTGAGAATTCTCTGCTACCGAGAATTTATTTTATATTTTATTTATTTTTTTAGGGTAGCATATCACTCAACTTGACGCGTCGTGTTGACGTTTTGTGTTTGTTGTTAGCGTCTTGGCATTCAGCTTTTCTCTCCGCCTGTTTCCCAAGCTGCGGCAACATTTTGGCTTGTAATTTTACGAAACCTTTTTGTACTTTTTGATTGTTTTATTCGTGTGTTTTCGTTTGTGTTTTGGCTGTCGCCAAAGTGTTGTTGCCGTTTCTTTCATTTCTTTATTTTTATCAAGTTGCTTGTGTAGCAAGGTCGTTCGTTAGTCCCAATGTGTTTTTGTTTCTGCTTCTGTGCGACGCCAAAACAATTTGTAATGCTTATTAAAACAACGAGCCCCACTTGCCACGAATCGGCTTATAGCCATGATACCTATGCAAAACGAAGCATATTTCGGAACAAATTTGTACATTTTTTTCAGTGTTCACCATTCACCGAGCGCTAAACTGTTGTTGTTACCATTTCAAATAAAACAATAAAAAAAAAACCAGCTATAATAATAACAAGGCAGCAGCTAAAATTATATTGGATTACAACATGACCAGTTCAACAAACGTCCTCACCTATGCCCGCTTCCACCACCCTTCTTTTGTGGGTATTATTCTTGAGCAATTATTACCACATAGATTCGTTATACATTATGTGATTGAATATACATGAACATTGATTATGACAGCCAACCACTTGAAAAATTCAAACGTTATATTTTAAGCAACAGGTAACAGAAACAGATAAAAACATTATTTTGCTATTTGCTCACTGCTAATAGGAATTGTAACACAAACAGAACTTTACAATTTATATAATTAATGTTTTCTTCAGATTTGGGTTATGTAAAAAGTTAACGTACCCTCGTTGGCGGGCTCAACGTGATTGAATCAATGGGGTGATTCGAAATATTGAAAATTGTGAATGAACGGTTTTAGGCTGGTCGGTAAGTGCTTTTTCGAATGCTGCCAAGCATTCTTATCTGTGACCTTCTGTTTAGAATTATTTAAGCTCAAAATGATCGTATATGAAACAATAGTAGTCGGGGACAGGAGTGGGCTATTGTGCTATTTCCTGACGAAATCCTTCACCGGCTAATAGATTAAGTAATTAACATTAACGTTTGCTTCTGTAACAAGACACCATAGTTTAAGGCTTTTACTTTTACCTTCTTTTTAAAGTTTCGAATCACCCCTAAGATCCATATGTAGATATAAACAATACAAGAAACTCTTTTAATTTAACTATCTAAATGTTAGGCAAAATTATTTGTGAGCGATGAAAATAAACTAGTTTTATAAAGCATATATTAAACAAGTCTGCGAACTTTAGTCAAGACTGCTTGACTGTGAGTTTCCCTGTTAAACTTTGTAAAAAATACAAATAAAAGAAATTCCTTAATAGTTAATCATTAAAAATATAGAATTTATAATTAGTAGCTGAAAAGTGATAATAAGTTCCAATTTATAATGTTTCTGAGCAGCTAGCTACATTAATTTTAGTTTTTGACTGTGTGTAAGATGATTGTTAGATGTATATATTTATATAAACGTAGAGGGTATTAAGCTGGAAATAAGATGAAAAAAATTATGCAGAAAACAAACTTAAAAGTCTATAAAAAACTTATGAACATAAATATTTAATAAGCTCTTGAAATTTTATATGCTCTTAAAATAATTTTATATGTCTAACGTTTTTTGTTTGTTTATTTTAAATAAAACTTTGATTAAAACATAATTCAAACTTACATTACGGTTTGTTTTGAGAAGCATTTTATGTTTATTTCTTAACTTTAATGTGATGATGATATGAATTACAGATCAAGTGTTACTGAAGAAGATCAATTTCTTTGATGCTGTTGACTGACCATAGCCATTAAGTGGGAAATTGCCACACCCACTGCCAACAGCTACATGAATCACGCAATCAATTCAACATACTACGTAAGTAAACAGATTTTCGCATAGTATGACATATAAGACAATTGCCATAAACGTACTGAATTATGTCGCTCGTTGAGTGAATAAAAGTAGCAACAACAAAAAAAAAGAAACTGAAAACTATGGCCAAATAAAGCAGCTTGAAGTGGTTTTGTAGACAGAATGCTGTAGCCAGGAAATACCCCGCAGCAAAAGCAATCGAAAAACATAGTGGCGCATAGTTAATTTTGGCTATGCCAAGACTATGATACCCTTCACACAGCCAAATCAATGCTCCCCCTCTTATGTTTCTGTGCAGTTGTTGGTAATTTTTCGCTAATATTTTTACTCTTGAGAGTCATTTACTTGTTCGTGTGCAACAACAACAATTTGACATGTAGACTTGAAAGTGCACGACAGAGACAACAATTGATAGTACGATATGGTAAATTTGTATGGTGGCTATGTCGTAGAATGCTCCGATCGAAATGAAATTTCTAGTGAACAAACCCGACATGATCTAAGCAATCTGTGAAAGTTTCATCAAGATCGGTTCAGCAGTTTGGCCGGAAATCGTGTTGATATGGTAAATTTGTATGGTGGTATGTCGTAGAATGCTCCGATCGGGATGAAATTTCATAGTGAACAAACCCGACATGATCTAAGCAATCTGTGAAAGTTTCATCAAGATCGGTTCAGCAGTTTGGCCGGAAATCGTGTTGATATGGTAAATTTATATGGTGGCTATATCGTAGAATGCTCCGATCGGGATTAAATTTCATAGTGAACAAACCCGACATGATCTAAGAATCTGTGAAAGTTTCATCGATCGGTTCGCAGTTTGGCCGGAAATCTGTTGAAACAGACAGACGGACAGACGGACACGGACGGACGGAAATCAATTCCTGAGCTCGTCCTGATCATTTTGATATATAGTTTATGGGGTCTCCATATTCCTTTAGGCGTTACGATTTATGACAAAGTCAATATACCCTATTCTTAGGTATAAAGAAACAGAAACAGAAACAGCGGCACATCCGCAAACTGTAGTCTAAAACAATACAATTCAAAACTAAATCACACGCCCAAAATAAACCGAATATATAAGAGAGAAGCTAAAAAATTGCGGGGCCAATTGAAAAAGCTGTGAATTATTTATGTTAAATTGAAAGCATCGGTATGCTTTGGAGTATTTTGTTTTTGGGGCGTGTTAGCCATGTTTTTAATGCTCCAAACATATAAGAATAAATGCTGAAACTGAGTGCGTCATCCAATGAATAGCCAAAGCGACAAGACGGCTTCGTAACGACACAACCTCATCGTGGAACTGCTGCCAGTCTTCTAAAACTTATGTCTGACTAGCCAAAAGACTAAAACTGCAGCTGACTTAACTTGGCTCGACTCTGCTCGGCTTTACTATTGCTCTTCGGCTTGGGCTCGTCTGACGGCTTTTTGGCATTCGTGTGGCGCTGTCGTGGTGTTGTCGACTTGCTCGGTATTTTTTGGCCGCCTCTGAGTTTTGGCGCTGTCTTTTGGCTAGGCCACACCGTTACTTGGCCAGTTCGCATACGCAGCTTGGGGCGAACGGTTCTAGCACGCGCTTCTTCAAAAGGCATACAGTTTAATCTACAAGTTACTTTAACACTTACTAAAAAGAGACACACAGCAGCCGTCGTCGAATTCGCGTCGTTAAACCGTTCTAAAATCTGCAAAGAGTGTTGTGCAACAGATAAGCAAGAAACCAACATAAAAAAAAATAGACAGCGTTCCAAACAAATTAAATTGACGCCAAAAACCCACAGTAGATTTAAACAAATCTTAAAAAAAAACGAAGAGAACTCAAAAGAAAAAAAGCTAAACATATAAAATTTAATTATACAAGATATACATATATTAACGTTGAGTGACTGTGGGCGTTTGGCCAAGTACAAATTCTGAATCAGCAACCGGCCAAAAAGCTGTCAGTGCGTCGCATCATCAGTTGTGGACTTTTTTGCTGCTTGCTTGGATAATCCAATATTGCGCATACGCCGCATTGCACATTGCACAGGTAAGTGTTCCAATTGGTTTGACTTTTATATAGATGTGACATAAGTAACAGCTATAACCTTGACATTTAGGAAATTTTCAAATCAAATATGTAATTTGTCATTCTTTGCTAATGAAAAACACAGCACGTCCACAGTGGTCATTTGATTGGCAGCTAAGTTGTGCAATAATATCTGGATTTGTTGAAGACGCTTTGTTGTTGATTGTTGTTTTAGCGCTTTGGTGTTTAATTAGCAGTTGGCTATGTCTTATAAATATACATGGCTGGGCTTTGGTTTTAATAGTGCATGTGCTTCGAGTGTTTTGTATGTTGTTTGCTGTGGATGTGCTAAACGGCAAAGGCCACTGCGTATAACATATTTGTATGTATGTAGTGGCTGTTGTCCGTGAGTATGTGTAATAAAAGCTAAGCAGCAACAACTTGAACGCCATGTTGGCATGTAATTCACAAAATCAAGTTCGTTGCCTAAGTCTTTTGTTAGTAGCAGGCACAAAAGGTTCTATTTCATAGAAACTAAGCCAACGCATTTAATAATCACAATAATGCTATCATACCATATACCATACAATGAAAAGTGGATAAAAATTGTTGTGCAGCGATTATTATTATTATTGTTGTAACAGTTGTTGCCTTGGCAACTTTCAGTGTAAAAAAAACCCGTTCGGCTGAACGTTGGACAGCGTGCGCTTAATTTACGCCCAGATTAGCATTTACATTGAAACAATTTCAGACTTTTATTCAGCCAAAAATGTCAGACGTTCATTTCATATATTTTATTTTATTTTTTTATTTTGTTTTTGTTTTTTTGGCTTACCTTGACAGAATTCATTGCCTCTTGAGTCTCATCCACATATTGGCGATGTAATCTGCAGCTGAACAAACGCATGCAAAGTTTCCAGAGCAGAGAACACATACATATCACATGCGTAACGCCCGTTTTGAGTATCGTAGTGTCGTTTTTACCTGTGACAGATGTTTATCGTAATTCCTGGCTGGGGTCTTTGGCCTACGTTCTGTGTTATTTGTCATGAAAGAAAGCCGACTCGGCTAAAACTCTGGGCTCTTTTTTTACCAAAAAAAAAAGCATGTGACAAGCCGAATTTGGAGCTTTGGCTAAAAAAAAAACTGCAAATGGGATAATATATTGTTTATTTTTTTTTAACACTCTCTTCTTAAGCTCATTTGCATGCGACCCAGTTCTTGATGTATCTTTTTATAAATTAAGAGTTTAGAACTAAAACCCTAATTAATTACATGTGGAGCCACTAACATGGTATTTATTTGCGAAGTTTATTTGATTTTTTTTTTCGAAAATCAAAATCGAGTTTGCGTCTTAAGTCTCTTGCCAAAGAAGTTGTTGATTGTAAGAAGTTTAAACCAAATTATCAAGCGCAATTGAATAACCTAGTATTTAAGTATATTTAATGCTATATCTCAAAATTTTGTAAGCTATTTCATATCCAATTAGGAATTGAATTGTTCACACAGCTCAATATCAAATTAATTTTCAAATTGAAACCGAAATTAATGAACTCCAATTAAGCGTAAAGCAAAAAAAAAAAACAGGCAAAATGTCTAAAAAGAAAAAAAACATGTGTATTTTTATTTGCCCCAACTCTTTGACGGACCGTGCGACTGTGTCTTAATTTGCGTTATTATATTAAATTGTATGAGTATTTATGTATGTACATATACTATAAATATTGTTGTTTAATTTTATTAATGATTTGCCGTCTGCTCTTTCTTTGATTGAATTGCGATTGGCTGGCCTTAAAAGTCGACTGTTAAAGTGAATTTATGATGTAAATGGAAAATAAAAGCAATTGCATCAATCTGTACTGACTTTTAAATGAATCACAATATCATTTACAAGTACGAGTTAATAATTGCAAAAAAATTAACATAACCAAATTGATTGGCTCTGAATGACTGAGTGACTAATTGAATGGAGTTTCTGTCAACTTTCAAGCATAACGAGACGCATTTTTGTTTTTTTTTTTTTGTTTGCAGCTACGTAGAACATGAACAAACATAATCAAATAACTTGCTCAAATCTACATTGTTCTTGAATGGTTCTGGATTTTTTTTCGCCACTTGTCGCTGCCTAAGAATACACACGAAATAGCCAATGCCCAGATCGTTCACGTTCATAAACATTTTTGCAAGTAACTTTATTGTGTAGACTCTGAAACAATGCCGTCGTGGCGTATACCGGCATGAAAAAAATAATCACTCAATAACAATAACAAATAACCAAATAACAAAATAAAGCCAAAAAAATATCAAAAGCGGAAGTCAAAATATCATTCGAAGCCGCACGAAAACGCTGTGTAATTTTTGTCTTTTCCTTTTCGCGCCTTCCTGGCACGAATACGAAAACCAATGCGAATGCGAAAATGAATATTTTTGTGAGAATTCTCAACAGTTGCAACAGTGGCAAGCAGGCAGGCAAGCAGACAAGCGATAGACAAATAACTTAACGAAAATATTATGAAAGCCCGCCGCATCGCTATGAAAATGCAAGTGAAAATTGGAATTTTTAATTTCGTGCCATGCAGCGCGGCCGATTTTCAACCACAAGAAGGTGCCAGCCGCGACCCCACCTCGCCTCGTTCCTTGAGTGGTTTGCCAACAGCGAACACTAGCACTTGTCACTGACGATGCCACTGATATTGTTGTTGTTGTTGCTGCTATCGTTGTTGCTAATGATGTTCAAGATTATGTAATGAGCGACATGCACATCAAATGACAGAGCACAAGTTGCGCATACGCTGCATTGTACTTGCCCCGTGTGCAACACAACACACCAAAACAACAACGACAACACTCAGAAACTTTAAAAAGCAAAAGCAAAGCAGCTGCACACTTCAAGTCAAAGCGACTTTTTTGCAGCTTCTGCTTTATTTTGCCCTGTTTTGCACACATACATGAATTGGCCTACAAACCTTTAAAGCTGATACCAAATATTTTGAAAACGAAGCTCACAAGATTTATTTCAAAACATTTTCTTGTAAGTAATATCTAAAAATCAAATTAAACGTTTTTTTACGATTTCGGACGTTACGCCAACAACGTAAATAAAAGATCGTAAGTCCTAAAAAACAAATACTTACTTTCGGAGAGTTTTTTAAACCAGTTCTTGTATTAAAAACATTTAAGTTTTTGTTTGCTATTTTTTAACCGGATAACTTTACAAGAATCTCATATTATGATTTTCATTATACTTCTCTAAGTAATTAAATTCTTCCTTCATTATTTTCTTAACAAAATTTATGTAAAACCAATATCCCCTTTACGCTAAATATTGAAGAAAAACTTCAAACCGCAACTAGTTGTGGCTTCTGCCATACTATTTTGACATTTGCACGTGCTGAGCGCTTTCGAGAAAAAAAAACTATAGCTTTACTATTTAAGTTCAACACCCAGTTATGGCAGCTATATGGCAGGTACTTGTCCGTTCACGATGTTGCGTGCCCCTTTGTTTTGCAGCAGGTAGTAATCTATGTACATACATATATGCATATGTAGATGTTATTTAAAATTTTAAGCTTGGCTTACATGAAACAAAAAAGTAACAATGCAAGAGAAGATATAAAGTGCCAACTCATTTATTTAATATTAACCACAGTTATTGTTGCTGGTGTCATTGTTGTTTGTTACATTTGCTTTGGAACTAACAACAACAAGCAGAGCACCCTGCCCGCGTGATTGTGCAAGCAAGTCACAATTATTTTGTTTGATTTTTGTTTATGATTAAAAGATATACTTCTGTATATGTAAAGCTAAGATACTTATTTGCTATGATTTGAATATTCTTTAGCCTAATAAAGTTCATTATTTTCAATATTGATGTTAGTTGCTGCAGCTGATTAAACATTTCATTTAATTAAATTAAGTCATTTGTTTGAGGCTACTTAACAGCAGCACAATGCAATAATTTTGCGTATTGGTCATAAAATTTATGTTTCACATAAAAGATAAAAAACTTTAAATAAAAAGTGAGCGCAATTTAATATGTAGTAAAAAACGTCAAACTCGTTTTTAGCCGGAGTCATAGCCGGACATGTAGGCCCCCCAAGACAATTCCCCCCTCCCCCCACCAAACAGTAACAACGCATGAGGCATAAATGCGCTCACAGTTCAGGTCGTTTAGGTTTCCAACTTTCAAGGTTGCCGCGTAGCACCAAGAACTTGCGCAATATCATATATACAAAACAAAAACAGAGCAAACAGAAAGGCGGCAGCTGTCATGCAACGTTTTGCCGTGCATTTGGGTGTGGGTCCGTGTTGCCCCACTTTGGCCACTTGAAGTTGAAAAGTCACTACAAAAAAAATAATAATAATACAAAGGCAAGCGCGCGCTCCAAACAGTTTGAAAGGCGCACACAAATCGCTAATGCAATTATTATTGTTGTAGTTGTGGCACATGCCAAAACGATAGTTGCGCAATTTGCGACATGATTCATAAACACCAATTAAACAAATAAGCAATTTTTATAACTTAAGCCGCTTAGCAAAGACGCAGACAAAGAGAAAAACTAAAAGACTTCCTTCTGCGCAGAAACCAACGGCCTTCAGTCGATCGTTGTTGATGAAGTGCGAGACGTAGTTTTATTTTTACGCACGCCGAGAACAGTTTCAGAATGCGCTGTGCTATAAATAAAAGCAACTAGTTGTGTTGTCTGCTTTTGGCAGCGGCCTTGAAAATTGCGAGCCCATCTTACATAATTAATTGCAATCAAGAGCTCGGGGCTAGGCAGTCACATGCACTACACACTGTACAGCTTGCTTTATACGAGTTGGTTAAGTTGGCATGCGGAAAATGTGCGCGTGCAACCGAAAGACTTAAGCCACGAACTTGCCGTTGCAACTGTGACGCACATCAATCGACAGCGACGGCGTCTCAATTAACACTTATGGCACTCTTTACAGCTCGCAAAAACCTATTGTTATTGAACTTGGTTTTCAACAGGCCGCTTATACGATTTGCCCAGCTGGCTTATAAAATACAAAAGGCAAACAAATATTTCAATATTTGCTTTACTTTTTTGTGTAGTTGTGTGAGTCTCTCAGAATTAACGAAATAATTGCTGTTAATATAAATACATTTTGTTTGTAATAATTAGTTTTGTTTTGCTGCAGTTACCTTTCAGCCAACACGATGGCCACAAGCTAGCTTAGTAAACTTCATGTATTTTATGCTTGTGTGTTGGTGTGCTGCTGCTGCTGCTGCTTATGCCATGTGATCATCGCTAAAAAATCAACAGCAACTTCAGCACACAAAAAATATTTTATATATATTTTAGCAAGCTTAACAACAACAAAGATGCGGTGAAAAGAACGAAAAGTTATGCGTTGTATATTATACAATATAAAACAGATGAGTGAGAAAAAGAATAAAAATATATACATATATAAACATAAAAAATATCATCGAAAACGAGCAAGAAATCAGCGGTTGAACAAAAGACTTTTTGGCATTCTGAGGCAACTTAATCACAGCACTCTAAAATAGAAGATGAAACACAGAAAATATTGAACGTAAATTTTACCTAGGGGTTTTTTTTTATTTTTAGCCAGCGGAGGTTCGACACTGAATGATAACCATGGGGGCCAAAGTAACATTTATAACGTTGACTCATGAATGAATTTTAAACTATGTTACGAGTTCTCTATAAAGATCAATGCATTTAAGTTACCCACTCGAGTGCACTCTTTAAATTGAATCTCATTAAATTACTTTTGATTGATTTCTGTCAAGCAAAAATAAAAAAACACAATTCGAAATTAGAACCTTTTCAGAATTTGATTTTGAAAGCACAAAAAGCGTTGTGTTGTTTTTGGCTGCACTAGCGATTAAAAGGCTGTGCGATCTGACAGCTATTAAATGCTAGCCCAAAATAGAGCACAGTTGCTTATTTGGATTGCAATACACGTTGCGCCTTTAATTTGTCACTGACTCTCCCCTGATGTGGGTCATTAGGTGTACGATAAGCACTATTAAATGGTGCTTAACGCTCAACAATGCATTGCATGGGTGAGCTGTAGATTAAGCTTTAAGTATTGTCTTTAGAAGAGCGCAATCGGTTCTCAGACTCACTTTCAGTTCGTGTGACACACATTGCGTACAACACATGCTGTATCGTTTTTTATTGACTTATCGCATTGGACTGCAGACAAAATGAATACCAATTACGTGTATGTCTGCCAATACACCTGATTTGACAAGCTGGTAGCTGAATTTTCGTCACAAAACGTTGGCAATGCGCATAAACAAATCAGTTTGCTGCCTGCTTGACTTTGAAACTGTTTTCAACACTACAGAAAACAAAAAAAAAAAAAAAAAAAAAAATAAGAAAAACCAAGCTGGCAATTGAAATGCAATGCAAGTAGTTTTGGCTGACAAATAATGCAAAGCAAAAAGTTGTGTCGTCAAGGCGAAAGCAATAACACATAGTGACATTGATCATTTCATTTACGCTATACAAAATCATGAGACTTAAGACAAACTGAGCAGAGAAACAGGGAAAAATATATAATAAATGTTTTAAAAACGTTTAGAACAGGAAAATAAAAATTTATTTTTGCTAACAAATTAATTCAACTAATTAATTCAAGTCAACAGCGTGAGGTGCAACTTACTAAGTTTTCATGAATGGCTAACATAAAGCGTGTTTTTATTAGATTTTTAAACTGTTATTTGATTTTCCCATTTTTAAGTCAGATTGTTTGTTGTAAATCTTTGGACAAATTTCCTGCTATCTGCTCTAAATCAGAAACTTTGCAAGGTATAGTCGTGGAATTCCAGCTTTTCAAAGGAAGTGAGGCGTGGGGTGGAGTTTGTGTATTTTTATCGATATACACCTGGAGAGGAACTACATACTTGTTTTTCCCAGCCCCCCAGGGAACGAAGCGGCATTATGTGCAAAGTTTAAAGTCTCTTTAAGCAAATGTAGCGAGCATTCTAAGCAAGCAGTTCACTAATGTCAACCAAGCAGTTCAATTAAGCAAAACATGCATTTTTGCTTATATGTTTCTTATGTTATCCTGGCTTTCCTGGCAGGACATGAGGACAAAATGATAAAATTATTGTATTACCATTGATGCTTAAAACGTGTTTAAATTTGAAAGTCGACGTTGGGACGTTTTGAAGTTGGTGAAAATTAAGTTGTTAAAATAAATTTACATACATACATACAGTTGGAAATAGTTAAAGAATATTCAAATAATAACTAGTGTCAAGTGAAGTTCATTGGCTCGCAGATTGATTGGCTGATTGCTTAATAATCTTATGGCGGATTAAAAGTGTCTAATGTAGTATACACATAATTTAATTCATTTTTTCTCGTTTTACACGCCAACCATTTAATGCGTCCCAGATCTAATCATTTCCAATTGGCGCTCAAAAAGTCGTTCGCACCAACACAAACGAGAAGTTAAAGATTTGGTTGTTACTGTTGTTACTGTTGTAATTATACTTATGAACATATACAAAAAACCAAAAGTAATAATAATAATTAGAAAAAAAACGATTTTTTTCAGAACAGAATTAAAAGCCACGCGAGAATGATTTCGCGCCGCAAGATTATATCACGTTCTTTGGACAATCTGGATGCCATTGGGCAAGATGAGCAAGAGGAGGATGTATGGCACGATCGCGAAAAGTTGTTTCGCGTTAGTAGAAAAAACAAATTGTCATTAAAACCACATATGCTAAGAAAAATTTCTTATTGCAGGATCACATCAATGAAGTGCTTGCCAAATGGGAGCAAATCGATGATGAGATTTGGGCCAAGATCATTGTGTTTGAAAAAAATCGACGTGTGGCCAAGGCATATGCACGCTCCAATGTAATAACCATTAATGGTTCGAAACATGGCTTCGATGGCGTACGGTAAGTAAATTTAAAAAATCGATTTCAACTGCCAACTCACTGTTTCGGTATGTATGTATTTGTTTCTAGAATTGGCTTGAACGGCTTTGAGAATCCCATGCGCGATGCAGAAACAAAGCTCATTAAAAAATCCATCGGAGATGGCTTTAAGATCAAAATGGACGACACTGGCAACATATTCATTAAACGCTATGGCAAGAGTAGCATCTATGTGAACAACACCTCGCTTGCTAACGAGGAGACAGTCATTGGAGCCGACATTATGCAAATGCCACAAATGTCACTAACGGCTGGCACCTCCGCCAAATTGTTCGATATGAAAAAGTTTCAGACAAATATAAATCGTGAATGCTCACGCAGCTATCCGGAGCGAAGCCGTTTGGAGCGTCAGTGTCTGTCCGCCATCTCTCTGGTCAAGTCAAACAATAATCTAATCAATTCGCCACTGTGGATAATGGTTGTCAATGTGGTTGCCATGGATATGCTGAAGAACCGCTTGCAATCAGTGCCCAAATCAATAGATGCACTTGGCATACGTGTCCCACTGACACTAACACAGACCAGCGAGGATCCGTACTCCACCATTGAAAGCCAAGTGGGGCTCATCTATCCAACGCCAGCCGCTTCCGATGATTCACAAAATTCTAGCAATTCCAGCAAGGGCAGACGCAGTGTTTTCAGTGCGGCCTTTCTTAACGAAAGTCCCTATGTCCCAAAGGTGAGTTTGCCTACTATTAAAAAATAAAAAAAAACCTGTTAAAAATTCATTGTTTTCGCTCGATGTCTAGCCGGACTACGAACTCGCTGCCTCCACGCCGCCGGTTTACACGGAAAAGAAACGTCAAAAGAACACACAACAGCAGCGCAAAAAGCAGGATGATCCCTACTATTGCGGTCTGCTCGCACGCATACCCAACTTCATCAAGTCATCCAAGCAACAATGCGCCAGTAAACCCAAAAAGGAGCCAAAATTATCGCGGAAAATATCGGCACAGCATCATCAGTTCCTGTTGGCCGCACAGCAACAGCAGCAAACACCACAGACGACAGCACCCATTCCAATTGCCACGTTTCATCATTCGTATTTCCCGTACAAGCTCTATCCGCCACAGCATCGGCTCTCACAATCGCAGCTGTCACTCTGGGATGCGCGTAGTCTAATTAGCGCACATGGTAGGTTTACAAAAAAATTTTCAAATTCAATTATTTTTTCAAATGCTCTCTTTTTTATTGTTGCAGAATAAGTTATGTAAGCTGGCCCTAATTTATTCATCGCCTAGCATTATTCTACATAATTATTTAGTCAAAGCAAATACGTTTTAAGTTTTGGTCAGTGGAATGTATTTCGTAAGTTTTGTGATGATAAATTATGCGAAATGCAGCCATCTATGTCAGCATACTTTTGGGCGTATAACTTATTAACACTTATACTAATTTACACGCGGTTAATGATTAGACAGAGATGAAATTTAATAATTATGCAATTTGTAATAATTAAAATTAAAATTTTGCCATAGTTTTTAAATCGTTTAAGACTGAAAACGTCCTAGAGTCGACTTGTGCGCAATAAATAAGCAAATGAAGTAAAATAAATTTAAAAAAAATTGTCACATTTGAAAACAATGAAGTAAGTATGAGGATTTGTTGTCATAAGCAAATTGTTTGCTGCTTTAGGCGATTAACTTTTATTGTTTTATTTCCTGTAAATACATTTCATATGTAAATAAGTTCGAATATTACACACTATGTAAACGTTTGTGCATTAAATGAAAGTTTTCCAAACTGTTTTTATATTTCTATTTAATTGTTTTGACTATCATCACGCGAAATAAGATATAAACAACATGAAGATGGGCTACCTTAGGCACAAAGAAGATTACATGCTCAAACAAAACCTTGCTCAGGTAAAAACCATTTTAGTACCAGGTCCTAATTAATATTAACTTGGCAATATATAGAAAACATAAGAAAAGTATATCATTCATGCAAGATCATAAGTACGGTTGCTTCGGTTATTATGTTTTTAAATGAAACCAATGACCATTATTCGTCTATGCATGAAACGTTTTCCAAGATGGTTAAAAGGTGTTATTGTGAATTACTTTTTATATAACATGCTTTCTGCATAAAAATCACAATTTACGATAAGTTCTGTAAACAGCTGATTCACACAACGATCATTAAACATTATTCGTCTATGGATTCACATTTTGTGCAAGGTAAACAAAAGTAATGAAGATTAAAGTAAATTTGAGAAATGAAGTTAACAATAATAAATTTCTATTTAATATATATTTTTATGTCATTTTTAATATCCTGTTAGTACACAAATCAAGCGATTATTAATCGACCCCATTGTCATTAGAGAAAATAACATGGAACGAATTGAGCTTAACATTTCGGTTCGATACTTTAAAAACGATACTAGTTGCGCAGCCCTATTCGCCTGCCAAGCGCCAAGCGTTCGCTTGTAATTTATGTTTGTACTTGTATTTTAATACTAATTAAAGAAATGTCTAATATTTATCGAAAAGTTTTTAAACATAAAAATTCTGCAAAATAATTATACATTTAACAAGTTTTATTAACAACGGTGACACAAATGAAAGTGAATGAGTTCCGTTGGCATTCTAAGGAAGCTAAAGCAACAGTAGCAGGTTCACCTTGATGTTTAACTCATTTTTCGATATAAATTATTCTTCAATTTCGGAGTCTTCAAAATTTCAAGAACTTTGCAAAATTTTAAGTATCTTGGACCCATAATGGCGGGTAAATGTGCGTAGATTTTGGTATCATTCGTTAAAAATCGTATAATATTTATTAATTTTCTGGTGCAGTAGTAAATGAAAACTATATGTGCAATTTAGACGATGGTGTTGTAGGCACAACGACTTCTGCAATTGCCTCAGCCCCAGCGATTACGCAGATGATAATGACACCCGAATCCAGGGCTACAAATAATGCCAAGCAAACGACCGAAATGACTTCCAAACAAGCTCCCCATCTTATCCAATTGCAACGCGATCTCGACAGCCCCAGCGCCGCATTGCGCACACGTGCCATGCGCGCTCTAAAGTAAGTATTTGTAATATTCTTTCGTTGTAAATGTTAACATGTTTTTTTTTTTTAATTTTGCTAAACAGAAATCCCAGCAAAGCTATTTATAACAATTTTGATGTGCCACATGATGAAATAAGCATCATCACTACAGAAGAACGCAATCCTTGTCCGCCGCCAACTCTCGCAGAAATTTTAAAGAATGTGATTGTCTACGTTGAGGTACGCACTGGCAATGATAATCGCTCCGAGGGCGTGAAGACCATCATTGCCAAACTGGGGGCCCAAGTAAACGATCGTCTATTGCGGTAGGCTCAAGAAACCAAAATTAACAAAATCAAAAAAAATAATATTTAATTATTGGCAGCAATACCACACACGTGGTTTTTAAGGACGGTCATTTAACAACCTACAAACGTGCTCAGGGCTGGAATATACCGATTGTGTCCATTTTGTGGATTGAAGCCTGCAAAGTGCAACGACGGATCTGTGAGCCCCAGCAGTTTCCCATCAGCAATATCCATATTTATGAATATCCAGAGCTATATGGCAAAGTGACGGTAAGTCCATGTTAAAGTTTAATTGAGATAAGATTTTAAGTATGAGTATATATTAAAATCCAAATGCCTTTAGAAATATGCATAAAATCTTGAGATATTAGACTATCATAAACATTGTAAACTCTCAATTGATTGCTACAGAAGTATAAACTCCACTTAAAGCTAGTGGCTATTTAATTTAATATAAAATCACTACTAAATAAACAAATTGATTAGTTCGTAGGTTTGCTACACATTTTTGATAAGGTCAAAACAATTGCGCTGCATTAACAACATAGCCGTCGATAAGTCAGATAAGCAAGCGCCATTATAAACTAAACATGCCACAAAATAGTAAAAAAAAAAAAACGCTTAAATAGGGAATTTCCGATAACCTGTATTATATTCAACGGAAATGGTTTTCTAGGAATATATATCAAATTATATATTTAACAATAAGCCTCATAAGTAATTGTAATTGTGATGATGTTGCCACCTTACACTCGTTTTCTAGTAAAGGATACGGTTGATCCCTGGATATTGCAAAAATGTTAGTAGTCAAAAACGTTATTATGAGTGCCGTCTGCAACTTCGCGTAGTATTTTGACAAAGTACAAATTTCGCTCGCTCGTCAAGAGAAGTCAAATCTTATCACTGACAACAAAATGTCAAGCACTTAATGTTTCTCCGCGTGGGGATATCTAATTCAATTTGCATGTAACAACGTTTTCTTTTTTTTTTTTGTTCATTATCAGCGCATAAAGTTGGTAACAGCATTAGAAAGCGCACAACAAACAGATAGACAGATAAAACAAATGCTTATCTCATTTTTTATACATATTGTACAGACATCTTGTTTTATTACTTAAAAGTATTACGACATTTTAATAAGGAGACACGCTGACAACTTAATACCTACTTCGCATGCACGTCTGTTTACCGCAGCAGATTCTCAAGAATAAAAAATAGTCTTGTGTCATTTACATAACTGGCTAGAATTCTAAAATATTTCAAGTTACTTATTTATAAAGAAATACTTAATTACAGTTGTGGGGTTTTTATTCATCACTCTCATCTTTTTTTGGGGCTGGCGTTTAACGCGCTGCATGCAACGATTTTTCTGAAATTGTAACAAAAGTACTTACAATATAACTCTATACAAAATATGAATGTACATAAAAACATAACTACTAGACAGTACAAACATCATACAGGCTGTTTTCGATAATTTACATAAAAGACATGCGTCAAATAAGTGCGTGCGAATTTTTAAATTTACACAATTATATGATTGAGAGTTCGTTGCTGTCAGTCTGGAATCACGCATAGGAACATGGTTGTATGCATGCTTTTTTTTGTTGAGAGGTCACATCAGGAGAGGGCAACCTCAAGGCACATCATAATTAGGAAACCAGAGATTGTACCCCATGTAGCAATAGTGCCATTGCCACTAGCATGTGCTTCCGGCAATATATCATCGGCCACTATGTAAATCATGGCGCCAGCCGCAAATGACAGCGCATAGGGCAATATGAGGTTAGCAAATGTAACTGCAACCGCGCCCAGGACACCAAAGATCGGCTCCACCATGCCCGACAACTGTCCGTACCATAAAGCGCGCGTGACACTAAATCCAGCTGCATGTAATGGCAAACTGACAGCCAATCCCTCTGGAAAGTTTTGTATGCCAATGCCAATGGCCAGATTGCGTGCACTTTCAAAGGTTGAGCTGTTTGTGCTGCCTATAGCACCGAAACTGACACCCACCGCCAGTCCTTCTGGTATATTGTGCACAGTTATCGCCACCACTAGCAGCATGACACGTTTCCATTGCGAAAGCGCTTCCTGTGCCCGCTGTTGCTCGAGAGTCGCATCGGCCGTATAAGTACACTGCTCTACCTCATTGATGCTGCCCTTTTTGCGGCGTCGCGATTCGCCGCTGTGCTGCACGCTCAGGCAATCGGAGAAGCTGTCCAGACTTTTAGAAGCGTGACGCGCACTGGCAGCGGCTCCATTGTGTTTGAGCTCATCAATGGCAATGTTTGCTTTATCTTTACTTTGTGTCATCTGTATCATCATGTTGGTGCTGTTAAGGCCCAGATACGACATCAGTTTGTCACAGCCATACACAAAGATCGACCCAAGTAGAAATCCACCAGCCACAGGAAGAAATGAATAGATCCCATACAAGTTTGATGACTCGGCCATTTCAATGGCAGGCCCAAGCAACGACCAAAACGACGCGGCAATCATAACGCCGGCCGCAAAGCCCAGCGCTGCGTCCAATGAGCGTCGCTGGGTGCCGCGGACAAAGATGACTAGCGCTGCACCGGCGGCTGTTAAGCCCCATGTGAGCAAGGTGCCCAAAAGAGCTTGCGTCACGGGTCCATAGCCAGGTATCATCGTGGAAGCAGACTCAGTTTGTTTGGCTGGTTCAGATATAATTTTTACTATAGTTGCCTTGTTTTTGTTGTTGCTCAGCTATCATATACAATTTATGTACGTGTATGCGCGCTATCTTACTGCAATGTCAGTCTGGAAACAAGTTTTCTTAATTGTTTTTCCAGGCAGACGACACTGTCTGTCAGTAGCCTCAGGGACAGAATAGTGGAGGCTCCCGCCCCGTTTAGTTACCTGGCTGCAAAGTGCCACGTTCTCAGATTTAACAGCTATACGCACCGATTCTGTTTTGCTCTCAGAAAGAATTTTTTTTTGTTATTGTAATTCAGTTGATAAGTGTTGACAAAAAACAGAACCAAAACAAAAGTTGAAACAATATTTGATTTGTTTAGTTATCCCAGCTGCCGTATTTACTTCGTGAGGTTGGGGTAACACGTTTAATGCTTATCGCCAGCTGGCAAATACGAACATTAAAATTCAAATGCGTTAAGTTTTTGGAAATTGCTATTTATAATACTGCTGATTTAAGTATTGCGTCTTGATATAACTACTAACTAAGCGCGACCGACTGGGAATGAGCCGCAGACTGAGGCTGACGGCTGAGTTGTAGCAATTTTTATACGACATCGGTGGTTGCTCTTTGTTTGCTCGCAGTGAGTTAAACCAGGGCTGCACGCACATAGGCCAGTGTTACCACATCTTCGTGTTAAAATATTCAAACATATATTAAAGGCGCAATACACTCTAAAATTTTTTATTGAATTATTCAATCATTTGAAAACTAAATTTAACAAAAACCATTTATATCAATAGAGTCTTGCCAAAAGAGGGCAAGATAAACCGATTTCCACAATCTTAAATCAAAGAGAGAGCTAAAGAGACAAAAGTAACTATAATATTGACATAGACAAGCACACGACTTTGATATCACGTACATAATAAACAAATAAAACAGTGGTTTTAGCTAAATGTGACTGGCAGAACCAAGTTGCGAAAACAGCAGCAGCAACACCTGTATCATTTATCAGTTGACATTGCGTCTAGTTAGTCACTATGTTATCGCTATTCCAACTCCATTACAGCGAGTTCGATGCATGCAACCCGATTCCGAACTTAACAAGCGGGCACGCAAGCGCCAAGGAACACCGACTGGCACAAAGGATAAAGAAGTGGTTAAAAAGCCTTCTGGCCTAAACACGCCTACAACTACTCCTAAGGTAAGACCCTTAAAATCGTGTTGGGTGTAAAAAATATTTTAATGCAATATTTTTAAATTTCAGAATGATATAACACGTTTCTTTAAGCCTTTGAGCCAGAATAAGCAACTTTCTGAAGGCGAACCAACAGAATCACCAGCTACTAGGCTACTTAATAGGTAAGTAATGCAGAAAGCACCTTAAAATATAACAATGCAGTTCAAATGGTTTTTTATTTCGTGAAAAAATTACAAAAATTTTGCTTCGTAGGGATATTTGTATTTAGAGTTAATTTGTTATCTAAATTATGTTTTATGTGTATTTACAGAATAACCAACGGTCATTTTACTCCGCACAAAGCGCAGACTCAACTGGATGGCAGTGCCCAAAAGTCCCCAACAAATGAGACTGAACCGAACGGCATCGGAGATGCCGAAAGAAAGGAGCAACCAGCTGCTAAAAAAAGTTTAAGTTTCAGTCAAGAGAAGCGAGTTGACAAGCCGCGAAGCAGTTCGGTGACAGTGGAGCAAGCAGAAGTATTTATGCCATTACGTGCTAGTCGACGTAGCACTTCGATGCATGAATCCACTAGGATAGAGCCAAAAGAAGATCAAGTGCAAATAGCGCCGCGTGTGACCCGACGACTCAGTTTAATAAACCTAAGTCAAACCTCCAGCATAGATGATCATTTTTCGCAGTTGACGCCTAAGTCACTGCCACAGTCTGAGCCACGAATGACGCGTCGGCGTAGCTTGCAATTAGCTGCATCATCAATTGTTGAAAGTTTACCAGAGCGACGTCGTAGCTTTTCCACAATCTCGACTGCAGAGCCTAGCACACCCAAAATTGTTAAAAAGCCCTCATTTCAGCCAATTGCTGAGGAGCCTTTGGTGGAACCACCTTCTACTCACCAGTCGCTTGATATAAGCTCTTCAAACCTTTACACAAGGACGCCAGTTGTCAACAAAACCAACTACGTGCAACAATTGATGGATATCAGCACTTCCCGAGCTGTCATAATTGGCAAAGCAACAGGACGCCGCACAATTTACACATCCGAACACATGGAGATAAGCGCAGTAAACGGTGATAATTCTGAAAATATAAATCCATATCTGGGATATAGTGTCAAGGCGAATGTGACTACACAAACATCGCTGGACAGCATTGGTGAGCAGACGACGCCAGTGCCACTTTTTAGCTCAACACGACTGCCAGGCAGCGCTGGCTCCAGCGTCAATCGCCGGCGATCACTTTTTAACATAGACATGGAACTCATTAATGAACGTATAAACAAAATAAATAGCACGTCGCAGAGACACTCACTGGCGTTGGCCAATGAGGCCGAACTGGGCGAGTCTCGGGCCTTGGCGCCACTGCAGGCAGTGGTGAACGAACAAAAGTCAACAGAACCAAAAAAGCGACGTCTGTTTACTCCAAATGAGGAGGTTGTTCTATCACCAGCATCTAGCAATAAATCACGAAAGAGCGTCAGCGGCAGAACTCCGTCAGCCGGCACGGCAAAGCGTAGACGCTCTATGACAGCGTTGAAGCCGACTGCCGCTGTTGGACCGATATTGCAAAAGGATTCCAAAAGTAATGCGGAAAAAGATCTTTATGAAACACCAATCGCTTCTAATAGTACCATAGACAGCGCGTCAGAGTCGCATGGAGACTGCATGATGCCTGCATCAAAGCGACGCACAATGCACACCCTGGTTCACACCAATATGCACAGGGAGCAGGTGCAGCTCATCCACAAGGTTGGTAATACGGCAGTGCGGCGATAAGCGACAGTTTATTAATTTTATAAATATATAAGTATAGTTTTATATGTCTGTCAATTAATTGTATATATTGCCTAAGCCCTTGTCTCAAAAATTTTCAAGCATGTAGTTTCTTAATTGTGATTATAATTATAATAATGAACATAATCACAATTTAGTTTAGTTTTAGTTTAGTTTCTTCTTCAATCATCACAAATTCAGTAATTATTGATAAAACTTAGTTAGCACGCAGTAGTCGTAAAAATAAGAAAAAGAAATATAAACTTATTCAGCTTTAACACAAATAAATTACATACATAAATGCATTGGCAAACTCTACTAGTTGAATTTATTGACCTTGATAACATTCGATGTCATTAATTTACACATCTACTGAAGTATATATATAAATCCTTCCGCCCCCATATCAATTGATCAACCTTCTGGCTTGAATACGCAATCTCAGGCCATACGCAAACTACGTGGAGTGCGACTGGATCCTGCGGTTACCAAGCGCACCACACATCTGGTTAGCCTGGAGCCCCGACGCACGCTGAATCTGTTGCGTGGTCTTATGCGCGGAGTTTGGATTGTCAGCTATGAGTGGATATTAGAATCGATGAAGGCCGGGAAATGGCTTGGTGAGGAGAAATACGAACTAACCTCATTCTCACGTGCTGTCGAGGTGAGTCTTAACTTATTATTACAAATATTTGGCAAATACTTAATTTGCATTAATTTTTTTGCCAGATTTGCCGCACCGAACGACAAGCGTTTGGCTCATCCTATCGCTGCGAATTATTTCGCTACATGGAGGTCTTTTATGTTTCATCTCTTTGCCGTCCGATCACGTTTAGTAATATTAAAGAACTACTTTTGCTTGGCGGCGGTAAGATAACTGAGAATCGCTACAAAGCCAAGTTTATTGTGGGCGACAAGCGGCGGGCCGATGACGATCGAATCTATCTGTCGCCCGCTTGGGTTCTGGATAGTATAAGTGCAATGCAAGTGCAAAAGTTTGGAAAATATCTGATGAAGTGCGCCATAGTTACACCACATGGTATACGGTATGAAGATCCATGTCAAGAACTTGAGGAGCAACCCCGACGACAACTTAAAGTCTGTTACAGAGATCCGGCACTAGTCATAAATAAATGAGCCTATTGAACTTCCGATAGTTTTTATGTACTGCTGTAAAACTAATTTTAAATTTCCGAAAATGGTCATCACGTTAAATAAAACAACAGTTTATGTTCCAAGTGGCAATTATGTTTTTTATTTCAATCTCTGCATTTTATTCAAGTAAATGAGGTAAAGTTTTGTTGTATAGTTTGCAGTTCTTCCTTGTACTTTGTTTGTACTTATATATTTTCTTTGGCGATGATGAAGCGGCAAATGATAAGATAAAATCGGCGCTGAAACCAAAAAGCAACTAAAAGAACTTGGGGAAATGTTTTTTTCTTTTTGTGGAAAACGAATAAATTCAAAATGTGGGTTTTTATTTGTTGTTTTTTATCTTCTAGTATTGTTTTCTTTCAAATGTAGTGTACAAAGTAGTTGTGCAAAATAAATGTTTTATAAAATCAAAAATTTAATTTTAACGAATATACGATATAAAAATGCTATACGCCTGGCGCTACTGACACAATTGTACGAACTATGAAATATGATATTGTAACAACATAAATGTTTTACAATATCATATGTACATGTAGGTAAACTTAAGATTGAAGGCAATGCTTTTGAATTCTGCTGCTGCGCTGCTCCTCCCAATCGTCTAAGCGGCTTCAGTGGCGTTTAGCATTCGTATCCGACGAAATTCTTTGCGATGGAAAAAATTAAATTTTTGCTTTTGCTGAAACATCATCTTATCGTTTATGTTGCCCAGGACAGGTGTTTGTGTTTCACTACTGTTGTGCATATCATCGTTGTTGTTGTTGTAATTGATGTTATTGTTTTTGAGTTGTGGCTGCTGCTTCATATTGATGTTGTTTAGGAAGGAAACCAGCTACTTCTTGACCTTGGTGGCCTTCTCGGCGGCCTTGGTGACCTTGCCACCGGATAAGTCCTTGAAGTTGACAGACTTGATGACACCGACAGCGACAGTCTGTCTCATGTCACGCACAGCGAAACGACCCAGAGGAGGGAACTCCTGGAAGGACTCAACGCACAGGGGCTTGGAGGGCACCAAGTTGACGATGGCAGCATCACCAGACTTGATGAACTTGGGGTTCTCCTCAGTAGTCTTACCGGAACGACGGTCGACCTTCTCCTTGATCTCAGCAAACTTGCAAGCAATGTGAGCTGTGTGGCAATCCAACACTGGAGTGTAACCGTTGGCAATCTGACCAGGGTGGTTCAGTACGATGACCTGAGCAGTGAAATCGGCAGCACCCCTGGGTGGGCTGGCCTTGGAGTCACCAGCAACATAGCCACGACGCAGCTCCTTGACGGAAACGTTCTTGACGTTGAAGCCAACATTGTCTCCGGGAACGGCCTCGGTGAGGGCTTCGTGGTGCATCTCCACGGACTTAACCTCAGTGGTGATGTTTGCTGGGGCAAAAACAACAACACAGCCAGGCTTCAAGACACCAGTCTCAACACGACCGACGGGTACTGTTCCGATACCGCCAATTTTGTAGACATCCTGGAGGGGCAGACGCAGGGCCTTGTCGGTAGGGCGGGCTGGTGGCAGAATGGCATCGAGGGCTTCGATGAGGGTCTTTCCATCGGCATTACCATCCTTGCGCTCCACCTTCCATCCCTTGAACCAGCCCATGTTGGTAGATGGTTCCAACATGTTGTCGCCGTGCCATCCGGAAATGGGGACGAACGCAACAGCCGCCGGGTTGTAGCCGATCTTCTTGATGTACGAAGACACTTCCTTCTTGATTTCCTCATAACGGGACTCGCTGTATGGTGGCTCAGAGGAGTCCATCTTGTTGACACCAACAATCAGCTGCTTCACACCTAGGGTAAAGGCAAGTAGAGCGTGCTCGCGGGTCTGGCCGTTTTTGGAGATACCAGCCTCGAATTCACCAGTACCGGCAGCAACAATCAAGACGGCACAATCAGCCTGGGAAGTACCAGTAATCATGTTCTTGATGAAATCTCTGTGGCCGGGGGCATCGATGATAGTCACGTAGTACTTGGCAGTCTCGAACTTCCACAGAGCGATATCAATGGTGATACCACGCTCACGCTCGGCCTTCAATTTATCCAAAACCCATGCATACTTGAACGAGCCTTTGCCCATCTCCTGAGCCTCCTTCTCGAACTTCTCGATAGTACGCTTGTCGATACCACCGCACTTGTAGATCAAGTGACCGGTGGTGGTGGACTTGCCAGAATCGACGTGTCCAATCACGACAATGTTAATGTGAATCTTTTCCTTGCCCATGTTGGTTTATAGGAGCTATTGTGTTCAAGTTGTTTTTGCGGTGGGAGTTAACAGCGTGCATCAGGTTTGAATGTGTGTGTTTATATGAGTTGGCACAGGTACAATTCGCAATTTGGGGAAGAAACAAATGGGTAAACAAAATATGTTAGCAAAAAATAAATAACAGGACAAACGTTAGTAAATTAACGAGGAAAATATTTTAAAATTTGTTTTTCTTTTTGCCTTATGTACATTAAACTTTGATTTGCGTGCAGCAGTGAAACCTAACCTCAAGCGAAACGTGTTTGTTGCTTTCGCATTTTGCACACTTTGGCTTCACAAAGCAAATTTTGATTTGAGGTTATGTTTAGCTGCTGCCGCATGTCTCTCAGTGGTGAAATATTGTGTGTGTGTTACAAAACCACAAACGGAACTGCGAACAAAAAGGAACATGCAAAGACAAAAAATTAAATTATAAAAATAACTTCTCGATTTTTTCAGCGATTTTGGTATTTTTGCTTTCGTCAAAAATCTTCAGTAGCAGAACTGTTTAAGTATCATCATATAAAATCGAGGCAACTTAAATTTAATCAGATGAAATTGTATGTGTACGCATGCATACATAAAACTTCCAATACGTGAGCAAAGAAAATTCCAGCAAATTTAATCTAGACATGTGGCTGTCTATGTGTGTGTGCCGCTGTTGCCGGCCGCCGTAAAAGCGCAAGAGAGCAAGAGAGAAAGCAAAGCAAAATGGCGACGCGGTATGATTCGAACAAAGGCAAACGGGCGATCAAGCCGTCGTTGGGAGCGCGATAGAGATGGAATGATCAAAAACTGGAGTGCACTGCAGGCCGGCCATCTTTAAATAAAGCACATGCAAAGATAATTAATTTCACTGGAGTTTAAATCGTTAAATTTCAAAAAATTATTTCGCTTTATTTAAATTGCACCCATGACAGCTGGTGATGAGTTACCACTTGACTTTCTGTTGCTGTCTCAGCACTCATTAAGGCACTCACACCATAGCTTGTGCGCCGCCATCTTGAAATTCTATGCCATACACAGAGTGAAAGGCCGGAAATTTTGCACATACAAGAAGAATACACGTTTGGCAGTTTAGCAGGTGAAATTTTTTTTTTTTTTTTTTTTCCCAATTTTATGCATTTCAGCATGGAATAATTTCTTTTTACAAAACATTTTAAATTAAATGCGTTATTGTTGGGTTCAAGCTAACCAGCAACCATACACAATTTGCCACGCAAATGTGGGCGTGACATCAGCGAAAATTACACCATGTTGCAGAAAACGAAGTGACTCATTTAAGAAATAAAAAATAAACAATTAGCCGTAGTGCAATTATCACTGAGCTGCTTGCCACGTGTTTTCGCCTCAGCCAGCGTCACCACCTTTCACATTGCGTATTTTAGGTTAGTTCTGAACGCACACGCACACACACATGCCAACAAATATGCAGATTCTTAATGTGCACTTGCATATTTGTTTATTAAATTATCGTTGATTGCACTTTTGCTGGTTCATTGCACACATTTTCTTTATACAGGTATGTAAATATTTAATTTAATTTTCACTTGGCTTAAAAAACTTACTCTCGAATAAATTAAATGAGAAATCACAAAGCCTATGCTATTCCGGCGACAGACTTGAACAAAGTGAACGAGCGTACGGTTGCACAGGAAGCTTGTAGCCTCGTTTTTACTAGCGTGGCATTGTAGAGTTGCTTGGCAAATATCGAATAAATTAGTGACACTGTGTCAGGGCTGCTTTACAGTAAATGTGTATGTTAAATGTGGAGCAATATCTGTCAACTGTTGTAGAAACTCCCTACAGTGTTATAAAATGTCAATGACGTGGCTCCAGCCATCGAAGCGAATTTAATTTTCGTATAGCATTTGACCGGCCTGGACGCAAAGTAGGCGGACAGTATTAAAAAAAAAATATATATATATACTATATCTGATTATAATATAAGTTCAAATACAAAACATACAATATGAGGCACTCAATAGCTGTTGTGCTTTTATTTGGCTTAATCGCAACTGTTGCCGGAGCCGATCAAGATGTACTGGATCTCGGTGACGACAATTTTGTATCGACTCTGAAGCAGCATGAAACAACATTGGTTATGTTCTATGCACCCTGGTAAGTGAAAGGGGTGGGTGTGGCACTTGTAATTGCCACTTGGCATATATTTATACCAATAAATGCACTTGTGGCGCAAATAATTCATTTCAAAAGTACACGTCAGCGCTGCCGTGCGAAAAAAGCAACGAAATCGAGATTGACATGTCGGTAGTGTCGGCCATTTTTATGTTTGTGTGTGTTCGCTGATAAAGTCAGAAAGCAAACTTCTTGAACTTGTACACATACATATGTATGTATGTGTTTGTGCTCAGACAAAGAAGAAAACTATTAAGCCGGCCGGCAGTATATATGTACTTATGTATGTATTTCTTTAATGTCACATTTCAAGCGAGTCTTATCAGCTGTAGCATAAGCAACATACACGCCGAACACGCTTTTTAATTGAGTCGAATTTCATTTTGTTTGATAAAACGAACATAAATTGTTTCCTATGATAAGACACGCAACAAAAACCAATTTTTTCTAATTATATCCTATACTTTGTACAGAGTTTGTGTCGAGAGGAAACAGAAATCTCAACTATATAAATTACGTATAGCCTTTATTCATGTAATGCCTACAGATTTCGAACGTTGTGATTTCATGTTGTTTTCAAAAATGTTTTGGATAAACAGTAATAATCCTCTAAAACATTTTATATTTTAGGTGTGGACACTGCAAACGCTTGAAGCCCGAATATGCCAAAGCAGCTGAAATTATCAAGGATGACGATCCTCCAATTAAACTAGCCAAGGTAAATGAAGCTGATATTTTACTAAATTATACAGATAAAAAATTTTCGCTGCTCACATAGGTCGATTGTACAGAAGCTGGCAAAGAGATTTGCAGCAAATATTCAGTAAGCGGCTATCCAACGCTAAAGATTTTCCGTCAAGATGAGGTATTGCAGGACTACAATGGCCCACGCGAGGCAAATGGCATTGCCAAATACATGCGTGCCCAGGTGGGACCTGCCTCCAAGCAGGTGCGCAGCGTTGAGGATCTGGCTAAATTCTTGGACACCAAAGATACCACAATCTTTGGCTACTTCAGCGACATTGATTCCAAATTGGCCAAGACATTCCTAAAGTTCGCGGACAAGAACCGTGAGAAGTATCGTTTTGGACACAGCGAAGACAAGGATGTGCTGAAGCAACAAGGCGAAACGTAAGTGAGGGCCGAGTGTTGGTCGACTCCATGCGCAAGATTCAAGCATCCATTATGCATTCATTATTTCCATTCGTCATTCATATATATTTTTTTTTAAGCTTAATAAATAGTTTATAGTTTATCATTAAACGTACTCATGTTGCAATAATAGTCAAATTGCAATTCGAACATCAGATCCTTTTGTGGCACGATGCTTCAGAGAAATTTTTTGGTAATTTCACAGACAGGAATGAAGTAAAGAAACTAATTCATCATATTGCATAAGTAATCTGAAAGCTGCTGTACATACAACATTTAATGCCATGTAATTTATGTTCTTTTCATGCAGCGATAAGATTGTGCTAATCCGTGCCTCACATTTGAACAACAAATTCGAATCTTCCACTATTAAGTTTGAGGGCAGCTCCGAATCCGATCTGAGCACATTTATCACAGAGAACTTGTAAGTTACTTTCACGTAATCCCTATTTTCCGTTATATAAGTGTTTTGCTTTTGTAGCCATGGGTTGGTTGGTCATCGCACACAAGATACATCGCGCGATTTCCAGAATCCCTTGATCACCGCTTACTATGCCGTCGATTATCAAAAGAACCCCAAAGGCACCAATTACTGGCGTAATCGTGTGCTCAAGGTAGCCAAGGAGTTCGTTGGCCAGATCAACTTTGCTATCAGTTCCAAGGATGACTTCCAACATGAATTAAACGAGTACGGTTATGATTTTGTTGGTGATAAGCCAGTCATTTTGGCCCGCGATGCAAAGAATCTCAAATATGCGCTAAAGGAGGAGTTCTCTGTTGACAGTCTAAAGGAATTTGTTCAAAAGTTACTCGACAACGAGCTGGAGCCGTACATTAAGAGCGAACCTGTGCCTGAATCGAACGATACGCCCGTCAAGGTGGCCGTTGCTAAGAACTTTGACGAGGTTGTCATCAACAACGGCAAGGATACACTGGTCGAGTTTTATGCCCCATGGTGCGGTCACTGCAAAAAACTAACTCCCATTTATGAGGAGCTCGCCGAGAAGCTGCAAGACGAAGATGTGTCCATTGTCAAAATGGATGCCACTGCCAACGATGTGCCGCCGGAGTTCAACGTGCGCGGTTTCCCCACGCTCTTCTGGCTGCCAAAAGATTCCAAAAACAAGCCTGTCAGCTACAATGGAGGTCGCGAACTGGATGATTTCATTAAATACATTGCCAAGGAAGCAAGCACAGAACTGAAGGGCTTCGATCGCAGCGGCAAGCCCAAGAAGACCGAGCTGTAAGCGGCTTATATCTAAATCTAGCGAGTAACTTAGCATTTCCATATTTCTGTAAGTTCTAATGCATTTTCCATCCAACCGTCAAAACCGATCAGCAAATGCAATAATAATAAAACAAGGCGTGTATTAAATTATATAATGGTGAGACCGATTTTTTCAAATTCAATTAGTACTGTCAATAAACGTAAAAAGCACTTTCTTATAATAATTCAATATTGATCTTTTCGACTACACATGGAACTGAACTTCTGCATTTAGATGATCCATATTCTCGTTCATAATAATGCGATACCAGTCTGGTATAAACGAATGTTCATTACATTCCCCGGTGGCTCGATGAGTGAGATTACCATTGTTTCCGTTGTACTCAAACTGATATACCGAGCTGGCGCAGTCCACGTTTGCCACCACCTTCCTAATTGCGCCCAAAAAATATTCCAGGAAGTTTGCGCAGACGTTTGGCGACCAATCGTTTTCCTTAAAATTTAAAGCACAGTTGCATTAGAGTATAGTTTAAAGGAAATTCAAATCATACTTACACACTCGCGATATAGATCGCGCAATGTTGCTATGTTGATGCTGTGCACGAGTCCATTATTATCATGATTGGCAATATATACTTTCTCAATTCCAACCAAGAATGACTCCGCCCACCATTTAAGGACATGGTCGACATTATGCTGGGACCATTCGGCACTCTTCATGGTATCCGAACGAAGCTTCAGATTCACAAACATTTTAGGCATTCCTATGCTACAATATGAAACAATAAAAATCTTTGGAAAAACCATGGTCATATGTTATGGACTTGCAATGGATTTGGGTCATGCTCTGCTAACATGGGTGCATCAAAAAGCACATGAATGCCACCAATTTCAATAGTAAATACACCATAATATTGTCCTCTTAGATCTTTTTGGTAATTAGCGTTGGGCTTCACAGTGTCGCTATCTGTGCGTAAGTAGATAATTTGTTTAGAATGCCGAATGGATTAAAAAATTTAAGTTACCAGTTGTAACGAGGCAATGCTGACGTAGCGCCGTCATGTAGTTGTCAGCTAGGCCTTGCTGTAGGCGCTCCAATGGGCTGCTTTTTTGGTCTGGCAAGTGGCACATATAGATTGTATTACGATACTTGCTTACGACTATGGTCCAGTTTCCTTTTTCGTACGGAGTGCACATAATCGACTGTAGCACCTGCCAAGAGCATACAAAATCTTTTTCCAGGATCACATGCCCACGATTGGTTCGCTTAAAAATATTTGCTGATCGCAAAAAAATGAACAAGTTTCCCAAGTATTTTTCATTTGAGCCGGAGTGTTTCGCTTCCCCATCCACATCGATTCCATTGCAGTGTGCATTTAAAGAAATAGGAAATGATTCTTTTGCCATTTGTTTTAGGAAATAAAGGCGCGATCCCGAATTCTCGTAAATTCCGTCGGGGGACACGCAGTATTCGCCTATTTGAATAGGCATTTTAAAAACACGAGGAAAGCGTGTTTTGGCATGCAAATTATGAAATGATTGTGTGTTGGTGATTAAAACGTTGTTATTGGAACTCATTTTAGCTCGACTGTGCGCTTTGTTCACGTTAAAGTTTTGAATGGTTCATTAGAAACAGTTATTTGCGGCACTCTTCTTCTATGCTTACCATTCGCAACGAAAATAAAATCATATGATTTTGCAGCATCTAAATGGGGACTAAATAGTTGGTATTTTCGCAGTTTACGGTCACACTGGAACGGGGCGATTGCACTACACGTGTTTTAAAAATTCGCGTTGTTGATACGTCTTATTTAATGCAACTAAAAAGAATAACATGGACATAAATATTAATTTTCTGCGGCGGAGTGTGCAACAGCTCTTGCAGCTAACTGCCTGTGAGCCCCAGGAAGACGTATTTGTTTCAAGTTTACAGAAGTTCCTTAAGAAAAAGGTAAGTCGCTCCCACCAAATAAAAACGTGTTCACAGCATTCAAATTTATTAAAGCGATATGTGCAACAAGATGTGGATCGTTTGTTTAACAACCTGAGCCAGCAACTAACAGTGCCTAGCTACACTGTGCCACTGGCCGTAAGCTTTGAGAAGGAACTGATACTGTTGCTGACCATGTCGCTACGTTGTGATGCAGCTGCCCAAACTGAGCAATATAAATTGGAATGCATCGCTTTGGCCAAGTTGTTGCCATTTTCTGTCGATGCCAAAAGGTGAGTTGCTTCTAAATTATGTAAAACCTATTAAAGAAGGCATTCTCTGCAAACTTATCTCCAAAATTTAAATAATTATTATTATATTTTTTTTATTACAGATTTGCAAAAAGATTCTTTTGCAATCGACCAGCACCATTCAAAAAGCTGGAGAGCAGTGATCAAGTGCAAATAGCCAATAAGAAGCAAAAAAAAATGAATTCAAATGGGTCTATGGATATAAATGAACAGAATTTGGATTTGGAGCTTATCAAGTGTTGTTACCAGTTGTTAAAGACTGATGCTGTTTACTATCGAGAACTGTGGGATTGGTCACATTTTCTCGACTGTTATTCGCAAAGCAGTAATAAATGCAATCTGTCACAGCTTTATTGCAATCACATCGTTGCCATGCTAACGAACATGACGAGCAAGCAGCTGCACACTCTAAACACCCGAATACCCATCCAGGTGCAGCTTCAATTCGATGAGCAGCAGACGCAAGTTATGAAGCCTATATGCGATTATCTTCCAGATCTTCCGGAACAGCAGTTAACCATCAATCTGGAGAAGGCCAAACATAAAGTTACAAATATTGAAGGCGTGCTTTTGCCCATATTCAACAAGGACAATCAGCAATTCTATGCGGACACCGACGGTTGCTACGATCGCATTGTGAAAGTTGACTCAAGTATTGTGAATTTGCGCAGCATTGCGCTGGGTGTGGCTGCTGCTAAACCTATTTGCCTATCTGGTCCAGTTGGGTGTGGAAAGACCACACTGATTGAGTACTTGGCGCGTAAAACTGGACGCATTTGTCCCAAACCAAAGGAAATAGAATCACGCAACCAAGTGCTGCGACAAGCGAAAGAAGATGATGAACTACTTAAACCGAAACTTAGACAGAAAGCGTCTAAAAATACTGGAGAGAAGCGAAAAATTTCTGAAGTACCCATGGAAGATTTATTGGTGTTAGAGGACACAGATGGCTGTTTCCAAAAAAATGGTTTCTTGCGTATACAGTTGGGTGATCAGACCGATAGTAAAATGTTGTTGGGTCAATATCGATGCACAGATGTGCCCGGTGAATTCGTATGGCTACCCGGCGTTCTGACACAGGTATGACATTTTATTCACTATATAAATTTGTGGATATCATGTAAATCGCTTATTCACATTTATAATTTAGGCCGTTATACATGGATACTGGCTGCTATTGGAGGATCTGGATGCTGCTACACAGGACACTTATACGATATTAAGTAGTCTCTTAGAGCGAAACTATCTAAGCGTACCTGGCTTTCGAGATTGTGTTAAAATAGAGCCTGGCTTTCAGCTCTTTGTAACAGTGCGGTAAGTTGACTGAAAATTAAGCTTTAATACATAGTTAAATATATTTTCACCAGTTCCAGCAAATCATCCAGTAATTGCAGCCGGAAATCTCTATTCTCGCTGCTTGAAAAATATTTATATACCATTAACATTTTACCGTTGTCCCGCAACGAGCTGTGCAAAGTTGTGAGCACCAACTACTCTAAACTTGCCACCGTTGCCAATCGCATTGTGGACGTGTTCTTGACATTCTCTAGTGGAGCTCACACGTCTGCCGATAATTTGCGTCAACAGGAAAGCACCGATAAGGCGGACACAACTGAGAAATATGTGGCACTGCCTTTTGAACAAGTCACACTTACCGGCATGACGAACTCTGGTCGTTTGGTGTCCACACGGGATCTCATCAAGCTGTGCCAGCGCGCAAATGCTCAGTTTTCTGTGACCAGCGCCGAATGCGCTTACTTCGTTTTCCAAAATGCTGTCGATGTCTTTTGTTCGTACTTGCCACAAAGCAAGGAGAAGACCGCTGTGATCACAAACATTGGCGCCAAGCTGGGAATCATACGATCACGCTGCGAGCACTTTGCGAATGAGTATAAACCGGACGTGGAATATGGCAAGAAAAGCTTTAAAATAGGACGTGCGACACTCCCGACAACTTCTGTAGAAGAAAATGAGGAAGAAAATGGAAACCAGAGCGCTTCAAAGAGACAAAAAGTATCGCAGCAGACGCTTAAAGCAATTTCCAAATCATATCGCAAGCGGGCAACTTTCTCATTTACTCGCTTGGCTAGCTGCATTCTCGAGCGTATTGCGGTCTGTGTTAGCCATTCAGAGCCAGTGTTGCTGGTCGGTGAAACTGGTGTGGGTAAGACGTCGTCAGTACAGTACCTGGCAGAGCGCACGGAACATAAATTGGTTGCCATTAACATGAACAATCAGTCGGATGTATCGGATCTCGTTGGCGGCTTTAAGCCCGTCGAACTCAACTATGTACTCGCACCGTTGCGCAACGAATTCGAGCATCTGTTTGGCGAAACTTTCAATGTCGAAAAAAATCTACAGTTTTTACGAATATTTGCCACTCACTTCAACAATGGACGTCACAGCGTTATTATACATACCATGCTCAATGTTAGCAGCAGCATAATAAGCAAGGAAGAGCATAATTTGAATCCGCATCTGCCAAGGTGGCGCACGCTGCATGAGAAGCTACAGCGATTGCAAATGCAACTGGAGAAGAGCATTAACATATCTTTTGCCTTTATACCCGGTTCACTGGTCAATAGCATCAGCAACGGCGACTGGGTGCTTCTCGATGAAATCAATTTAGCGTCAGCCGAAACCTTAGAATGCCTGTCTACCATACTGGAGCCGGAAGGCTCTGTGGTGCTGTTGGAACGGGGTGATTTCATGCCCGTGAAGCGTCATCCCGATTTTCGCATATTTGCCTGCATGAATCCCAATACGGATATTGGCAAAAAGGATTTACCCGTTGGTATACGAAATCGATTTACAGAGTTTTTTGTGGATGAGCTGACAACAGATGCGGATTTGAGTCTAGTTGTCAGCGACTATCTTACCAATACGGGCATCCAGCGCAAGTCTGTGCATAGCATTGTGCAACTGTACAAATCACTGCGACGTCTCTCGGAACTGCAACTGAACGATGGTCTCGGAAATCGTCCTGTCTACTCCCTGCGCACACTTTGCCGTAGTCTGCGCATTTGCGCCCGTAACTTGTGCGGCTCTATTGAGCGTAATCTATATGAAAGTTTCTGTTTAAGCTTTCTTACTCAACTGGATCCGGAATCGCATCAGCTGGTTCTGTTGCTTATACGGGATGCGCTGCTGCACAATGCCAAGGTGGTGCTGAATCAATCGCTGCCTAAATTGGGCGAGAATTATTTACAATTTGAGGGCTATTGGATTCAACGCGGCAATCTTGAGTTGCAGTCCTGCGAACACTATATATTGACAAGTAGTGTTAAGAAAAATCTGCAGGATCTGGCTCGCATCATATCCATTGGAAAGCTTCCCATCTTGCTGCAGGGACCCACCAGTGCCGGCAAGACGAGTCTTATTGATTATGTCGCCCGGCGCAGTGGCAATCGCTGCCTACGCATAAACAATCACGAGCACACCGATCTGCAGGAATATTTAGGAACCTATACGGCTGATGTTAGTGGTAAGCTAAGCTTCCGTGAAGGCGTTCTTGTGCAGGCCATGCGTCATGGCTACTGGATTATCTTGGATGAGCTGAACTTAGCTTCAACGGACATTCTGGAGGCTCTGAATCGTGTACTGGACGACAATCGCGAGCTTTATATTGCTGAAACGCAGACGCTGGTCAAAGCGCATCCCAATTTTATGCTTTTTGCAACACAGAATCCGCCGGGTCTTTATGGTGGCCGCAAAACACTTTCACGTGCTTTCAAGAATCGATTCATTGAACTGCACTTCGCAGACATACCACGATCTGAACTAGAGATTATATTGGAGCAGCGTTGCCTGATACCCGCCTCCTACTCACGCAAGATGGTTCAGTGTATGACCCAGTTGCAGCAGCATCGCAAGAACACATCCAAGCAGGTTTTTACGCTACGCGATCTGTTTCGCTGGGGCAATCGATATACGCTGGCGGATAAGTCACTGCAGCTAGATTCTAAATACGACTGGAATCAGCACCTTATTGAAGAAGGTTATCTGGTACTCTCTGCCAAGGTACGTAGTAACGAGGAGCTGCAGCTGATTGAGCAGACTCTGTACGGAAACTTTAAGAAGCGCATCGACTTGGAACTGCTCTTTGATATATACACGAAACGGGAGAGCTCGCCTGTGAGCCGAAACATACTTAATGCGATTCGCAATTTTAAGCAGCGTGGTGACATTGTCTGGACTCGAAACATGACCCGCATGGCGCTACTTACGGCTAAGGCATTGCAGTTTAATGAACCCGTTTTGTTGGTGGGTCCAACGGGATGCGGAAAGACAACAGTGTGCCAATTGCTGGCCAGCATTGCGCAGATGCGGCTGCGCATTCTTAATTGTCATATGCACACAGAGGGCGCCGATTTTTTGGGCGGATTACGTCCATGTCGTAGTCAACAAAAAGGAGAGCAACAGTCTCAAAAACTATTTGAATGGGCTGACGGGCCGCTCATCTATGCCATGCAGGAAGGCTCATATTTTATGGCTGATGAAATCTCGCTGGCTGAGGATTCAGTGCTTGAGCGTCTCAATTGCATATTGGAGCCAGAGCGTAGCGTTTTATTAGCCGAAAAGGGTGGTGTTGTGCAAGAAGGTGTGGCAACAGATGATACCAGTGAATCCGATTTAAATAAGGACTTTGTTGTGCAGGCCAAGCCCGGCTTTCAGTTTCTAGCGACCATGAATCCCGGTGGGGATTATGGCAAAAAGGAGCTGTCGCCGGCGCTGCGCAATCGCTTCACTGAAGTTTGGTGTGTTCCATCGGATAACAAATCCGATCTCATTGAGATTGCACACAATTGCATGCAGCGAAGATCAGGCTCTAGTGCAGACGTCAGTTTCTCGCATAAAGTCGCTGAATACATAGTTGATATTGTACTTTTTATACGTGATTCAAATGAAAAGTTCAAGTTTTCCGTGCGTGATATACTTGCCTGGGCTAACTATATGGTCAGCAATGCACAGCTCTCATTTGCAGAACAAGCAATCTTTGGACTAGAGACCATATTTCTTGATGCACTCGAAATGTTGCCACATGAATCCCAGGCGCAACTTGAGGCACTCAAAAGCAAGATCATTGACCATGCAATCATGCAGGCAGCTGTCATACTTGATGAGCATTTTGACCTCTCGCATGTGGAGGAGAAACGTGGCCAGCAGGTGCAGCTGGACGAGCAGAGTTTTGGCATACGTCCCTTCTTCATCAACGTCAATTCGAAGCGGCTGACGCTTACCAATGTGGAATTCTTGTTCGATGCGCCTACAACAAAACAGAATCTATTTCGGCTGCTGTCAGCGTTGTCACTGCAGAAGCCGGTTCTTCTAGAGGGGCCACCAGGTGTCGGTAAAACCTCTATTGTTGAAAGTATCGCACATGCTATTGGCTATCAAATAGTGCGCATCAATCTATGCGAACACACCGATCTGGCCGATCTGTTTGGCACCGATTTGCCCTCCGAGGATAATCTGCTCGAGCGTGTTGAGGCTCAGAGTCAGTTAGGCAGCTTTGTGTGGCGCGATGGTCCATTGTTGGCTGCACTTAAAGCTCCGCATACTTGGATTTTACTGGATGAGCTCAATCTGGCGCCGCAATCTGTGCTCGAAGGTCTCAATGCCGTGCTTGATCATCGTGGTGAGGTTTACATACCAGAACTAAACAAGAGTTTTCAGTTAACGGACTCAACACGTATCTTTGCCTGCCAGAATCCACTTAAACAAGGCGGCGGACGCAAAGGCTTGCCGCAGTCTTTCCTAAACCGATTCAACAAAGTCTATCTGCGCAAACTGAGCACCGAGGATCTGCTCCATGTGGTTAACATCAAGTACGCCACTTACTTTAAACAGTTAACCGAATATTTTAGTGCAATGCTTGTGGCTGAGCAGCTGCCTAAAGGCAACATCTTTGACCTGAACAACGGACCGTCTTCGGAGGTAGTTTCATCAGAAATAAGTTTCGATTTGGCTATTCGTTTGGTGCGATTCTCAGAGAAGCTTGATCGCGGCGTTGCCTCTATGGAGTTTGGTTACAAGGGCGGCCCCTACGAATTCAATTTGCGCGACATTCTTCGTTGGTGTGAATTGCTCCACAATACGGCCACTGGATACCTCATGCTGCCGGGAGCTAAAAATTTCCATGAAGCTTTTCAGGACTTTCTGCTGACGCTTTACGAGCGCATGCAGCTGGTCTACTATCAGCGCATGCGCTGCGACCAGGATAAACTTTACATACGCAATACCTTTGCAAGCGTTTTTAACTGCAATGCAGAGCAGCTGAACGCGATTGCCGAGGATGTGGCGGTCTATTGGACGGCTGATAATATATATTTAAACGATGTGGTGCTGCCGCGCGAGCAGATAGCTCTCGGTTCGTCGCCACAGCAGCAGGAGCAGGCGCCACTGTTGCTTGATACACAGCGACAGCAACTTAAGCAAATTGTGGAAACGGTGCACATGGAGAAGCCCCTGTTGCTTTGTGGTGGCACGGATAGCGGTAAAACCAAACTAATTGATGCGCTCTGCGTGTTGTCCAATCGCCTGTGCAACTCGGACAACATTGATGATTCTGTTACAGGAAGTTTTCAACAGGTTAAATGGCTAGATTTATTTAGATAATAATTGCCTAATAATATTATAATGCCTTTATTTAATTAGATCGATCTTAATCGTCATTTGGAAGATATCTATAAAAATGTGCAGGCTTTGATATTTGCCGTTGCTCAAAAATCTTATCTACAGCAGACTGACTTGGCTTGTGTCCAGCAACTGTGGAACACTTGGAGCAAGTACAATCAGCTTGTAAGACTGACGACAGGTGAGTGGCTACGTGAAGTTAACATATTCATTTAATAAACCTATTTTTGTCTTTAATCTGAAAAAAAGAAACAAAACAACATAGCGTTGCAGATGAGTTGCAGTTGTTTGAAAGCCGTTTGGTTGTCCTAGACGAAATCATCGCCAAGCTTGAACAGATGCCACTAAATTGCCGCGTTGCACTCTTCAAGCAGCTGCCACAAAACAAATCCCAGCTGCGGTTATTGCAGTCCTACATCAAATCCGCAGAATCACTTAACACGGGTGGCTCTTTTGAGTGGGTAGATTCACAAATTGTAACATCTTTAAAGTGTGGCCAGTATATTTTGCTGGAGCATGTGAATCTGTGCTCTTCTGCTGTCTTGGATCGTTTGAACCCGGTGTTTGAACCAAACGGAAGTCTATTAATAGCAGAGAAGGGCATAAGTGCGCACGACAGTGCTGAGGTGGTGAAAAGATCGCCAAACTTTCAAGCATTCCTCACTATTGATCCCAAAAACGGAGAACTATCACGCGCCATGCGCAATCGTTGCATCGAACTGTCACTGTCTGTGTCCAAGGAGTCCTATAGCATGGACGATATGCGCGCCATCGTCCATGGCCAGGGAATGTACCATATTGCGGCCATTGACTGCATGCTAACAATACATAGGAATATTGTCCAACTAACTGAGTTCAATTCATATACCATATCGCATCTGAAACAGTTTGCGTTTCTAAGCGCCGCTTACAAACGCATTGGCTATGATCTAAAACGTGCCATCTATGTGGCCGCCATGGAGGTTTATGTGTATGCAGCCAGCATGGACCTAATGGGATATGGTCTGGCCTACTATCAGAATAAGTTGCGCGAAGTTGTGCTTTCACAGACTGAGACTATCGTAGAAGCTGCTGAAGAGCAGGAGGATTACCTATCTGACGTAATACTGCGCACAGATGAACTAAATGCCCTGACCTTAATCAAACTGCAGACTGCGACTTTAAGGCTTTTATTAAAGACGCCAACAGATGGAGAGTTGCCCAAAGCGCAACTTATTTTCCTTTTTCATTCTATCTCAGCTCTGAATTTGGATCATTTAAACGTTAAGCTGTTTACTCGATACATGATCTATATGCTGTATGAAATGAGTTCCTTTGGTGAGCTGCAAACCTTGCATCTATATCTGCAGCAATATTTTACGGACCATCCCGAACTAAAAAAACTGTCAGCCAGCTTGAATTCATGCTTGATGCAGCAGGGAAAGAGTTTCCAGAAGATTCTTATCCATTTGCCCTGGCATCGAAAACTCTTTCCACGGCTCCGTGATTATGCCTCTCAGTCACAGAAAAACGACGCTGGACCAGACGCAGCCCTATCGCTAAGTGTTTCCTTGTTGGCTCAATTACTACTTGCTGAGATACCAAAGCGAGCTGTTACCCAACTGCAGCATTTGAACGCACTTCAATACTCACAGGCACTGCGAAAAAACAAGATAACAGAGAAATATGCAAACGATTTTTTGTGGCATCTTTCCAACTTCCTCGAAAACATGCAACTGGCATTGCAACAACATTTAGGTGCAGCCAAGTTTGAGCTGCCACAATATGGCAGGTTTCTTACTAAGTTAAATTGGTTTAATCGCATGCTAGACACAGCCCAACAAAAACTGCTACAACAAAATGAACTACACGCCCCAGTGATGCACAAACTCGTGCTTCATTTCAAGTGGCTAGAAAAACATTTGCTTTCTGCCATTGTGGAATCATGTCCCGATTTTCTTCACATTCATGAGGGTCTTCGTCAGAGTTTGGAGCAGATGAGTGCCTACGTGCAGGAAAAAAAACGACCAATGAATTTGTCCTGCAAAATTTATGCCAAACAATTTACGCAGTTTCAACCATTTTACCTGGAGCAACAGGTGAGTGTAAAATTCACAAACCTAAATACTAAAGCTTAAATATACATATAGGCATACACATGTATGTGTGTCGTTAAATGTATTTTTGATCAGCATGTCTGTCTGATTGTATGAACGTCTCGATAAAAAACAATTTAATTATTAACCCAAAAAATTAAGTAACAATTATGTAATACATTTTTGCAAATTTATGTAAAAGGCAGAAAAAAACCTCCAACTTTATATAGATTAAGATTAAGACTTTTAATGCTAGAAGTGTCTCTTAGACTAGACTTAATGTATTAGATCTTAAATTAGCTTGAGCAAAGCTGAGTAAGACCAGCACGTACATATATGTATGTATATGAAAATTAATACATTTTACCCATATTTGCAGATAATTTTGCATGAGAAATCGTCGCAGCTGCAGCAGTTGCTGAATGTGGTGCCACAATACGGTAACGTAGATAGCAAATTGTGGATTAACAAATGGCTTGCCCTGCAATCGGATGAAGCCCATAAATGGCGTGCCTTTTTGTGCATCCACACCTCCAGCTGCCAAATAAAGAAGTTTGAGCTAACCGATAGTTCTATAGAAAATTCAGAACTGCAAGCGGCGGTTCGTAGATTGCAGCAACAGCTAAATGAGCAACAGCAGCAACAACAAGATCAGGAAGTGATAATGGAAATCGACATAGAAATCGAGCAAATCAAACAACATTTGACTGCTAGCCTAAATGAGGCTGAGGATAGGCATGCGCTTAATTTAAATGATGCCCAATTAAAGTCCTATCAGCTGCTGCAGTCCGCATTGCGTGATTTCTTCATGAATCGTGCGCTAAGCAGAACACTTCATGCGGACTTTGATGATTCACTGAATCAGCTCTACAGCGAACAACTGTTTACGCTTAATGGACATCTATGGCAATGTCTAAACACGCTCAAAAGTGTGACACACGGCAACATAATGGTGGCCTGGCGAGAATTGAACGTTGCTCTGCACCAATTACACAGTCCGGAGGAGCTAAGAAATTTGCTGGAACAGCAGCTCGGCAATAGCAGTTGCTACAAGGCGGTACGAAGCTATCAGCGTCAATATCGCCAAGCACTACAATGCTATCAGCTGGAGAATTTGGCCACACGTTTCGACTGTGCTCAGGTACCTAATGAGCAGGAGCTGGAGTGTAGGTATACATATCAGGGACCTGCTTTAAGTAATGTTGTGCTTGCATTAGTCTGTCAATCAAATGGACAGTTGCTATCGGTGCCGCTCAGTGAACTGCAGCCCTGGCGTCAAACGCTGCATCAGACGCGTCAATTACTCTGGCAGAATTCGCTGCTTCTAACCAACCGGTGCAATCCCGAGCTTAACAATCAGCAGACGGTACAGGAGAGTGGCAGGCTGTTGCTTAACGAGTTAGAATATGTGGAAGTGCAAGTGCAGCAGCAGCGGCAGCAAACGGATGAGGGCTTTGAGAAATGCATAAGAGAACTGCAGCAGACTCTGCAAGAGTTGCAGTTGCCGAAAGAACAGACGCCACCTTTGAGTTCTAATCTAAATGCGGCTCTGGCCAACACGCTAATAGGCGCCTTGGAGCTGTGCGTTTTAACGCATGCGCCACTCATTGATCCTGTAGAAAAAAATCGTTTAAGAAACCTCTACATAGCAGAGGATATTAACTGCCTCGAGCATTTAACAGCTACACATGATTTTATGCGCATCATCATGAAGTACAAGCATTTTGGACATAAAATTTATGACCAACTGCAGGAGCGACTACATGCAGCAAAACAGCAACAACTACAACTTAACCAGAAGCTAGCACTGCGACCCGATCAATGCTTGTATGCCGCCTTGGTTCAAGATTTGATGCACTTTCTCAAATCCAATTGCGACTGTGCCGCACTTCACAAGCTGATTACGCTTATACGCGAGAACTGGTCCCACTTTGTGGGTCAACAGGGAGTAGCTAGTGAGCAACAGCTCCGACGTGGTGCGGAACTGCTTAATAAACTGGAATTGTGGCTAACTAATGCACAACGATTTGTGCATCACACGCTTGCCCGTTATGATTCCTACTATCAGGACTTTGTCCAGCCAATCAAATGTGCAGTCATTCAAATGCGTTTCGGACTGGAACACTTAAAACAGCTCTTTAGTCGTCTCCTACTGGCCGGTAGCGCAGGGGAGGCTGTAAAACTGCAGAAAACCATCGCACAGATCGGTGAGTTTCCTGCACAGCGTCCATTGGCTATCAGAAGTGGTCATGTTTATGGATTGCTTGCCAGACTGCCGCACAGCGAACACGAATACTTCCGCCTGCTCAAGGCTAAGCTTAGCGAACTGCGAAACTTCATAAGTATCGCTTCGAGCATTGATGAGACAATTTTCGCGACATACGATGATGCGCTGAGCATTTGCAATCGCACTTGGCAACAGGAAGAAGAGCGTCGCAACAAACAGCGTGCTGAAGAGGAGAGTCTCTACAAGACCAAGACCTTGGGTGGCGTTGAGGATGAGGAGCTTGAGGCGCTGCAGGAGATTGAACAGCATTTTCCCACTAGCCTAGAGGAAGATTTTGCTGAATTTGTAGATCAGCCAACGCTGGAGCAGGTGCTCAAGCTGGACAAGAAAGCCACAACAAAAGCCAAGCTTGCACAAATAGTCAACGAGCAGGATTATGTATTCCTTGCGCAAAATTTCATCGAGCTAATGAGCAGATACACAACTGTCAGCTACAAGAAGCGTGAGCACGAGAACCAGCAGCTACAATTGCAACTGATTCAGCCATATCAGGCGCGTCTGCAGGTCTTTGCGCAGCTACACGCGCATTATAGAACAGCCTTGGGAGCGTCGCTCGATGAGAGCGTCTACAATGGCCTAACCTTTTCCGTTGCTCTGCAACAGCGACAGCTGCAAGACATTCACCTGGGGGAGGCCTACAGTAGCTCTACATATGATTTTTACAAGGACTCCAACATTGCCGAGATAAGTGATTGTCTCAATGTTATGGAACGCATTGAAAAACGAGTATTAGAGCAACTAGAACTTTATCCAGAGCACGCTGGCTTAGCGGACATTAAGTTGGTCATCTCACGGATACGTAAACTGCCAGCAAATGCATCTGTGGTGCGCTTCAACACTGGCTTCCAGCTGCTGCGTCAGAAGTTAGCGCTTTGGAACGAGCTGGCACACAGTAAAAATAATCTGGTATCGGAGGAAATTGAAGTTGCAGAGTTTGTGCAGCGTTGGACCAAACTGGAGTTGCAGCATTGGCGCAATTGTCTTACTCAAACCGCCCAGCTAGTGGAGCTGCGTGCCTATCGCTACTGGTTTTTCATTTACAATCTTCTACAAACGGACGCCGAGCTGTCCGAATTGATAAAAACATTGCGTCAGTTCGTGGAAGCGTCATGCTATGGGGATTTCCATGTACGTCTGCAGCTACTTCATGGCTTTGAAATGTACCTGCACAATGTGGAACGTTCGGGAAAGGCAAAACTAAATGTGAAACCGCTTATTGCTGGTCTGCATAATCTTCAACTGTATTTTGATCAGTTCGCTCAGGAGGTGGCGGACACCGTGAAAATCCGTCGAGCGCCCATTGAAAAAAAACTGCGCGAGTTTGTCAAGATTCAGAGCTACAACAAGGATTTAAGCTATTTTAGCATGCGCAACAATGTGGCCAGTGTGCATCGCAATCTGAGCAAGTTTTTGAAAGAGTATCGGCTGTTGCTGGAGCAGAAGATCAGCGAAGTTTTTCAGCCCAAAGATTCAACTGTCAAGGACTACAACATGGATAAAAGCAGGCATAAGCATAAGTCCATGTCCTATCACTTAGACAGCCAAAACTTTGTTGTTTCGGAGCGTCTGCGATTCAAATATAGCTCACTAGATTTGGGATCTGATTCGGGGTCAGGTTCTGTTTCGGTGCCATTGCTACTACAGCTTGGAAAGCACTTAAATACCTCACGCAACATTGTACGGCAGACGCTTAACCACACAGGCTATGGGCCGCTCCTGACGGAACTGGATGAGCTGGTCACGGCACAGTTGGAGCGTTGTGAAGAGCTGCGTAATCTGAACGTTGATCGGAGCAAGGAGCGCGCGCAGCAAAAGCTGCAAGCTAAGCAAATACTGCAGCAGAAGCGAAAAGCTTTAACCGATCTCTTTAAATTGCTCACGCAACTGGGCATTAGCTATAAGTCCGGCCTAATGGAGCTCTCGTTGCGTGGCGAGTTTGAGAACTTCCAACTGGCACCGTTCTGCATTGAGGCAATGTTGCCGCAGCTACACTCCAGTGGACGGCAGTTTAATCAACAGCTGGATCTATACTACATGAAGAGCGTATTCAAGCTAAAGCTTTTGCAGAACATAATGCTAACACCGCTCTCAGAGCTGGGTCCGCCGAACATTGAACGCATTAAAGGTTTCGCAGTCGATCTCTTTTTACACGTGCAGCAGCAGCGCGAGCAGCTATCCAGCGCCACCCGGCAGTTGCACGAGTTGCGCACTGCTTTGCAACAACTACGTCATGTTGCGGACATAGTGCTGCCCGCGGAGGCATCTATTGAGCAGCTGAGCTTTTCTCGCAATGCTGATGAGGCAGTGCAGCTGAAACACAAGCTTTGCCAGATACAGTACGTTCTCCGCCAGTGGCAGCTGCTGCTCTATTGTGCCCCTTTGGAGACCAGCAGCGAGAACACTGTGCTGCTTTCAAGTCCCATACTGCATCAAAACGAGCTGCTTGAACTTTGTAATATTATCTTGAGCAGCAGTCGGGCATTGCAGCTGGAGCTGGAGAGCGTCCCATTACAGTTCCTGGACAGCAAGAAACTGGCACATTATCAGTGCAGTTATCACAAAATCGTGGACTACATGCAACAGGTCCTGACTCATCTAAATGCTAGCCATGAGGAGCATTTACCGTTGGCACAGCCGCTTTTGACGCTGCTTACTCAATTAGAGAGTAGCAATCCAAGTGATATCTCACGTACTGAGTCCGTTGAGCTTAACAATGTGGATGCCGAGCTGGCCAACATAGCTCACGCTGTGCTGCTGGCGCTGCAGAAGATTTACAAGCAGCATGGCAAGCCGGAGATGGAGCAGGAAACCAAAGAAAAAGATATCCTCAAAGAGCAGCATCTAAAAAAGCATTTGACTGGTCAATTAAATGCCGATTGGCAAATGTTGAGCATGCCGCGGATATTAAGCAAGCTCTCCAATGTTCTTCTAGTCCTAAAGCACGCCGAAGCTAGCAAGGAACAGTTGATCCTTTTGCGGCGGGCTGTAGCGCTGTTGCCTGTTCTGGAGCAGTATCAGCTGCTTGCCGACTATGTGCTCCTGCAGCAGTTGGCGACGCACAAGGTGTCCGCAAAAATGCTGTCAATAATGCTAACCGCATTCGTGGAGATTAGCAGTCAGGGTTTCTGTGTGCCACCAGACCTAATGCAGGACGAGGAGGGACAGTCCAAGCAAGACTCGAAAAATGGCGAAGGCTTTGGCCTGGAAGACGGTACAGGTGAAAATGATGCGTCCGATAAAATCGAGTCCGAGGATCAGCTGGATGATGCCAAGCGGCCTGAGGATCGTAAAGATGATGGTGACAAAGAGGAACCCGACTGCAAGGAGGAAAAAGGCATTGAAATGAGCGATGACTTCGATGCCAAAATGCAGGACGTGGATAAGCCGGAAAACGAAGAAGATGACAGTGGTGAATCCGAAAATGAGGATGAGCTTAATAAAGAAATGGGCGATACGGAAGAGGGCGCCGAGAAGCTCGATCAACAGATTTGGGGCGATGACGAAGAAAAGCAGCCCGAAGAGGAGGAGCGCGACATGAATGAAGAGGATCAGGGCAAAGGCACCAAAGATGAGAAGGATGATCATAATGATCTAGACACCAAGAACGATGCTGCCAAAGAGGATGGGAAAGATGAGCAACAAAAGGATGGTCTCGATGCAACAAACGAGCCAAGTGGCGACGATAAGCGAAAGGAGCAGGCCAAGGATATTGATGATATGAAGGAGCCAGAACTCGATGAGGAGCAAACGAATGCTATGCACAATGAGCTTGAGGACCCACCAGAGCCCGATGAAATGGATTTGGGCGAAATGAACAACGTGGACGAAGGTCGTGACAACGAAGCCGATGAGCTAAATAACGAAAATCCCTTTGACATAGATGCTATGAAAGAGAATATGCAGCTGTCCGAGGAACCCGACGAGTCAGAAGCTCCCGAAAACGAGGCCGAAGAGGTTCAGCTGGAGTCAGATAACAGCGAATCCGATGAAGAGGAAGCGGGCACTGAACACGAGAGCACAGAAAATGCCAAAGACAACGGCGAAAACGACGAAAATAATGTAGAAGGCGAAAAGGAAAACGAAGAGCCGGAAACCCAAACACGTGGTGAAATAAATGAAGAAGACCAAAAGCAGGAGGAAACACCTGACGATCCAGAGGCACATGAAGAAAAACCAGAGGAACATACACAATCGAAAGACAAGTCTAGCAAGGAAGACAATGTGCAATCTGTGCCAGATACCGAACAGAACAGCTCAGCTGATCAAATGCAACAGCAGCCGCAAAATGAAAATATCAAGCAAGATCAAAAAATGGACGAACAGGAGACGGGTGAAGAGAAGGATGGGGTGGGTCAGGCCGAAAATGATGTAAGTTTGAACTAATTGTCTTGGTAAGAATTTTTTTATTTAAAACTTGTTTTTTCTAGACAAACGATGGTGGCCATCAGGGCGTAGCCGACACCAAGGAGACTTTTACCCAGGAGGAGCGTAAGAACGAGAAGCAAACACAGGAAAAGCGTAAACAAGGACGCACCAATGAAGAACACACGCTGGGTAGATAAGCGGAAAACATATACTTTCAAACTTATAACATGTTATCTTATTCCATAGGAGAAGCGGAGCAAAACAAATTAAAACAGCTTAAGACAATCGAACAAATGAAAGAGTCCAAGCAAAATGAAAATGAGCAATCAGAACAGACGGATGAAAATGTCGAGGCCGAGGAATATCAACATGTTAAGGAGGCAAAGAGCAGCGATAAAATAACGTTGGACAATGCCACAGAGGAGCAATCAAAACAAATCAAACATCAAGAGGATGAAGAGGGTGAAGACGACGAAAACACGGAAATGGAAAACGCAGACGAACTAATGGCAGAGGAAGAGCCAACATCGCAGGAGCAGGAGGATGCGAAACTAGAGCAGCTAAGCTCAGAAAAATCTGACCAAAAGTCTGAGAAACCATCGAAGACAGAAAAAGCAAAGGAGCGACTGGAAACATCGGAGCAAATGGATATCGAAGGCGAAGTGGTGCCAACAATGACGGTACCACGTAGCACTGAGACCACTGCACACAGCAAGTAATGCTAAAAAATAATGTCTTATATTTATAAACAATTTAAAAATTAAAAACTTTTTTATTTTTGCAGCGCACAGTTATTGTTGGACAAGAGCACACAGGCCCAGGAGCTGAGCACAGCCGATCAAATTGAATTGCGGCATATGTATCAGCAACAATTGACCAGCTCAAATGCAGTTAGTTAAATCCACATAAAAAATTTTAATGATTGCTTATCACACGATATTTTTCAGATTTTACCACATCACGAGGACTATGAAAGCTGGTCCAGCATTTTCAATCGCATGACCCAAAACGCCCGTGAGTTATGCGAACAGTTGCGTCTCATATTGGAGCCAACGAAATGCACACGCCTTAAGGGTGACTATCGTACAGGACGTCGCATCAACATGAAGAAGATCATACCGTACATAGCGTCGCAGTTTCGAAAGGACAAGATTTGGTTGCGTCGCACAAAACCGGCGCAGCGTGACTATAAAATAACCATTGCCATTGACGATTCCAAATCGATGCATCACAACAATTCCAAAATACTGACACTAGAAGCCATTTCGTTGGTTTCCCAGGCTCTGACGCTTCTTGAAAGTGGTCGCCTTAGTATAGTTTCGTTTGGAGAAGCGCCTCAAATCATTCTGAACCATACGGAGCAGTTTGACGGACCGCGTTTAGTAAGCGCACTTAAGTTCGCGCAAGATAAAACGAAAATAGCGGGCTTGCTCGACTTTATACGCACCGTTAACGTTGAAGAAAGCGGTCTTGGTGGCGATAATGGGCTATTTGAGAATCTACTGCTCATATTAAGCGATGGCCGAAACATATTCAGTGAGGGCAATCAGAAAGTAAAGAATGCTATTAAATTGGCACGACTGCAGCGCATATTTCTTGTTTACATTATCATCGATAATCCGGAAAATAAGGTTTGTTTAAACTTTGAAATAAAAGTAAATAATGGTTATCTTTAATCTATGTATTTTGGTCTTGCAGAACTCGATTCTCGACATACAGCACGTGGAAGTAAATGCTGATGGTTCGGTCACAATAAATTCATATTTAGACAGTTTTCCTTTCCCATATTATGTGATTGTTCGTGACCTAAATCAACTGCCACTAGTGCTTAGCGAAGCAATGCGACAATGGTTCGAATTAGTGAACAGTGAATAGTTATTAAGTTTTGTATATAGTATATATAGGATATTAAGCACAATTAAGTCTATATTCTATTAATATTAAAATTTAATCTATTTTGACCAACTTGATCACACTATTTTGGAAGTGCTTTCATTATACTTACATAAATAAGTCAGTTAAAGAAAACAATTAACTTCGAAAACTTTAATTTTAATCAATTCTTTTGTAAATTGTATATAAATATATACATAAATATATAGTATATTGTTGACTTTTTTACAATAGAATATGGAAACTTTTTCAAACATACATATGTTATGACGTCCTATCCTGTTGTTAGTGCAGTACGACTTGCAACTCAAAAGGATATTCCCTTGAGCTAAGGCCCTGTCTGAACAGCTGGGTATGCTGCCAAGCAACATCACCCTTACCACCGCTTAGTTTGGCCACAATTTGGAATTCACTGGCGTTTTCGATACACTTATTGCCATCATTGGTTTCAACTCTCACATTAATTTTTCCCTCGCCAAATGTTTTTGATTCAAAAGTAAGATTATATGATTTCACCTTAAGATTTGATTTGGTTAAATTAAATTTCCAGACAATTTCAGCGCTCTCCGTATCCTCTGTTAAAAATGATTATATTAATTTTTTTGTAGATATTTTATAATGTTGGGGTGCATACCTAAGCGCGCCAAATAGGCCATTTTCCAGTCACGCTCTACCTTGCGAAAAATGTTTTTCGACGCGAATTGAGCGCTCTGCCATGTTTTGTACGTTTCAAGTACATTAACCCGTTCGCCATCTTTAAAAAGAAGTGGTCGCTCATCAGTTACAAAGATAACATTTTTGGCAACAAATTTGCTTTTTAAATACATACCTTTGGTATATCGTTCGTACGTATCGCTTGCACAGCTGTAGCGTAGATTTAACTGACGGCATTCCATCTCAGTGTCGTTTGGCGTAAATACAAAAATCTGAAATTAAATAATCATGATCATATGGACAATGGAGATTAACATCGGAGCTGCTGCTGACTCACATTGGTAAATGTGTGTTCGCCTCGCGACTGTCGCCACGACAAGCTGCCTGAGCTTCGGCCTTTTAGCTCGCTCTCTGTTGGCGTTCTGCGTGTTTTGAAAAATGTTTAAAACAGCTTTACTTAAAAAAAAAAACAATAATCAATGCATACCGTTCAACGGTCATTGAGATGACCTCGCACATGTTACGCTGGCTAAGGAACTTTTTGCGTTCAGCGGTTGAATATTGTTGGCGCTTTTTTCTTATCACATTCAGCGTTTCAATGAGCTCCTTTTCAGTGCAGAGTTTGCGTAGCTGCAGTATTTGCTGATGATTGTTGGTATAGCGCCAGGTCACGTCCTGGGCATCATCACGCGAGTAAGCAAATACATAGTCAATACTGCGCTTCCAGCCATGCTGATACATCAGTGGCGAGTCCACAACGTTGTCCGATGGATCCACATGCAGCCAGCGCATTTGCGTTTCAGAATACACTTCAGTCCAAACATGATCAAAATGCGAGTGCACCAGCCGCGCATCGAAATCCAGACAGCGGCACAGGAATGTAAAACAATTGGCAAATTCTCCGCAACGACCCTTGCGCGAGACTAAAAGCTGTGAAATATCATTGTAGCGATAGAATTTTGTTTCTTGGCCACAGCAAACGGTGACCTCGACGCGCACGTCGCCTTCAGTTTGGGTACGACGCAGTTTGCCATCTTCACTACCGCACACCTGGCATGGTATGTTATTGACCCACTCGAAAAACTGCGTCTTAAACCAATTGACCAGCTCCACAAGCAATAAATCCCGGATACATGGCTCTTTCTCTTGACACTCGCCCGACGCGATCAGCTCTTGCATGGCAACCAGTTTACTGCTAGCATTCGATGTCAGCTCATCAACGGGTATAAGAATGCGTCCGCTGGCCAGCAGCGCCTCATCCTCATACTGCATAACTGCATCGCTGTAAAGTTCCAGCGATTGTAGAAAACGGTTTGGTGTGCGCTAAGTGTTAAAGTGAACAATAAACAATTATTAATTCGGTAATTATATGCTGTAGCCGTTTAAAAAACACTAAAATTTATAATTGCAATTGTATTGGAAACTTAATTTCTTATCTTCTGTGTAAAAAGTTTTATGTTACAGAGAAAAAAAATAAAAGTTTCACAAATTATAATAATTTGCGAGACAAATTTCTGCATATTTAATTTTGTATTTGTATACTAACGAGTTGGCGTGGAAAGGTAATGCGTTGTCTATAGGGCACTGAAGGTTGAATGAACAAAGGCGTTGCACAGGCAGCTGCCATTTCTGGCCGTGATGATGTTGATATAGGCTTTGCATGTGCATTAATTGGACCTAAAACCAAAACAAAAATAAATTGAAATGATTTATATAAATCTCTTAATTAAATTACTTTTTGAAATTGCGCCGTTTAGCCACGCCTCCCGTCTCTTGCTTAAAACGTCTCTGTACTTTTGTATCTGCTGCAGCGGCACCTCGCTGGGCAGCGTATACACGTTGGAGCTTGGCGTTCGTTTGAAACCGATTGCAATAAGCAGCCGCTCGCTGCCCGGCAACGAGAGCAGCTTCTCCTTGATCGCTTTGTTTTCCAAACGTATGGTGCGAAACTTGAGGTTATTTGGGTGGCTAAGTACATTTTCAAGCAAGACGAGCAGTATCCGTGTCGCTTCTAAATACTGCTGTTGTTGTTGCTCTGTGGGTGTCGCCTGCTGTGGCTCAATTAACTCCACGCACTCCAAGTTAATGTCAACCATGTTGATGAATGCGCGGCGCCTATCAAATAAGTCGCAATGCCGCTACAGACGTCGGATGATGTTGTTGTGGGTGGGTGGGTGGCTATCTGCCTTATTGTCTAGAGATGAGCGAAAGCGATGTTTAAGGAAAGTATATCGAACGCGATTATAAATTTAACAAAAAATATTAATTGCACCTTTAAATTAATCAGGAAAAAGAAAAACAACACAACAAAAACACTCTAGAACTCAAGATCGGCGGCTTAGACAGCTGTTGCCTTGCACCGATAATCGATAGGCCAATTGCGTTATTGGCATCAGTTTGGTATTTTCGTGTGTGGTGGCAACCTTAAGCCAGCGGCGAGTTTCAACCACTTTTGAAAAAAGTAGGCGTCGGTTCAATTGTGAAGCGTCAGTCATTGTGCAAAGTTTACGCAGCGGTAGATTTAGAGAATCAGTTAACAAAAAAAAAAAAAAACTACATTCGTCTCTTATACTTCCTTAAAAGGTAATGATTTCAGTCGTTCATTGTGCGTGTTGTCTGAGCTCAGTTCTGAACACCAACAGCGACAGCGACGTCAGTCTGACTTTTCGATTTCGAGTGTACACATTTTGACTTGTGCCTTTGTCTTCTTCTCTGTTCTCAGAAAACTAATCAAACAGCATTATAATGTGTGACGAAGAAGTTGCTGCTTTGGTTGTCGATAACGGTTCTGGCATGTGCAAAGCTGGCTTTGCCGGTGATGACGCACCGCGCGCCGTTTTTCCATCAATTGTCGGCCGACCGCGCCATCAGGGCGTTATGGTGGGAATGGGTCAGAAGGACTCATATGTGGGCGATGAGGCACAATCAAAGCGTGGTATCCTTACGCTTAAATATCCTATTGAGCACGGAATTGTGACCAACTGGGATGACATGGAGAAGATCTGGCATCACACCTTCTACAATGAGCTGCGTGTGGCACCTGAGGAGCACCCCGTGCTGTTGACCGAGGCACCCCTCAATCCCAAGGCTAATCGCGAGAAAATGACTCAGATTATGTTCGAGACATTCAACACGCCCGCGATGTATGTGGCAATTCAGGCTGTGCTTTCCTTGTACGCCTCCGGTCGTACCACAGGTATTGTTTTGGATTCTGGTGATGGTGTCACCCACACCGTTCCAATTTATGAAGGCTATGCCCTGCCCCATGCCATTTTGCGTTTGGATTTAGCTGGTCGCGATTTGACTGATTATCTGATGAAGATCCTAACCGAGCGTGGCTATTCTTTTACCACCACCGCTGAGCGTGAAATTGTGCGCGACATTAAGGAGAAGTTGTGCTATGTCGCTCTCGACTTTGAACAGGAGATGGCTACCGCCGCATCCAGCTCATCGCTAGAGAAATCATATGAGCTGCCCGATGGACAAGTCATTACCATTGGCAACGAGCGTTTCCGCTGCCCAGAGGCTTTATTCCAGCCCTCGTTCCTGGGTATGGAGGCATGTGGTATTCATGAGACTACCTACAATTCGATTATGAAGTGCGATGTCGACATTCGTAAGGATCTGTATGCTAATACTGTGCTCTCTGGTGGCACCACAATGTATCCGGGCATCGCCGATCGTATGCAAAAGGAAATCACAGCCCTGGCTCCGTCAACCATGAAAATAAAAATTGTAGCGCCACCAGAGCGTAAATACTCTGTCTGGATTGGTGGCTCCATTTTGGCCTCCCTCTCAACATTCCAGCAGATGTGGATATCGAAACAAGAGTACGACGAGTCTGGCCCATCCATTGTTCATCGCAAATGCTTCTAAGCTGCAACAAAAACTGCTGCTGGCGTTGGGCGTGGTTCTGTCTGCACTACTTGCCCCCATACCCAAAAACCTTTCATTCACACACAAAGGGCCAAAGGGTGGATAAAAACGAATCGTTTTGCAAAGAGAGAACCTGCAACAACAACAGCAACCAAATCAACAACAACATCAACAAATATAAACTACTCTCATTATAAATATAATACTTCTAATTTTTTTTTTTAACATTTTTATACGAAATCATACCACAAACACTATTACACATAAGTAATTAGCACTTTTTTTGTGTTCAATCAAAATTCACGAGTTCATACGCACATCTATTGGTATTATATAAATAATCATAATTGGCATTAAACGTTAAACACTCCTACATAATATCTACATATATATGCATATGTATATGTATTACACATACCCAAAAACAAATAAATATAAAAGCTAAAATGTATTTGTAACCGCTTAAAAGCAAATAAAAAGCGATGAAGAACTGAATATGGTGAAACGACTTTTATTGTGTCTTGTTAATTTTGACAATGGTTTGTTTTTCATATTTGAAAATGACTAAGACCATAAATTCATGATAATGAAGTTTGTCATCGCGCGGGCGTTGACGATAAGGCGCGTCAAGCAAACATCGTTTGATTTGTGATAAAAAATAAACAAAAGACAGCAAACACACACACACACAAATGAACATTTTGCAGAAACTCTTTGATAAACAAATGGTTCTTTCATCTCAGATGTCGCTGCGGCTTTGGTGCGACAGATGCGGAGTATGTTTTGCCAGCGGTCTTCGTTTGGTGGCTTATCAGCGGAGCGAACCACACCCCTTGCCGGCACATACCCCCGAAACAAACCTGATCGATGGCAAATGCTGAAAACGGATTTTGACACTGTCGTTTACCTTATAAGGCAATATTATTGTCTGTACAATTGTAGTTTATGCCCGAATTAATCAACGACTGCAAAATTGAAAACAATAGTGAGCACCAGTGAACGCTCTGCTTGACTGACTCACCCACAAACAACATTTGAAAACGGAATCGTCATCAAATGGCATTGTTGGTGTTTGCCTGCTTGACCACACACACACACACACACACATCCAATGTCATGGAAGAACGGGAGGAGAGAGTGGTGCGGCACAAATAGACGACATTTTAGGCAACGATTTCAATGCGTTTGTTTTTGTTTGAATAAAAAAAGTCGAATTGACCAAATTCAATCAACTATTGAACACTTGTGCCCCACACGCCCATATATGGGGCGTGGCTATATAATACATAAAGTGACTATATTAAGAACAAAAGCATTTGCCATTTTAAAAAAACGTATACTACATGTACATATACATATATATGTATGCTTGCTTTATTATGTACCATCAAATTGTCAAATGTTTGCATATATTTCTTTTATACATTTTTTAAGTACATATGTACATGTATAGGTTCGAAAGTTTTCAATGTATATATGTATGAATATACACATACATATTTATAGGTGTGTTTTACAGTAATCGTTTATTGCAATCGTTATACATATGCTTTTATTGAATTTTTACTGCAACTGCCTCGAATGTTGTGTACATGTGTTCTAACAACCAGTTATATTAATTTATATGAAAAATGTTTCTTACTAAAATGCAAATATTCGGATTTTCAAATAAATTTTGTCAAAATTTTGAAAGTTTCTTATCAGTGTCTTAAAAAAATTTGAATGCAGTGGAAGTTCTTTTTTCTTATTTTGATTACAATTGCCTTTACATATTTGTCTTTCCCTAATTTTTTGTGCTTTAGTATTTGTAGAAGAAAACGTAAAGTAGAAAGCATTTAGATACATACTAGATAAGAACACATATGTAAGTACTAAGGTTAGCATTATAAAATCAGCCTTTAATTCATGCATTCTTGGATAAGGTGTAGATAAGTGGATTAGGTATTAAAATTAGTGCGATAGTAATGAATTCAAATCAGAATTTATTTTTATTGCTCTTCTTTAAATAACTGAAAATCAATTATGATTGGGATAAACAAAACATTTTTCAACTAATAATTTATTAGTACTCACCAAAATAATAAGACAAATTAAAAAAAAAGCACTGAAAAAAAAAACAAACCAAAATAAAAATTTAGCTATGATTATTTAAGTTTTTCTGAAACTTCCATTTCTTTTTTTTTATAAATTACGATAATAAATTTTATTTTGATGTTTTTGTTCTAAATGTACATGATTCGTGGTTTGTGTGTGTTTTTATGTATATATGTACTTTAAATATATAATTTTATGTATAAAAATTACAACTAAAATGTAAAACGTTAATAATATGGATTTTACTTTATTGCATTGCATTAATTATTTTTATTTTCTTTTACTAGCATATTCTTCTGTTATTGTGATTTTTATTTTTTTTTTGTTTTTTATTTTCTTTTTTGCGTTTTATAAATACACAATAAAGATAAAGCATATATGTCGTTGATTATGTTGGGTGTGTGTGTGTTTTGAATATAATGTAAGACACGTAATGTTTTAACTAAGAGCATAAATATGTTAATATTTAAATATCGTTAATAATGGCTATATAACTAAAAGAAAAATATGCATTAATGTATACAAATATGTATATATGAAGATCCTATTATAAACTGTGACTTTATGCGTTTCGTGTATATATATATATATATATATAAATATATTAATATATGTTTATATGCAGGTGCCATATGATTAGTAATACATCAGAACTATTTATAATAAATTAGTGATCCAAATTGGCGCCTGATTACAAAGACATCAACATAAATCATTACTTTTTCTTTCAAAATTGTCGATACATTTGTAGTACATGCATTTAACGAAACAAAAAAACGTTTTTTTAATCAAAATACAAATAGAATCATTACACATACTTTCATTCTTAGCACACTGCAATCCTCCTGCCCTTAGCACTAAAAATTGGCCTGCCTTAAACTCTAATAACATTTATAATTTCTATATATGTATATATTTAAATATATATACCTATACGAACACTCAGTCCCATGCGTTATGGGAATACATATTTGTTTTTCTGGTTTATAATGCTTTTGAAAAAACTCTGTGCAAAACTGAAAAAAGAAAACTGAATAAGAATTGTCCGTTTTGGGAGGCTGCTTATGCTTCGGTTTTATTTATAGGCTCCGCTGGGCAGGCTGCAGCACCGGGCGCCACCTTATTGCAGCCGCCGCGTTTGCCAGCGGGCGCATGAAGCATTTATCAGTAAGCCTGCGCCTCCTTATAGTCGCTCTGATCGGATGTATAGAAATCCTCAAGCTTCCATTGCAAAGTCTCGAACGTGGGTCTGCGCATGGGATCTTTGTGCCAGCACTCCAGCATTATCTCATACAGCCGCTGCTCACAATTGGGCGGCATGGGCATGCGATAGCCATGTTCCACTTGGGTTAATACTTCAGCGTTGGTCATGCCTGCATAAGGATAAGTGACAAATATTTGTTATAAAATGTTATGTACAATTTATATAAGCAGCAACTCACCTGGATAGGGTATGCGTCCATAGGTGACCAGTTCAGTGAGTAAAATACCAAAGCTCCACACGTCAGATTTAATGGAGAATTTACTGTAATTGGCCGCCTCGGGCGCTGTCCATTTAATGGGGAATCGAGCACCCACACGTGCCTCGTATTCATCTTCTTTGATGAGTCTTTTAAAAGGAGAGAATAAATATTGTTATAAATCTTAATAAAATAATTTCCAATAAAGTGAAATGGTATTCTATTAAGTACTTACCGGGCCAAGCCAAAATCGGCAATCTTTACGATATTTCCATCACCGACAAGCACGTTACGCGCCGCTAAATCTCTGTGTATGTAGTTCTGAGATTCCAAATAGGCCATGCCTGCGGCTATTTGGGCAGCCATATCGATCAGCGTTTGCATTTTGATACTACGACATTTGCCTGCAATGGCTATAAAAATTAAAACACATACATAAGAAATATTAAATGACAGATGATTGAAGCACGTCGGGTCGGGTAATTTTGGTGTTAACTAGTTAATGCAAGCGTGATATGTTTAAGAAAAATGGGTTATGCAATGCCTATGTATTATACCTTGTAGATATTCCAAAAGTGAGCCGTGCTTCATTAGCTCTGTTATAATATAGATGGGCTCCTCGACGGTGCACACCGCATACAGTTGAATAAGTTTGGTGTGGCGTAGTTTCTTCATGATTTGAGCCTCGGCCAAAAAGTCCTTGGGATCCATTGTGCCTGTCAATTTCAATATACAGATAAGTAAAGATCATATACGATTTTTGGAAACATCTTGGTAATTAACAGTTACTTATTAGTATCTATAAAATGTTCCTCTTGTTGTTGTTACCTGATTTAAGTGTTTTGATGGCCACCGGCGTTGTATTGTTCCATAGGCCCTCCCAGACATCGCCAAACTGTCCTGAGCCCAGTTTTCGCACGAATTTCAACGAAGTTCTATCGATTTCCCATTGATCGCGTGTTCGATGCGATAAGCCCTCGGTAACGGGTTTCTCGATCTGCGAGTAAAATAAATTAAATTATTTTGTGTTCGATTAGATTTTGCAGCACTTTATTCATATGTTGTGTGCTTATAGGCTGGTTTCAATGATTGTGCCAATTGATAGGTGCTTAAATGTTGCATACATTTAGGAATTATGTACAAGTTCTTTCCATTTTTGTTAGTTAGTTGTGTTGTGATGTGGGTAAATCAAGCGAAGATGTTTAAATTTGGGTGTTAATTGCTGGCTTTAAGCCAAAGTCAAAGTGCAAAAAGTTTGAAGTCAGTTAATTTAATTCACAATTTGCTCATTATTAATAAAAATAAAATTTTATGAACGCTGCAAATTTGAAAGTGCATTGGCACGCCCTTCGGAGCTATTTTTTGCATACATTAGACACGCGATTTGGCAGTTGCACCAATTGTATGACTGTATAAAGAATTCTGAATCATACACTCTAAAAACAATTATGTAACAGTAAAGAAATACATACTTTAATAAATTATTAGATCTTAAAAATTGACTGTGTTTTTAGGTAAAATAAATATTTATCAGTGCTTTTTATAAGAAAAATGGCTTATAGTTATTTTTTGTTTCGACTTCACATTGCACTTTGACTATTTGTGAACTTAATTTAATGAATGTATTTTCATTTGGCGAAATAGTGTTTTTGTTTTTATGGGCAGTTTTAAACCCACACACACACATTAACGTTAATTCTTAAATACAAAATCCTACCTCAAAAATACCCGTAAATGAATTTGTCTTTTATTTGTTAGTATTTGGTATATTATTTGAATTCGTTAGTTAAAAAGTTAAAGACACAAAACAAAAAAGAAAAACAAACATTTTAAAATCGTTTTCGTTTAGTATACGTAAATAATTAACTTATGAGAAATTCAAAATAACAATGAAAATGTTGATGTTGATGTAATGTAAATAACATGAAAATGTTAGCGCAACAGCAACACGAAATGTTAAATGCGAGTTAAGTGCATGTTATATGCATGTGCGAGTAAACAATAAGTCGTACCATGAGTTTAGTTAAAGTCTTATAACATTTTGGCCTACCTGTACACATGGTTTGCAGAGATTAACGCACAGGCCATCCGAATCCTTGGAATAGTGCTCGACCAGCTCTTGTAGGGTTCTATTTGCAATTGTTGGTTAAAAATATAAGTTCAATAATGACAAGCTATAAATATCATTTTGAAACTCACCTGAATGTTGTGCGTCTGGCAATGAAGAAACCGCCTTCATCCAATTGTCTAATGCGGTAATGCTTGACAGTATCGCCATCGCGTACTATAATATGCAATTATTAAAATACATATAAATAAATTGAATATTCAAATTAATGGCAATTCGTATGGCTTCTATAAAGCACACCCACCTGATAGCGAGTAGTCATTGTGACGGCTCTCGGAATCGCGTATTAAAAATGCACCGTGCTCGTTCTCTGGCAGTAGCAGTTTTTTCTCAGCCTCAATGCGTTTGATTTTGCGGAAGTACCAACTGCAATTGTAAAACAAAAAGGAAATTGTCGTTAGTGAAATGCTTATAGAAAAATGGTCATAAAACTGAAGGTTTTATTAAGGAAACTGCAATTGCAAGGCTACGAAACTCAACTTTGATCGTGTGGCACACACTCAGAAAGGGGCATGTGCGTTGGTGGGGTTCAAATACGCAATTTTTTGCTTTTTGATTATTTGTGGCTAGAATTTAATTAAGTCATTTCAATTCAATTTATCAACTTTTCGGAACGTGTTTACTTTTATATACATTTAAAAAATGGCTATGAAATGAGTTGAATCTAAAACATGCACAGATTGTTTAAATAAAAATTTAATGAATGATAATTATCTTCTCTAATTTCAATTGTGAGCGAAATTTATTTTTCAACGTCGCCAATGCTTGTAAATTATGCTGCATTTTTTAAAAATTGTATGTTTTTTTCTAATTTTTATCGACAAACTTGTTTAATTTATGCATTTATGTGCAATTCAAACTCAAATTTAACGGCATTTCCGATTCGGAAATTAAGGAACTTGATTAAAGTTTTTTTTTTTTTGTTTATGGGAGGTGATTGAGAGTTGGGCGGCAATTATCGTATGACTTTATTTAACAAGTTAATTTTATCAATTGGGTTTAATATGTATTTTACTTTATTGAATACTTAGTATTTTAATGTTCTTTTAACATGATATTTAAATGTTCAAGGTGAAAGGGGATGTGGGTAAAATTTATTTTAAAGAGACTATAAAATGTATCCTGCTACGGTTTTTATACCCTTAACCCATAAAATGGGTAAATAAGGGTATAATGGTTTTGTGCAAAAGTATGTAACAGGCAGAAGGAAGCATCTCCGACCCTATAAAGTATATATATTCTTGATCAGCATCAATAGCCGAGTCGATTTAGCCATGTCCGTCTGTCCGTCTGTCTGTCTGTCTGTCTGTCTGTATGAACGCGCGGATCTCAGAGACTACAAGAGCTAGAGACTTCAGATTTGGGATATAAGTTCTCCTATACCATGAGCAGAACAAGTTTGCTTCAAATTATCGATAACTATTCTGGTTTCCGATATACACATGTAATCGATAACAAAAAAATATCGAATTTGGAAAATGTAGAAATGAGGGTTGAAAGAATGGGTAACGATAGATCTTTTCTGAAAATTTCGTCCAAATCGGTTAAGAAGCACCGGAGATACCGAATTTAATCGATTGAAGTTAAGTCAGTATACCAAAGTCTTACATAAATTTAATTTATTTTTTGCAACTGGGTTCAGGGTATCTTCTAGTCGGGCTCTCCCGACTAGAGCCTTCTTACTTGTTTGCACTTAATAATATAACATTTAAAAATATTTTGCACAGAAAATTGTAAAAAAATTTTGATTTGCAAGGCAGTGAGAGCGATTTAATATTACAAAAATATAATTTTCAAATTATATAGACCATAAACAGAGTCTTTAGCTATTAAATTCATAAAAACCATATCATCAATTCATACAATAAAATCAGGGGAATTTTTGTTATATTAACATTGACCTGAATAATAAATAACTAACAGGTATCGTTGTTTACCTTCACATCTCTTTCTCTATTCCTTCAATAAACTGTAGTTACAATTAAAATGTGTAAAAGAGATTTTGTGTTATGCAACTGAACCGGACAGAAACAAAACCAATTCACATATTGAAGTTGGCGTCAACAGGGCAATGATGACAAAGCATGGCCAAAATGTGCCATATCATAAAAATGCATTTAAAATGTGTTGAAAAAATTGACTCACAATGAAACATATTCACAAAATATGTTTATCTTTACAGTTGCATTGCAAAAGTTGACACACACTTATTTGCATATACATATGAACTCGAATGAATGCATGTAAAGTCAATTTTAATGTGGGTTATGTAGACACGAAGCCATTTGCGATCTTTTGTCTTAACATTCAAATGCGGTTTTTATGCTCCCCTCATGATTACGCTACCAACCACTAGATGGCGTCAGTGCGATAAAGCGAACTCAACAACAGAAGCAGCAGCATCAGAAGCACCAAAACATTTTTCCGGGCGGATAAAACTTTTCATTTCAAGGGATACGACAGCGACAACATCACAAAAACCCCGCCTGTTGGATGCTTGTTGGGTCTTAAAATGTGGTCCAAGTGGGAGTGAATAACAAAAAGTGAAACTGCATACACATTTTGTGCACAAGGACATGACTTTAAATGCATTTTAGCACACGAAAAAAATTATTAAATGAACCTAATAAAGTTTTGTCTTTTGGTAAAGTCGTGAGTTTGATGCACTTGAATTAATTATTGTATGGACTTAAATAAGCTAATTCCGAAAACTTATAAAAGAAATATTCTATTTAATCGCTCTATCAAGTTCTTGGTCACAGAAAACACGATATTAGACTCAGAATTGTTTTTAAAACGTTCAGATTCTTCGTGTTTCTGATAGCGTTTATAGCACAGATTTTCTTTGCCGTGTGTATAGTAGAAATGGGGTCACACAATTACCTAGATGAAAACCACCCAGATGATAGCTCTTATGCAGGCACAGGAATAGCCAAATAGCCTGGAATACCCAACCCACAATGATAAGACACAAACCAACCACAAAGAATTAGCAAACAAAGGAGCTTCCCAACTTTCAACGCAGTCTGTGCCACTAAGCTGTCTTAAGTGTGGCACATTGGTGAACTGTTTGCTTCTATCTCCTAGCTGCATATTTCAGCTGCATAGGAATACACGCTGTGGTCTAATGAGCTTATAGATAGCTTTTATAAAATTGTCAACTTAAACATGCACATATTTTCAATAATAGAAAATAATAAATATAAGTACAACTTCAATCCATTCTATTTTCCTTTTGAAAGCAGCTTAAGCGGTGCATTATACCCTTAACAAAGAGCACATTTAATGGGTATACAAACATGAAAAGCAATTGGCAAGACAGGATTGCATGTGATTCAAGATGGGCTTCATGGTGCATGCACCGTTCGCAGCAAATGGCATTTGCCAGTTCTACTGAATTTCACTTTGGTTAAGAACGCAAAAAAAGAGAGGATGGGAACAAGCTGAGTGCGTGTATCTATATGTATTATTTTTTTTTTTTATACTCTGATACCGAGGAAAAATAGTATATTGGCTGTATTAACTCGCGTTTCTTTGACACCTCAAAGGCTAGAGACTTGAAGCTTTGCAAATATCTTGGTCTATGTGCTCGTCAGAAAAAGTGTCAAGATTGGCATGCTACCCCCACTGGAAGGCTGAAAAATCGGTAGCAAGTCAATACACATTGGGTGGCACATCGATAAAAACTATTAAACACATATTTCGCACATCTTACAAGCTTGAGTCTCCAAGCTTGTTGGTTACCTTCCCAAAGATCTGCATGAAAAGTTTAGATGCCACCCCCCAGCCACAATCCTCAATCAAAAGTGGAATGCATATATCTTACACAGTTTTTGATCTAGAGTCACCAAAGGATAAAAGGATAGCTGGTAACATTCTGTATTGGTATCTCTCACGAAATTTTGTATGTTAAAAGCTGATGACATTTTAAAAGGATCTGCATCCAAATTTGCATGCTACGCCCACCCCAGCCTTCCCGCATTTAAAAAATGGAATTCCCAATATCCTCCATTGCTTTTAAGCAAGAGTCAAGATATTTGGTAGGAAAATAACTGAAGAAGCCCAAACGTCACGCCACCATACCATTCTTTGCAAACAAATTATTTAGCACGTGTTTTAATACTGGTAACAGAGTATTGCATAGTCAAATATGCCCGACTTCAACGTTTTCTGTGACTACGGCCTAGAGCCATTTAGTTAGCTGGAATTCAATGGGCAAAGCTGCATGTAATCTGATTGCGCAAAAAAGCCATTTAAAGCTATTATTAAGAGAACTCGCGCACTTGGATTCAAATTCAGCTCTGTCTTGGACTCGATTTCAACTCAACTAAGGTTTACACGACGCGACTCTTAAAGTTAGCTGGCACTTTTAATTGGCTGTCTGTCGTTGGCAATACCAGGACGGCAACGTTAGTGCTGTTGTTGATTAGCACATGTTGCAGTTGTCATCAAGCAAACGGTTGACTGCCATCTCCAAGGGCATCATCATTAGCTTTTGCAACAAAGCTTATCAACAGTCGGCAGGATGCCACCTGGTTCTATCCTATGGTGCCTGCACTTAGATGGATCAATAAATCATATTAATATTGTATGCTTCAATCAAGCACGTGTCTATTATGCCAATGAGGGTTTATTAGACGCCATTATGTTGATTATTTCGTTTTCTGTTTGCTGTCCAGGCTGTCAAAGAGTTGGCCAGCCTATAACATTTAGACTATTTATAGACACAACGATTGAGGACCGTTTAAGTTTTGTGCAGCATGACTTTCATAAATATGCAGCACTTTAATTACACAAACACATAGATAGACATGTGCATCCATTGAAAGCCGCACAGCTGCAAGGTGGCTATTGTGAATTGAAGCTTAAACACAAATGTTTTAAGCTATAGACGACTATAAGGAGAACTCAAAAGAGTAAAAGAAACATTTTTCAAAGCAGGGCACTTTCAACGCTCAGAACTTGCTCAAAAAATGTGTAGGAACTGTAGTTAAAAATTTTATAAATTTCTTTTTATTTCATTTTTTTAATACAATTTAAAATGTTGTATCAATATATTTTGTATCAAGTAAAACTTGAAGCTTTAAATATCTTAAGGATCACCTATAAACAGCATCCCTATGAAGTAGGATAAGTTCTTCAAGTGTATATCTGCAACACATAATTATGTTCAATTGCCATTCGTGTACTTTTAACTTGAGCAGCTCTGTTATACTCTTTGTCTTGATCAGTTCAAACATATCCATATCAATATGTTAAGTTTAAATGTAGCCGAGGACCCATGATTGCAGTGTATACACACAAACATAGCGAGCGTAACATAAAAAGTTTTTCTAGAAAAAGCGAAGCGTTATTTATAGATTGTTGGTTGGTTGGGTTTTGCTTGCAACCAAACAACCAAATGGCTAGTTAGACTTGAGCAGCAACACACACACACAAATTACGATCTGGCCAAAATCAAATGCGTTGCGGCAGGCCAGTCGGAGTCGTAGCCTCTCTTAGGCGCAGCAAGAGCAGCTTGGCGACTGGGCTGCAACTATTTTTAAACAACGCAAACGCAACGTAATGTCTAAAAATATACACAAGCAGCAGCGAGCCAAAGATACAAACGTTTTTTTTTCCTGGTATTTCTTAGTTCATTTACAATGTTTCTACGTCAATGGCCAGTTTTTGGCCATGGTTAGTGGAACGACGACGACAACGAGTATCGATGGCAATGCGGCTGACACTTGCTTTGGGGCAACATGTTTGGCTTGTTTTGGCTGCTAACTTCATTGCGGAGCTGCGTTTTATGCACAAACAAGGCACATGAACATGCACTTTGGAGTTAAAATTAGATTAGATGCAGCTAAAAGCTGACCAAAATAACCAAAGACGTAAATGAAGACGGAGCCGCAGCTACCTAGACCTGTGTCCGGTCTGCACTTTGCATATAAATTGGCATATTGGGAGGCATGCTCGACTCACATCTTTATTGGGTCTGCTCCTGCTTGCAATCTGGATTCCAGTGATTGACACTCTAGGCCAGTTTGTATTTTTTGCCTTTGTTGTTGTTGGTTTCACCGTGCCCAGTTCTAGACAATTGAGGCACAAAATGTGCCAGCACAAAACTAATCCAAGCAACGGTTTAAACACGGTTCCACACTGTCAATTGTTAAGCGGCTGCCCCAAATTGCCATTTGGCAGCCGGGGCTGGCTATTCAATTGTCTGGGATTTATTAAAGCAAGTCATGATGTTGCTACTGCATTGTTTTTGTGAATTTAGCCAAATATATTATAGCCAATACATAAACACACACGTGCACATGCATATATCTATACGTATTGTAAATTTGTAATATGCACATGTAATTTGCGCTTTCTGTAAGCGGACGTCTGGTAAACGAGTTTACGTTAAGAAACGTCACGCATGATTCAGAGAGGCTGTGAATTAACTGTGGATTACCTCAGAAGATTACTGACAGCCGACGTAAGTAAGAGACTTTTTCAGCTGTTGGCTGGGCCAAAACGAAAAGCCATCAATTTGCTCGCCGTTAATTTGGCCATGTTCAAAACTTTTTCTCGAACACGAGACCAATTTGTTTATTGTGTTTTGAATATGTCCACTTAATTTTTGTTCATATGTATACATTTTTAAACATTAATTCCTGATTTTATTTTTCTCTTTTTGCCAGTATTTCTGTGCATACAACACACAGTAAAAAAGGAAAGCAAACCTTTTTTTTTTTTTTTACCATTTTTATGTTTTAGATTTAAAATTTATTCGTATGAAAATAGCGAATTGAAAACGATTTGTAGTAAAATCTAAAACAACCATATTCACTTCTACAAATCAGTAAGAAACGGACTAGAACTAAGGTGTATTTTTTTATAAACAACAAAATATGACGTAGTTTTTGATTTTGTATTTAAACAAATTAGAAAAATTACGAAATTAAAAATATTTTCATATTTAATTTTTGATTTAATTCAAGCATTTCTCGTATTATAAATAAGTACTATCCATATTTAAAATAAAAAGCAGGCATCATCCTTCTCGAAACTTTTTCGTTTTAACTGCATACGAAATATCTTCGGCAAAAGCACAATGGCTAAGGCGTCCGAATAGTAAACAAGAGTTTAAGGTTTGTATACCGTCGCAGGCTATCATATTCCATACTCGGTAAGTTTGAACTTCCCAATTTTCATTATGTATATACCTAGCCTTTTAAGCAATTTAAATTATATTTTTAACATTTTCAAATGCATGCCAGCCATAATGTGTTAATGTATCCGTTAAACAGAACATTTTTATATTAAAATCAATTGAATCAAACATTTTTGTGCATAAATATTAATATGTAGACACTTTAAATCAAATACAAAAATAGAAAAATCAAAATTTCCATATTTAATTATACATAATTGTGAAATGGCAAACTTTTAAAAAAAAAAAAAAAAAATGAAAAAATTATCGAAAATCATTGTCAAAAAATTTGAATTAAAGTGTAAATTATACGAATAAAATGTTTTATCTCTGTGTATATTAATGGGAGTAGCAAGTATATGTTTTTCTGTTTTTTTCCTCGCACACCAAAAATGCAGGCAAGTTACTTTCTCTATAATGGTTGCCTTGGTCATGTTTTGATTTTATTTATATTTATTTGCATTTAATGTTTTGTTATTGTTTTTATGTCTTGTTCCGATTTCCGCTCACTGGCCGCATGCATATATAAATTTTTAATTTTATGTATTAAATTAGAAACATTTATAAAGCAAACAAGTGGAAACGTTGCAGTCGGCCGCAACCGACTGCGGTATTCTCGATACGTGTATTAAAAGAGGCCTAATTGCAGAAGGGTACGGATGCGACAGGGGTCTACGCTGTCTCAAAGATTGTCCGATGCAGATCGGGATGCCACCAGCTATCTTCCTTCCAAATTTGGTGATAAGGAGGTTTGGGGCAGTATGGGTGGGCGTGGCATCCAAATTTTTGATGCAGATCTTTGTGGGATGTCAATTGCTATCGTATATATATAGGTGTTTGTGATTTCAAATTGCGAGGGGGGGTCTGGGGGCGGGTTGAGTGGGCGTGGCTCCAAAACTTTGATGCAAACTTTTGGGGCTTGTCAGTAGCATCTTCTCACAAAGTTTAGTTGTTCTAGATGTAAGGATGTGCGAAATAGGTGGATTTATCGATATTAAGTTATCGAATTTCTCGATTTGCCAGCCTCCAGTTATCGTAGAACCCCAATCTTGACACTTTATCGTTCCAGGCCATAGAAAAAGATATTTGCAAAGTTGCAAGTCTCTCGCTTGAAGGGTGTCGAAAAAATTCCGCACATACGGACGGACAGACACCATGACGGACATTGCACAAACCCAATAAACTCTTTACCTTCGGTATCGAGTATAAAAACGAGGTGCGCCCAATTCAACCCCAGTTAATAGGAAATAACGTGAAATTTGGACACAAGTTAAAATTTTTGGAAAATAACCAGTTCGTTTGAAACGACGTATGCTCAATATATAATTGCAGCTAACAACTAGAGACATATACTAAATATTTTATACTCAGCCAATAAATTGTTTATTTTGATTTTAAGAGTCATTTTTATATCGAGTGCAAACTTACCTGTAAAGAATTATACAAAAGCACTTTTGACACGCGACAATTGTAAATTAAACAATGCAAATACAACAAGCTAGAAAGCTCTAGTCGTGAAAGCTGTCTTTGAGATCGGCCCGTTCGTATAGACAGAGATGTGCTAATCGAATTTTCCGTTCATACTGCGAATGATTAACATACAATTTCGAGCCCAATGCAATTACACTGCACTTGTCTGGGAAAAACACATAAAATAGATGATATGATATTGATTCATCTAGGGCAATACGTTAATAGAGTTGGGGGATACATGAATGAACTTGCGAAACGTCCAGCAGCTATGCAAATAGTCAATACAACGTCAAATTGCACTTGGAAATGACAGACATGGTAGCTAAATAGTGTAAATTGCATATTTAATAAGGGTAAAATGCATTAAGGTCGAATATGCCTTAGCTATTTGCCTTTTATAAACAATTAACATATCAAATATGTACTCTTATTTTAATTATCTTTAGCTAAATGTCATTGATATTTACGAACAGCAGACGATAATTAAACCTATCAACTGAAACATGAACTTGATAGATGTGTTATGAGATATAGTTCTATAGGTTACACATTATGTTGCAGATTGAAAGATCTTATAAGGATATTTAGACTTTGTTAACATAATTTACTTATTATGAAGTAAGTATTTACATATAAAAATCAGAGCTAAGGAGATAAGTTGATAATAATTTTTATTTGCGCTACATAAAACGTTTTAGTAGAAATTTTTCTTAAATTTGTTCATTTCGGCTTAAACGATAGGTTAGTATTATTGGGTCAGTTTTTAAAAGAAACAGAAATTTATAAAATATCTTATGTAACTGTAGCACAGCTGTTAAAGAAAAAAAAACTTGATTTCTATAAAAATCAATAAGTGCAAAACTTGTATTCTCGAAAGTGCTATGCATACCAATAACGAATAACAAAACAAGATAGAAGGCTCTAGTCGGGAGAGCCCGACTAGAAGATACCCTGAATCCAGTTGCAATAAATATATTAAATTTATATAATACTTTGGTATACTGACTTAACTTCAATCAATTAAATTCGAACGGACATGGCTATATCGTCTCGGCTGTTGATGCTGATCAAGAATATATATACTTTATGGGGTCGGAGATGCTACCTTCTGCCTGTTACATACTTTTGCACAAAACCATTATACCCTTTTTACCCATTTTATGGGTTAAGGGTATAAAAAAACTCAAGTAAAAATTTAAAATCGGACACAGCCGACTGCGAAATACTCTGATCCATTATTAAAATATGTGGTTAAGAGTCTGGTTGCAAAAAGGGGTAATAATTTGTTTGATGCAAATCTTTGGAGGATTTTTCGGCACTCTATTTGATGTCTCTGCCTCAAAAGAACTGGGAGATATGGTTTTCATTTGTCGTGGCATCATATACAGTTTTTAGAGCGACACCACTAAATATATTCTCAGCAAATTTGGTAGCTCTAGCTGTAAGAACGTGGTAAATATATGGTTTTATATATTTTTAGTTATCGATTTCCAAGCTCCCAATCTTTGGACTTTGGCTGACGCACACATAGACAAAGATATTTGTAAAGTTACCTCTTTCTAGTTTTACGGAAAATAGTTGCGTTAATTCGGACCCACGAAGGATCAGCAGGACGGACATTGCACAAGACCAATATACTCTTTATCTTCGGTATCAGAGTAGTTGATAGACAATTGCTGATAAATAATGCTCCAATTGGATATTCATTTCCTGCATTTGCAATGACTACATTTAAACGTTAGCCAGCATTCGCTAGCTGCCTATCGTAAGAAAAATATGGACATGGACAAACGCACCACAATTGAAAAGTCGACCACAATGGGAGCGAAGTGTCTATTTATAAAACCAAGTCGCACACAGAATTGTTGTTGGCGCCAATTGAAACAAACTTCCAATGAAGGAGCAACTAGAGCTGCAGATACAACAAGCTGGTTGAATAAGCGCTAAGGAAAAGAAAAGAAAAAATTGGAATAATAATAACAAGCTGGCCAATGATAGCAAATGCTGTTTAGCTAGTTACTGCTCGGTGGTAGAGCACAAAACAATATAAATGCAGCAGCAGCCGCCTGTTGCCGGCGTTTATTTAATTGTTGTTTGCTAGACCCGCTGGTCAGTTCGGACAGGATGCCGGCCTAACACGACTATCAAACGACATTTATTTATTTTAGGATTAATTTTATGGTATGTGCGAGGAACAGAGAAGAAGAAGGAGTGTAGAGGAGCGGACTTGGCTATTGCAGTTCGTGCGAAACAAATTTCAAATCAATACAGACGAACACTTAATTGCAAAATTGCCAGCTAAAAATAGCCGTACTACCAACATAGCATTTACTAGTTAACATCCTGATGCTGCCGCTGCTGTTGTGGCTAACATGGCCAGGCACAACAATTTTATGTAGAAATAATTTGTTAATGCTAGGCTTTCGATTTTGCCTCAAATGCTACATTGTGTAGTTTTCTCTCCCTCTCTCTCCCTCTCTTTCACTCTGTATCTTTTTCTTTAAAGCTTATGTTGCTAATGCGAGGGACAAATGTTTTAGAATCTTGTCAGTTTGCATCTTGCCATTTTAGTAGTGAAAATGTGCAAATAGAAACGGCCACATGCCATAAAATGCATTGTAAGTAAAAGGCCAGAGCCAAGAGGCAAGAAAATTATCAAGTTCCGGCAACAGGCACCATTTGCTGACCATTTTCTCAAGTGTTGCACTTTCCAGATAACATCACATGCAAAATATGCAGTCCCCAATAACCCCTCCTCCCTACCCGGCACGCAAACGTAATTTGAGTCAAGAGTGTTCGCTAAAAAATAAAACAAAATCTCTGAAGCTGATACCTACAATTTGGCTAGAAAATAATGGCTAGCAAGAGAATGTTCAGCTAATGATATTTATTCGCAATTTGTGTATCTATTTAAATCAACCGCAAGTATTTTGATTTGTTTTTTCAATATTTTCTATGATCAGATCCAAGCTGTTGTGTGCGCAATTAAATTTCAATTGTATTGTTCGGGCTCGATAGAAAGGAATAAAAAATTCATGAGTTTATTAACTTATTTATTTATTGAATATGTACATGTGTACATAATATATGTATACAAAGGAGCTTTATTTGTTGTTCTGTGTATGTAAAGAACTGTAAACAATAGACTCTTAACGATTTTACTGACAGCTTTCTTTATCTCGAGATACCATATAGAAATTTGATTTACAAAGAATATTAAGTATTATTCTCTTTTTAACTAAAGTGTGGAATTTTAAAATTTGGCGTCTCAAAGGGCTGCCAGCTTATAAATTATGTTCTGAAGTCCTGAAAAGACCGTGAATGCCCCAGCAGATAAACTTTTTGACAAGAATCTAGGTCAAAACACATTTTTTTTTGAATACATAGCCCAATCTTTATAGATTTTGTGCTTCGTAATGTTTCTTCGTAAGAGCTCAAAAAAAAATTATTAATTGTTATCGACAAACTTTACACAAAATAATTCTCATCTGTGAAAATTTCATCTAAAACAGAAAAATCAAAAATATGTTCCAATAATATCAGTATCAATAAATTCTGTTACATAATACAAAACTTGCAAAACCAGATGTTTGATGTTTAGTCTGTAAGAAAAAAATCTTCGCAACTGTATATACCCACTATTCCTAAATCCATTCTCTATGGTATGCGACAATTGTCAAAAACAAAAACCAAAAACTCAATTATAGCAATTATTAGACGCATCAAATTTACGGGACAGAGAGCACGTCTACATTTGGCTAGGTTCGGTGGGAGACATTTTGTGTTATCGCAACGCTTGAATGCTTATTAAGTATTGGCTTTAGTTCGTATGACCAAAAGTAACGTGTTCAATAGAAAATATCACGTTGCAATTCGCGCTCTTATATAACACTTTAATGCAGGCCAGAAGCGCAGTAAACTCATGATGAACATTTGGCTAAATAGGGGTTTCAATTTTACTGACCAGATGGGTGGGTTGACTGAGACACACATACGCACAAATGATCACACACACACCCGTACATTGACACACATACGCTAACACGAGAATAATAGAAACCGCACCCAAGTAATTTGCCATTGCAAATTAATGGGTTGACATAGAAGCAAAATGTTATCATAGAGAAAACTTAACAAGATATACTTATAGCCGAGCATAATCTAGAAAAGTTGTCAGCAAATTGCCGTCTAGAAATTGTTTAATGCTGCATGCATTGAATGGCTTTGATAATGTTTTACATACAAATATTAAATTGATCTTTATTTTGTGGAGGTGTTATGTATAAGAGTTTACCAAGCAAGCTAGGATCAAACTATCTAATCTAAGTGCTTAGTTAAATAAAGAGTTTGTCAACCAAAGATGTCGTCATTTAGAGTGCATTTGCACTTGGTGTCAAATACGTAGCTGGTAATAAACGTCGGACTACAATACCAAGTAAAAGTTCGAGTCACATACAGCTGGTAATTTTATATTTATTTTCTTTTCACAAATGTGTAGTCCAAAAACGTTTGCAATAATTTTAAGTTCATGACATAACTTTCATTCCGTATTGGGAAAAACAAAACCAATCTGTTAAAAAATGACTCATAACATTGCTATTAGCACTTGCAAGGCACTTGACCATAACTAAATAATAATATTTGTTAATGAATGACAAATGCAAACGTCATACAACCAACGCAAAAAACACACACCCAATCTGTCAAGTTCAAATAAGTAAAAACCCAAAGCTAGACCGCTTTTTTTGTGTTTATAGGTGGGGGTAGCTATACTGGAGTAACGAACTTAAATAGTATATTGGTTTTCTGCAACGCTGTTTTTTTTGGACACCCTTAAAGCTAAAGACTTGAAACTTTGCAAATATCTTGGTCCATGTCTGCGCCAGTAAAATTGTCAATATAGGGGGTACTTCGCTTACTGGGAAATCAATAACAAGTCAAAACACTTCGAGGTGCAAAGCTTCTGTGCAAAATCTATGCCAACCTCTTTGCCTCTTTCTCTCTCTGGGAATCTGGCTAACTTATGTATTTTTTTTTGTCTTTAACATAATATGTATATAATTTGGGTATTTGCATTAGTACAGTGTTGTATCGTTTGTTACCATGCCTAGAAATTTTCATTAGCTGTATGATAATAGCAAAAAAAAACAAAAATGGGTAAAAAATATCGTGTCAATTTTCAAGACACGCTGGTTTTGATTAAGCGTTAAACAAACATTGCTCGACACATTTAAAATGTTGTATTCTGTGACGATTTGGTGTTGTAGTTTTCTGTCGTTACATTAGCTTCGCTAGTTTTGAGTTTTCAACAGGATTGCAGTTTTTTTTCCGAGTTGTCTGGCGCTTGTTTCTGTTTTCGGGTAGTGTGGATAACACGTGTGGCCCATATAAAAAAACATTTTACAATATCGTATTGACATGCAAATTGCGGGGACTAAACCAATTTAAAATGTTTCGGCCTTGAAGTTGATTTGAATTCAACTTATTTGACGCGCATTGTACTTGTACATATTTATGTCTGTGATTGATATTTTTTGAAGCTTTTTTTTAAGATTTTAGTCTGATTTAGCATATACAGTATACTTTAACAAATATAATTCTTATCCTCTTTTAATTGATGATACAAATCAAAATGAATTTAGCACAAGCAAAAATTACCATACATATTATAAATATATTTAATTGTTTTTTTTTTTTGCTACTTTTTGCACTTTTCGAGGGCCATAAATACGCAACTGGTTTGCATTTCAAAAACAAACACTGTTATATGGAAGCAAATCGCATGGCAAAGTCGTCTAAAAAGGCGAAATAGTATCGAATGGAATAATCTAATCATAAATTGATGAATACAATTTGTGTTGTGTTCATTGCGAGGCTGGAAACTTACGATTTTTCATTTAAAAATTCACCACGCGTAAATTCCGAAAGTCGTCGCGATTTGCCTTTCTTGATCGGCGCTGTCATCTTTGTTGTTGTTGCTGCTGTTTTGCTGTAAGACTCGACAGAGCCGGCGGCAGCGGCAGCCATTAAATTAACGCACGTATTCGAGGAGCAGGCAGCGGGCAGCGAACGGCACTTTTCAATGACAGACAGTGCAGCAAGCGGTGGCGGGTGCGAGGGCGTTGGGCAAGTGCAATTGTTGGTGTTGTTGTTATTGCTGTGATTGTTTCTGGTCTCCTCGAGTGTCTGGCAAGTGCATTTGAGCTGCATTTGATTGGACCAGCGACGTTGTGGTTGCTTGGGCGGTGGAGATAAACAATTATCCAACGAATGTTTTTTCATCAGCGGCGGCAGCAAATGATGGTGATGCTGTTGCTGGCGGTTTTGTTGTTGTTGTTGTTGCTGCTGCAGGCATTTGTGCTGCTTGAGACTACGACGCGGACGTGGTGGGGAGGGTGTTGTCGGCGGTGAAATAGCCACCGACATGGAGATGGCATCCAATGAATTAGATTTGATTAAGACCGCCGCGTGACAGTCAGCATCACTGCTGGAATTGGAATTGCTGATGTTCGAGCTGTTATTGCTGTTGCTGCAGACGCATCGCTGCTGCGCAATAATGCGCGTATAAAGCTCCTCAGAGTCCATCGGCAGCAACAGATTGCTAACACCAACACGTCGCTTGGCCTGGCTGCGATTTGCTTGCTGTTTAAGCGCATTATCGCTACTCTCCTTGCTAGCTGCATCCTGTGTTGCATTGTTGCTGTTTGATTTACTATAGCTTAGAATATTGGACAAGCGACGCATTTTACTACATTTGCTGGCATGCTGCGTTGTTTCCGTCAAAGTTGCAGGTGCGCTCAGAACATTGGTGTTGTCAGCATCATGGAGTTGTTGTTGTTGCTGTTGCTCATCCACATGGCTGACGACGAAACGCGTTGTAGCAACTGGTTTGCTGCAGACAGTAGAGTTGCTGGAGTTGGCTGCTTCCTCACTGGTTTCAAATTTCTCTCCTTGTAGGATGTCATAAATTGTGCCATATTTGTGCGTGATATGCGTGACCAAATTTGTGGCGTCTGTTGTTGCATCCTGTTTGTGTTCCAGCAATTGTTGCTGCTGTTGCCTCTTTTCCTCCCTTTCACGTTTCTCCAGCTGCTTTTGTATTATATCATAAATCACATCGTTTGATTTATGCATTTGCACTGCTTTTGTTGCTGTCGTTGCTGTTTGGGCTGTTGCTGCCGTATCGCGTTCTAAAATTGAGCTCAAACTCTTACGCTGCCATTTGTCGATGCTGCCCGTGGTCAAGGAGTTGCTGCAGCCATGCATGAGCGTGGACTTGCGATGCAATATCTCATAGATGGTGCCATAGGTCATGTACTTATCGTACTTTTGATACGTCAGCTGGTAGATATCATTTTTGCGCTGTATTATGTCATAGATGGTACCGTATACCAACTTATCATAGATCTTAAAATTTCGCTTATAGCTGGCACTTGAACTCACACTTGAGCAGCAACTGTTGTTCCTGGCCGCCATTTTGGCATAAGCCTGCAGCTGTTGTTGTTGCTCGTTCTCTTTCTCTTTCTCTGGCTCAATCTCAGTCTTTGGCTCTTTGTTGGCCGAGTTGCGACGCTGCAAAAAGTAGGAGGCAAAACTTTTGCGGTGTCGTGAATTCTGTCGCTTGAGCGGCAATGTTGCTGCTGCTGGTGTTGTTGTCGTTCCTTGTGTTGTTGTGGGTGTGTCCACCAGCTGACATTCCAGCGCCTGCTGCTCAATATTGCCGGCGTCGATTTCGCGCACGAGTCGCTTGAACTCCTCGTACGATGTGCGACGCTTGTGCGCTTTTGCCCGCTGCTCCTTGGTCGCCAATTGTTGATCAAGTATTTGTGATAGAAAATCTGAATTCTTGCGCATTGCTTCTGTGGTGGTGGCGGTGGCAACAGTTGTTTTTGTTGCTGTTGATGTTGTTAGATCGTCGCCGGTATCCATTTCATCCGTTGTTGTTTTCGTTGTCGCAGTAAACTCGTTTACCCAATCCGGTTTGCTATTGTTTGTGCTGGTTGTGGTTTCTTGTTCTGATATTGAGGCGAGCGTTGTCATCACAGTGTTATTGCTGTTGCTAGTAGTATTATTTGTTGTTGTTGTTACGTCATCTGCCTCCACAGGCATGACTGTTGCTGCTGCGGCCACCTCATCAGTTGCATCCACTGACTGCTGCTGCTGTTGGTCCTGCAGTGCAACACATCGTCGTCGCGTTTGACGCGCCAACGCTTCTGACGTCTGCACTTTTGTTGAATCGGCAAACATGGCTTTGAACTCTTCGTACGATTTGCGACGATTGCGCGACTGCGTCAAGCATTCTTTGTAATTGCGTCGCGCGATCTTCTCACCAATTGCATTGGATGCAGCGGCAGCGGCCAACGCATCCAATTTGTGTTGTATCTCCATGAAACCAGAGTCCATGGAGCTAATAGTGCAGGTGGAATCAAAGCTGGTCTTGCGACTAGAATTGTTGCTGCCCGGTGAATCGGGTTTGGGTGGTGTGGGTGGTGGTGTTGCTAATAATGTCAGCAACGCAGTATTCTCATCACTAGTATTATTGTTTGCGCATAACAAATCCACTTGGGAATTGTCTCTATCATAGTTAGTAATAGCTGTTATTGTTCCTGTTGCTGGATTGGCTAAGCTGGCATTTTGTTGTTGATCGACAATAATATCATCATCATCCTCAAAACTAATTAGATCTTCAACTGCAGCGGTTGTCATTGCTATGGGCTCCTCAGGTACGGCAGCTAACATTATATTGTTGTTATTATTTTGATTGCTTGAATTTTTATTGTTCTGTTCATAGTTTTCCACGATCGCGGCGTCACGCTTTTTGCTCACAATCGCGTAGAGCGGTGATCCGTTGGTTAGATGCGATGTTGACAGTGCCGCTGTCACCGATAAACTGGCCGACGCCAAACAGACGCTTGTGCTAGTAGCCGCTGCTGTTGTTGGGGAACTGTTTGAAAGAGTTGTTGTTGTTGTTGCCGGTACGCCTACGCTAGCGATACATGCGCCATTATTGCGATTATGAAAGATTTTCACACTGTGCATGGCTAATTTGCCATGATGATGATGATGACGATTGTTGCCGCTGTGGCTGTTGCTGTTGTTATTGTGACGATTACGTGCAATAGTTGCCAGCTGTTTGTGACGCTGCTGTTGCTGTCGTCGCGCATATTTGCTGGCAATGCTACACACAGGATCTAGATCGAGTTGTAGTTCATTGACATCGCTGTTGTTGCTGCTGCAATGCTTTAAAAATCGTTGCAGCCGTCGAGTGGCACATGTTCCGTTATGATCCGAACGGTGTTCATTCATACATTTGGCACAACACAAAAATTCGTAGAGTATTTCTTCACCCGCCTCGGTGTCGGCCAGTGAACTGGGCGGCGAACTGGGCGGTGTCAATGTTGAATATTTCGGCTCCAATAGAAATTCCAATTGTGCTGCTGCCGCAGCAATTGCTGCCGGTGAGCAATGAGCATTGCCTGTGCTGGTTGTTGTTGTGCCTGCTGTTGCTGATGATGATGATGTTGTTGTAGTTGGTGCAGGCTTATTGCTTACTGGCATAAGTATGTATGTGTTCTTGGGATTCTTGTTGTTGATGATGTTGTTGTTATTACCGCTGCTACGGCTGATGATGTTGTTGTTGTCCACGTGACTGTTATCGTCGGTTGTACCATTGCTGGCCGTCTGTTTGGCCAATATGGAACTCTCGATGCTGAGACCACTGTCAAGCAGCATAAATGTGCCATCCGAGGGCAGTATAAGACGTCCCTCGGCTGCCGCATTCACCATTTCACGCAGCGCATTCACCTGCTTCTCTGTCACATTACCCTGCAACTGTATGCCGTGCAGGGCAAATGCGGTCGGTTTGTTGTTCACCGAGTTTGGATCGGTGCACCAAACCACGGGCATGGTGGTCATCTTACTTGGATTGCACAACAACAATGACAGCACAGCAACAGTTCAATGCTCGCTCTAGACAAATGTTGTTGTATTTTATTTTTTATTTTAATGTGTCACTCTCCGCTTGGGAGAGAGTAAGAGCATCGAACGGGCAATAAACTGTTTAAAAGAAGAAAAACACTTCAGTATTTAGATTTTTGTTGTTGTTTAACTTTCTCGCTTGGCTTAAACTTTGCTGGCGTTTTTCCTTTGGCTATTTCGTGCTTAGGTGCTTTTACTTCTATACAATGTATACAGTTTCAGTTACAAAGTCTACACAGATACCTGAAGGTAATGTGTGACTTCATTATTTGAGAACTTGTAAGCAAAACATCTTAATTACATCGCCTTATGAATCCACATAAACTAATTATAGTCATGTTCATTAACTAAACTGTGTACTTGAACTAAAGAATTATTATACAAGTAAATTAGCTAACACACATCCAACCTAAAATACACAGCACACTTTTCAAGATAGAATATGCAAAAATACACAACTACTCAGATTTGTAACAACAATAGGTTAAGACTTCTCTTGCCCTTGAGTACTTTCAATCTCCTTCGATTTCAATCGACTTAACAATTGCTTTTTATGCAGCATTTTGTTAATTTTGTTGTTGTTGTCGTTTTTAGTTAGTTTAACAGTACATAAAATTGAAACTCTATGGCGACAACCTTGAAAATTAAAAAAAAAACAAAACAATTGCAGTGAATGCACGAGAGATACCGAATACATTTCACAGTTTACGACACAAAGTTTTGTCTCGTATTTTTCTATTTTTTTTTAGCCAGATTGAATACCAAATTGAAATGCTTTGTCGTGTGGATGCCATTCAAAATCATAGCTCTATGTTCGTTTTGGAATTGGGAGAGCTATTAAATAAATGTGTTTATATATTTGCAAATTCGCAAAATCACAAAATAATTTGCGTCAAACTATGAATAAATGGTTGAAGATGCTTAAACAACCTACAAACCTAGTTAGCCGCTTCAGCGATTGATATCAAATGGTTAACATTACATCAATGTTAAACTTAGCGTACACCGTTAAAGAACAGGGAACTGCTAGAGTAAGAGCGACTCAACTATAAAAGTCTTTGTTTTTAGCTAGTTCAGCATGTTCAAGAACTAAGCTAAGCGGCTTTTAAACGATTGAATAAACGAATTTAATCAGATTTAATAATCGAATAGTTATTAAAATCCAGCAAAATATCTAGAATTGTACACATAATTGTTTAATTTAGGAAAACATATAATCAAAATTGACTGGCTTGCCAGTCAAAAGATGTTACAGACTGCGTTTTAGTGTTGATTTCTTCAAATAAAAGCATGCAGCGACCAGCTGAGTAAACAAGTTTTTTTATTTTATAATCGTTCTCGCTGCTAGCTGTATTTAGCAAACACAATACTGTGATTTTGTCCATTGACAAATTATGGTAAGGTTCCATGAAAATATTAACTGTCATTTTTGTTTTCTTATTATTAACATTCTGTTATGTCAGAGACGCAAGTTTATTGCGACCAATGACCACAGCGACATCTAGAGAAAGCAACAGCAATAACAGCTCTGAAGGTGGGCTTCATTAGCTGACCATTCAACTTTATTATTTATGCCATGTTAGTGTATAAGAGTGGGTACGCATTATATAGTGTATGTAGTATGGGTACATATATGTAAATAAGTGTGACTTCAAGGCTGCAAGTGCCGCAAATGGAAATGGAAACAACTTGGTCTTGGCAGCAGTCGCAGAGCAGTTCAAGTTTACGGTGACTGACTGACAACTTTGCCGACAAAGCAAATAATAAAAGAGTGCAAGGGCCGAGGAGAGTTCCGAGGAGGTGTGAGCGAGGGCAGGCACACTTGAGACAAAACGATTTTAAGAACTCACTAGGCGCAATATACGCATTGGAGTGGACATCCTGGGAGACAGGCTGGAGACAAATGGCTTAGGTTACATATACATTAACAGCCCTTACCCAACACCTCTTCTTCAACCGGCGCTTGCATATGGCCAATGTTTGTAGAGACAATGAAACGGGGGCTACTACTACTGCTTTGCATTAAGACAAAATAACAACAACTATATAAACAGCCGCTGAGCAACAGCATCAGAAAATGTCAATGTCAGACAAAAAAAAAAAAAAACCTGAAAACAGCAAAGAATAATAAGAAAAAATATTAAAATGTAACAAAGGCATCACAGTTTTGTTCCATTAAATAAATTGAGAACTCGTTTTGAATACATTATCAGAGTTTGATAAGCGCATCAGTTTTGCAATGACTCATCTGATATTAAACAAAAGATGGACAACAGCTTAGGTGACATTAATAAAGCTAAGACGATTCTTATCTACACTTTTATGGTATCTAGAAAATTTTTTTAAGAAGAGTTGAATATTTAATTCAATGCATTTTAAGCTTATGTTTCATAAGAGATTTTAAGTTAGTTGCCCGAAATTAAAAAGAATTTACAAAATTAATTTTTATATATATTTAAAAAAGATGTTTCAACTGATAAACTGTAAGAATTCAGGGAAGCTAAAAGCATTCTTAGAAAAAACCTCAAAAGGTTAAAAGTCTCTATATTTTTGAAAAATTGATTAATTTAAAATATGGATCTTTGCTTATATATTTTATTTAAGTTGGTTCTCGCCGCTTCAATTTAACAGATTATGTGTGTATAAATAATTTAATGTCACATGAATGCACATTGTTTTAAGTAAAACAACTGTGTTAAAAAACAACATTAACAATAAGTATAGTATAATATATGAATACAAATATTGTTTATCAGGCATAAACCTGTGGAATCAGAACTCCAGACGAAAGTCCGCATTTGCGTGTGTGTGTGCCGGTAAAACAGCGGTGGTTAGAAGTATTGTTGAGTATAAGCTGTATTTTGTTATAAGACCAAGTTGGGCTTTGAGCATTTGCAGGTATGCATTTTGAACTCAATTAATGCGCATACTGGCAAAAAATAAAACAACATAGTAAAAATGAAAAAAAAAAAAAATGAAAATTCAAAAGTGCGAAAAAAAAAACAGAAGGCTAGCAAAGTTGTTTAGTCAAAGCTGTGAGTATGCAAAATGATCGCTAATAGATATTTATTAAATGAACGATTTTATTTCTAGGTTTTTGATGTGTCTTTTAAAGTTTTGTTTGTGTTGTTGTTGGCCAATGGAATGCCATAGCTTTGGCATTAGAACCGACAAGGTTAGTTATGGAAGACCTTAAGGCTGTCCTCTCCACCCCTCCACTTTTTCCGTTTTTTAAGCTTTAAAACTGACCTATGCTAACAGAATCCGAAATTCGTTACAAAACCCATTCAATTGAGTAAGTGAATTTGGCTTGAATTTAACAGCGCGTGCCAAGAAAACAGAAACAAGACCAACATAATAACCATCATAATGAGTGGAAGTGTTGCTTTTGTCTGGTTGCTGCTGCTCAAAGGTAACATTTGCACTCAAAAGTACTACGACCCAATTTGAACCGGTTTGTTTTTTCTGCTGTAATTTTTTATTTTTATTTTGCCCATTGTCTGTTGTGTGTGGTGTCTGAGCCAAGTTAAAACAAACCATTTGCTGCCGAAACATTGTTGCCAAGCATTTGCTGCCAAGCAAATTATGAAACCCAAAGCTCAACAGGGACACGCCTTATACTAAATAATAATAATCAACTAATTTAACTCGCCAGACAGCAGCAGCTAGAGGCAATTCAAACTTAAGCTCAAACTAACAGGTACAAACTTATACTTTCTCTGACCACTAAATGACAAAACCGTGTTTTTCGTAGCCTTCGCCATGAGCGCAGTTTCCATTTATGTGCAAATTGACACTAAGCCAAAAATGTTTTTGAAAATAACGTGGCCAAAAAACACTCAACCGATTTTGAGTTTGATTTGGGTCATTGCACAATGGTAACAAGAAATCAACTAGTTTAAGTAGCGCAAAATAACTTTAACCACCAGCCTCCAAAAAGAGCACACTCAATAAAATACACACAAACAATCACCAGATACTGACAAGCGTTTTGACAGCCTTGGATGTAATTAATGTAAATGGTGTGAAAAGTGTTTCAGCTATACCTACAAAAGATAGGTCTAACAAAAAGGTGTATAACCAAAAAAAAAAAAACAAAAAAATTAAAAAATGAGTGAACTCTAAAGTGTTAAATAAAAGTGAAGTTCCTTCGATAACCAGTTTGAGTTTGAGTTGCGATCAAGCATGAAATACAAAAAGAAACCTTAATATTTATTGTTGTTGAATTCCAAGAAGTTAGCGTCATTGTGGGAAACTTCCACAACTTAAAATTCGCAATAATTTTAAGAAACGTTCACAACTACTTTTTAAGCTGATTATTCTTAATTAATATCGATAAACTTATTTATTACTACTTACTATTTACTACTAATAAATGTCAATCAACTTTAATATTAATATTTCTTGTAGAAATTATGGTTTTTGTCATTTACACATTAACTCGAATAAGCTACCATTTGTAGTTAACAGATAAAGCTGTTGCAAAATAGTAACAACATGAGAACAATCGCGCTGTATTCCTCCCTTTGTTTTATTCTCAATACAACTATTTTTTGCTCTTTGCGCCATTTTAAGTTAAAAGCGATTTTGTATGTGCAATACAAGTAAATATATGTACTTTTGTATGTATCTGTATCTTTATCGCTGACGACCGTCTGGTGACTGACGACCGCATGAGTCATGGACAGGAAATTAACGATTCAAAGAGAAGAGACAACAGCAGCCATCGCAGCAGCAGCCACACGCTAACTGTGACGCAAAGTAGCTGAAAAAAAAACCAACCTCCTAAGATAGTGGAAGAAGTGCTTGGGAATATGGAAAATCAAAAACTTAAGATCCAGTTAAAAAACTTGACTAGACGGAACAGGACAATTTATTGAATAAACAGCACCCTGATCGTCCAACTCAGAGAGCAGAGATTTTAATTTCTATATCCTGAACCCATGAAACTTGTAAAACAGATATAATGTTGCTATGAGAATATGTATATGTAACAGACAAAAACAAACAACTCCGACCCCGTAGAGTATAGTTCTACCTCGTATAACGCGGTACTTCTACATCGCGTTTTCGATATAACTCGATTTAAAAAAAAACAGTTTCAGTTCACCGCGAAAGTTCGACTTAATAAAAAATTTCTTCTGATAAAGTTGTACGCCACTATTTCAACATGATGTTCGAAGACAGTGACACAGACTAGCGGAAGCACATTAATGACTTTGTTAATGAAAAATATATATAATATAAGTCTTCTATAACGCGAATCACAAAACGCTGAATTTTTTTTGGAACGTAGCCACCGCGTTATGCGAGAGAGACCTGTATATATATTCTTCACCAGCATCAACAGCCAAGATAATAAAGCCATGGCGGTCTGCCCATGCGTCCGTATGTATTAACGCGTCGACCTCTGAGATTATAGAACTAGAGACATCAGAATTGGCATATAAATTATCCTAAGCCAAAGGCAGTACAAGTTTTCTTTTAGTAATCCATAACTGTTCTAGTTTTCGTTATTTACATATGACTGAGAAAAATAAAATCTTTAGTTTAGAAATTGTGAATATTGTTAAAAATGATGGAAATAATGCAAATCTGTGAAATTTTTATGAAATCGGTTCGGAAATTGACATTTAGTCATTATGCAGCAGGGCAATAGTAAAATCACTTTCTGTTTAAGCGGGCACACACACACACCCATGCATACAAACAATTAATGAACGCGTTATGTCTAGTGATCAGGGTATTTCTTAGTCATACTTTCTCGAAGCCTTCTTACTTGTATACCTACGCAGATCAAGCTTGTTTGAAAATATTTAAGTTGATATAAATATGTATATTCGATCAATGACGGAGACGCGCCCTTTTAAGCGTTTCGGTTTGAACACCAAAGAACCTATAAAAGATTCAGGACTTACCTTGTCAAGCGATCTTACTTGATTTTAAATTAAGAAAACCAACTAAAATACCTCGTTTAGTTTAAGCTTTTTCGATAACTTAAAACCAACTTGATTTGCCTTTGGTTTTCCATCTGGAGTTTTAAGCTCTCTTACTGTCACCGAGATCTGAGCATTCAAACAGACAGACGGACATAAGCAAACCGACTCGGCAGTTGATACTGATCAAGAAATCTTCAAGATTCTTTTTTTTGTCTGAAATGTACATTTGCACAAAACCATTACACTCTTTTTCCTATTTCATGCGTTCAGGTTATGAGCTCAAAATGTAACTGCTTGCCAGAGAGTAAAATAAGTAACTTATACTACAAACCCATTTACAATTTTTGAATATTTAAAGCTGCACACTAATTCTTTTGTTAATTTATGATTGGCACAGAGTTACATAAACAAAAAGTTTAATGACCAAACTATATACAAAATCTATCATACAAATCAAGTCGAGTTATAATTTTGCAGTATTTTAAGGAAGTTTACTTATCCATAAATCATAGCTAAGCGATTGTCACATGTCTGTTAAACAGCGATAAGAGAAAACGCGCTTAAATGACGTTCAATAATATTTAAAGTAGACTAAACTATATTAAAGCAACAATAAATTAAAAAACGCTATAGAACCCGCTGCAAACTTAGCCAATTTATAGAAGTATTTATGTACTACAGGTTAAAAGCTGTACGTATGTGCAGAATATTGCAATTTGTTCAAGTCACGTAAGTTTAAAACTGATATGTCAGGTAGCAGAGAAAAAATTATTAAACCGATTCGTAAAGTGTATAAAAAAAACAAGTGAAAACAGTGCAGTCGAATGCAACCGACTGCGGCATACTCTAACACCAGTATAAAAACGGGTGAAAAGGAGTCTGCTTGCAAAATTTTGTTTGCTGCTTATTGAGGGACGCTGGCAGTTATCTTATCGCCAATTTTCGCAACGCTAGCTGAACGGGTGTTGGAAATATTTTTCGATTTTATTAAATATTCTAGCCCCCAGTTGGCGTAGGACTCCATTCTTGAAAATTTAGATGTTTTCAAAGTTTCAAGTCTCTAGCTTTACGGGTTTCGAAAAAGTTGCGTTTATTTGTGCCATTGCACAAAGCCAATATAATCTTTACTTTTGGTATCAGAGTACAAAAATAAAACGAGCACCATGTGCGCAAGTGTCATTAACTAAATATTTATATCGCCAGTTGAGAGTGGTATGTATTTTGTTTTTTTTTTTATGCCATTTCCAAGCATACAATTATACCTTTTTGCAGGCAATGTGAAGAAACGGGTTAAAACATTCTCATTATAGCACACAACCAAAGATAGAGCTGAGAATACATATAGACCTACAATACCATTCTTGCATTACGTAAATGTTCCTAATAAAGTAAAAAAAAAAAACACAAAATTTAAGTTATTCTCAGCAGGCATTTTAACGGTAAATTTTCCGTTTCTTATGAAATTCATTCATTGAAATTCTAACTGCTACGAAAAAATTTTGTACACGTATAAGTACACTCGTAGTATATACGATATATACAACTATAAAAGCATAGCACGAAACAGCAAAGAAAATAGAAAGTTCTGCGCAAGCGCGCAACTTGACAAAGCAGCAAAACAGATAACAACAACAACAATAGCAACAAATAAATAAACAATAGCAACAACATCTATATTATGCTGCACATTTGCTTATTGTGGCGTTTGCCACTTTGTCAAGTTGTATTTCTGCTTTAAGTTCATATTCTTTAGACTCTACCTTTTGTAGGTGGGAGTTGCAGCAACATGTATCTAAGCTATGAATATGTTGCTAAGATGCCCGATTCCGCTGCTCTATATCACATAGTAAGTGCACTTTAAACACTAACACACGGAAACAAACGAACGAATTTTACAGCCACTGTTGAACAAAGAAAAACAGTTGCGTCTAAAAGTATGCTGACATGACGCGCACGCGTGCAACAAGTTTATATATGTTGCCTCAAAAAGCTTAGTTCATACGCGAATTAGATGCGATGCAAAAAAGGTGGAATTAAACAAACACTCACGAATCAACGATGATATACACAATAAGTAGTTAGCACTTGCGATTGAAATTTAATTTCCTATATATTCGTATATTTATATTTTAAACTTTTTTTTATGTTATTATAAAATCACACGAAATATTTTGTGTGTATATTCATGTTTCCACCTTCCGTTTTAACGTCCGTTTTGTGCACCGCTTCGCAGACAACTGATACGTTTATGAAATTTTTATAGAAAGGTTTTAAGCCGTACGACACGACGCACGGTAAAACTTTGACACATACACACAAAACAAAAAAGACGTGCGTGTGCTTGTGTGTATCTATGTGCACACCGAGCGCCATTCGAGCCAAGCTTTTAGCTTTGTATGCGTGAGACGACGACGAGTTGCGCTCTTTGAGACCGCTCTTATACAGGCTTTTGTTGTTGCAATGGACAGAGATCTTGTTGCACTTTGAAAAAGATCTGCAGGTTGTGGTAGCAACAGCTGATTGCTGTTTTCAGTCTTCGCTCTTCAAGCAAAACAAAAGAGTCACAACAAACAGTAAGAAAATGTTATATCTCTTTGTTAATGATAAGTTTATGCTCTCTTAACAGGTGCTGACAAGATAAATGAGTTTACTGTATTTTACAATTACGTATGTAATTAGTCATGAAGTGCGTTCGTTGATTATAAAGATCAGCGTCGGGGCTTATTATAATTGACTTGTTTTTATTGTTGTTTGACATTTTGTTAAATAATTCGCTTTTTTTGTGTTTAATAAATGGAATAATAAACAATACAATACGCATCACTGTCATCGTTCAAATCCAAATTATGCGCTTTATATGCCAACTACCATGTTCTGGTGAACGCTATTGAACTCGTAATTGTTAAAGAATGCTTAAAACATAACCTGCTGCTGCTTTTTTATCCGTCTCAGGCATGTTAATCGATTCACGTTCAAGCGAAATTTATGGTAACACAAGTTATGCGTAAAGCGCATGAGAAAATTGAAACAAATAGATAATAACTTTAAGTGACATATATTATTATTACAGAAAATATTGATTTTATTTTTGAGGGCAGTTGGCGAATGAATGCCCAATTTGCCTTACATGCATATGTTTTCGCCCTTTAGGTGCTTTTAATAATTTTTAATCCTGTAATATAAGTATCCTTAACAAATATAATTTAAATTTATCAAGGTAATATATTTTTAAAATGATTAACTTCCATCGGTAGTATACCTTTGAGCGTCTCCCAAAGCATTAATAAACTAAGACCAGTTCTCAGTTTAAAGGCTTAGCAAAAATAAATCGGAAGTCTGGTAATGTCTAAAACAATTAACTATGAAACCAGAAACAATACTGCTACCCCATATAATACTTGCCAATATCTAAATTGGTCGTAAATTAACAGTTGGTTAACACTATTGCCCCCATTATTATCTGAAAGCGTTTTGAGGTCATCAGGAAAGCAATAAAAATGTGAATTAACTGCCAAATTTGAATGCAAATTCTAGTCAAAGCAATGCATCCAAATAGGTTTAAAATGTATACCCGTAATTGTCAACTCTAACTGAGTGTTTGGACAAATAGAACACCTCAATTTATATGACAACAGGCGGACAAAGTGTTAGCTATCGTATTAAAAGCTAATAAACTCGACTATATAATTTGTTAATTTTCATGTAATTTTATGTTTTTTTTGTTTTTGTTTTTGTTATTCCCAACTTCCTGTTCTATTTCTACTTGTTATAGTTGATTAAAAAAATATTGCGCTATTTTTATGAAATTAGTAAATTGTTTTGATTGCTCAAGTAAAGTTGTTCAAATATTATTCAGTAAACATTTTGACCTTCTTTTATTAAGAGAGCATTGCCCGAGCGTTATGTATCTTTTTCTGTTGCTGAAAAAGTTTTTTTATACAATTGTTTGTTTTTGCATTTTATTCTATTGAATTTTGTAAACATGCCACATTTGATTGAAAACTTCGCTGTCTCGCAGAAAACGTCATCAACGTTGTCGAAAACAAAACAGCGCAACATCAATCGGAAGAAACAAAATTGAATTGTATTTATAAGCACACATATGTAAATGTTTTTATAAAGTATAGCTTGATGGTTTGTAGAAAATGTGAAAAATACAGACATGCAAAGCATAAACAAGCTGACCAACAACAATCGATAAACAGTTCATTGACATTTTGTTTCTTATTCAATAACAACCATTGCAGTATTCCCAAATACAAGCCACATTCATTAAATTTGTTGACTGTTTTGGTAGTAAATCCTTTTTTAAGTAAACAACAATTTTTTTAAATTTTGAGTAGCATACATAAACAAAGATGTAAATTAATTATTTATAGTTAAGTTCGAATTTGCACTGCAATTTCCCAAATATTTTTGCGCAATGAGTATTAACTGTAAAACTTTTCCGTGAAATCATAAAATAAGGTCGACATGGAATACCGAAATTATAAATTAAAGTAAAAAATTAATGACAATTTGCATATTTATAGGCAATTTGAGGGGATTTAAGCATTTAAGAAAAGCCATTAATATGCACATGAGAGTTTTGATGCCAATTCGTTGCAAGTTGCTAACCGAAAAAAATAAACAATAATCGCTAGCAAACAACAAGATCAAAACTCAAAATTTTATAGCAACTACGTCCGATTAACAAAGTCAAATAGATACACGAAAAAAACAACAACAAACAAATCAGCAGCCGCGTCGCCTTCCGTGTCGGAAGATGATTAAAGTATATAAGGTGTATAACAATATATATATTATAAAAACGCAACACAAACACGAACTAATTGTTGATTTGAATTTTAACTTGCACTTGCGTTAGTTTCGCATTTCAATTGAAACGCCGGCCGATTATTAAATCGGTAAAGAAAATATATTTGTTGTTCTATTATTTATATAGCTCAGTGTCTGAATTAGAAGTACGATTCATGTACATCATGCGTTATATATTTTGCGATATATTTTTAATTGTATAGGTGGTTTATAACCCAAGTTTTGAGTTCAATGCGCCAGAGAACTTCCGATATGATGTTCGGATGCGCCTCTTGATCTCCAGCTCATTGGCAGTCAGCTGGGACAGCGTGTTATTAGTGATTTATGTGTTCCGATAATGGCCATTTGCGATTTTACGGCTCAAACGCTTGGCCAATAGCCAAATAGTTTACATTCACACAGATTTTCTCACAAACGGAAGTCAATAGAAATATACAAACAAAACGAAAGCGCTCAAAACGCATAAAATTTTAACTAACTACCAGGTATTTCCCCCCGAAAAAGTATACCCGAAATTCGTTGGAATTTAATCAAGTTTTAATTTAGTCTAGTCCAATGTGTTAACACCTAAAATCATTGACGTCATCGGCAGTATAGTGCAGTTCAGTACCCCGTTGTCTCTTCCTCATCACTGCACACTGTGTGACCTACATATGCATGTATTTATAATTCAATCGTTAGGTCAAAAGCTGCAGTTTGGAAAATACTATCAGGTCAGCGATTTTTATCGGACTGTTTACGTGAACAAGCTTTTGGACCACACCCTGTTACCTGTACAATAGGGCATAATAAAATATGGCAAGAGCTATTAAGATTAATTAGAAAACAGGTATTATAAAATGGATCTGAAGCTGATCTTTTGTCTAATTCCCATTGAAATTTTTTAATTACTTGCATTAAAGTTTAAGGTGACAAAATTTCGGCTCAAATGTATGAATTATTAACTAAGCTTGGATTTTTCCTATTTTCTCGCACAACTTTGATATCAATTTCTACATGAATTAAATTAATATTTAACGATATTCGTGTCTATGCGGAAGTAGTTTTAAATTGGAATTTTTCACATTATCAATAAAGTTGACACAAAAAAAAAAGCTTCATCGATAATTAGAGCCAATAAGTGCTTTTTAACTCAACGGCATCCGCAAAATGAAGGCATAAATAATGCAATGACAATGACCAACAAAAATAAAGGAGCAGAGCAAATATAAGAGGCACACTTTTCAAAAGATTTACAGCACTTATTGGAAATTTTCTGTTAAATTTGCTAAGCAAGAAAGAAATTGTTCAGCATGATTAAAAAGAAGAAAGCTTCCAAGCCAGAATACAGTTAAATGCAATTTATTGCATTGCAAATAAATACACGAAATTAACGAAGCAAAGCAACTTAATGCTGAGTTATGCATACAATTATATATGACAACAGCAGCAGTATTAACAGCAACAAGCACCAACTGCTGGCCACAATTAGGCCAAAAAAATAATAACAGCGGCAACAATCGTAAGTTGGCCTTGAAAATGCTTAAGACATGCTACATGAAATGCATAAAACTAATTCACTAAAACTTGGGACAGGAGTTTCGAACATTCCTTTATTTTCTATGTTAACTATTGTTTAATATTTGTTTGCCTGATGCGCAGCTGCATGTCAATTTAAGTGACGCCAAGCGAGAGAGAAAGAGAGAGAAATTAAGTGAAAAAGAGGCTGGAGGTCTGAGTATACTGTATACCGTTATGTACAATACAACAGCAGCAGCAACAGAAAGATAAATTTAATTAATGATAATAAAGATTTGGTGTTGTATTTTGTGTGTGTTCGATTTACCGGTTTTTGAACTTTTCCCTACGCCCAAACCAGATAGCCACACAAATTTAAATGTCTCTTTCTCTATACAAGGTATCCCTCTCCCCTTCTTGCGGGTAATTTATTCAGCATTTCGGTTTCGGTTTATTTTTTTGTTTGTTACGTTTTGCGAAATTAATTTCTCTGCTTGACAAGAGGGAATGGGAATGTGTGTCAAAAGGCTCTAGATGTAATCCTTAAGCATTTGCTTGTCTCTTAAGGGCTTTTTATCGACTAGAAATTGGGTCAAGTCTATTTACTGGTTTTATGAGCCATTTGAACTTGACACTGACACGTATTTTATTGTCAACTTGGATAAATCAAACAGAACATTTGCTTCAATTAATTTAAGTCAAGGAAACCGTAATAAAAGTTGTAAACATAAAATAATAAACTACCCAGTCGACTGAAATTGTAATCAAATACTGTTTACATTTTGGTTAAGAAACAATAATTGATATGTTACTTGCTGTCTGCTCATAAGGTTGCTCATTAAATCTAAATCACTTTGCCGGCATACTAATAATATTTCGAGGGTCGTACATATTGTAATGAAAACTAATACTCTTATGCAGTAATCTTAACATTATTATATGGAGCTGTGAGTTTCGAAGTTTGTTAATTAGAGATGCACAAAATTGTAAATTTATTTATTTTAATTTTTTTATCTACGTTATCGCTGGTGCTAAAAGTGAACATTTATGCCAATTCTTCAATGTACTATATTAAGAGTTTTAAAAGAAAACTGATATCATAGACACAAACTAATTTTAGTATACTAATAAATATTATTAAATTTCGTTAAGAAAACTGTTCGTCAACAAAAATGGCATTGTGTGATTTATATCAGTATACGAATCGCAAGATTCCCTGGGAAGCAATACATGAAATAATAATTAAGTTTCTAGCCCGTTATTTACAGCTAGTTGTTAATATAATTGGGCGCAGAAAATTTTTAATAATTTGTTGGGTAATCTGACGCTTTTTAAAAATAAACACAAAATGGCAAGCTTATTTTATAATGCTTATATATTAAATTACATTAGTTTTAAATATTTACTGTATTGGCTTTTCTTTTATTTTTTGTCAAAAGGAAATCTTACCATTGATATTTTGCTCAATATCAAAAACTTCAGCTGCCGTGTCAGTTTTTCTGATTTTTTGTTTCTTCGATATATGAATATGTATGCCATTAAACGCAGTCTGGCATCAAGCACGAGACACACACGTACAAAATTTGTTGTTATAGCAACAAAAACAACATTTGCAATTGACTACAGCAGCACAAATAACAAACCAACGAATGAATGCAAAATAAGGTTAAAATCATTGCATACTTTTAAGCTGTGATGCATTAAGCAAGTACATAAAACCTGAGCGTATGTAGGTGAAAGAATAAACTAAATAGACTCATAAAAAACTGGTAAAATATTCCCAGTTAGAAACTTAAAAAAAAAAAAAACACACACGGGAGATGTGTAAACATTTTTAAATTAATTATTTTCTATAGTTGCAAATACTTATGCTTTCGTATTTTCTTTACAATTGAAAACATCTCAATTTTCAACATTGGACACAAAGAATACTCATTTTTGTTTGTTTTATAATTCTTTAATTTTATTGTATTATGTAATTGCAAATGGTTAAAATTGTTTTATGGTAACTAAAATACGCAATATAAATCTGAGAGTCTAAACTATTTAAAAATCTATGAATAACTTCTACTGTAGTGGATTTGTTGGAAGTAATGGTATCTGGATTATTGCTCATAAGTAATTTGAAAACATCAAATAAAAATTTTGTCTGGGCTTGCGACTGCGGCTCTGTAAAATTTGTGTTAAAATCTCCACCTATAATTATAATGGTCGTGAGATGATTATTTCTACCCAATTCTGGGGCACCAGCTGCGGTGTAAGGCAAAAGTACATAATATACACGGCAATGTAGTGCACATTCAGACCGGATTTTTAACTGAAATTGACTTCAGCGCACATCACAAATAATATCATTTTTGCATGAAAGTGTGGTGTGCAGTCCCAAAGGACTATGATGGCATGTACATATTTTTCCTTGTTTTGGCAATTTTTGTAAATTACAACTCCTCCAGCTCGATTTCCTGATCTTTTGAACTAACCGTAAATTAATAAAACTTACCTCTATTGTAATTATATACACTTTTTGTTTTTTATTATTTTTATTTTTCGTTCGTTTTAATGTATTGAAATGCATTCAAAGAATTTCATTGACATTCTATTAGTGTTGTAAGCTTGCGTACAATCTGGCCACACTCATATATATTATATCGTGTCATAAATCGATGGTATAATTTATTCAAACGCTTTGCACTCGATATAAGATTGTTTCCCATTAAATGCTGCAACCGAACTCACGCGCCGATTCTTTAATTCTTGGAATTAATTTCAACGTAATAATATTTAATGAGAACTGATCTTATATCGAGTACACTGCATTTACATAAATTATATTATCGATACATATACTATGATACAAAATAATTTATATGAGTGTGGCCAGATTATATGCAAGCTTACAACACTAACACAATGACAATTTGATGTTACTCTTTCGTAAGATTCTTTGTTTGTAGTTGAAACAAGATTTTTACCCCGAGATGTTTACACATCAAAAATAACTTTTTATAAACTTTATGTAAGGAATATTTAAAGAAAAATTTGACAAGCAAAATATTTCACAAAAAATGTACTTACGGTTCTGCTTCAATGGATTTTAATTTGGCCACATAATTGGATGGTATATAGCCCTCTTGGCGTGTTTTCTTGCTGCGCGCCAGCCACCAGTCACCCTGCAATGAAAATATTTCATCAATACAATAAGGTAAGAAAAAATTATGTTTTTAATCGCTTATATGTATGCATGTATGCAGATAATTCTGTATGGTAGCAAAACTTTACAATAAATACCACATAACAATGAGATATAGCTACTACTAAGTGGCTGTTTATCGAAGGAATTGTGATTTGTTTATTTGCGAGATAGCCCTCAATATCAACAATGAATGCATGGATTGATGAAAAGATTTTACATACAAAGCCAGACATAATATAAATAATACACAAACTCAAAAATTTTTAATTTTTTTATAAGTGATCAAATATGCAAATATTTCAAATATTTATTATTATTAATTATTTTAATTTTGAAAATGTACTTGCTTAAGCATTGAAATATTTATTTCCATTACTAATTTTGCCGATAAGCATATATGTTGTAAGAAATGAATAACATTCGAACAATTTTATTCCGATTTTTCAATATCGCGAATGCAAAATCAGTCAACAACTTGGCCGGCATAGCCATCAACGAGCGCAGTACTTTTTGTACATAATTCCTATTTGTATCATACATGTAATATAAATTTACTTGATTTTTGTTATTCGACAATCAATTTACAGAGGGCGATGGCACAGCTGTTTAAAAAATCTCACACTCACGCAACGAGCCAGCCAACTACAACAGCCAATAACAGTCAACAGCAACAACAACAACAATAAGCATAAGTCAGCCACGATAAGCCACAATTTTATGTTACACCCTGTAACCAACGCAAGCAGCGGGTATATTAATTAAAAAGCTTACTAATTTGAATAGTTCACCAGGCAAAGAATCTACTATAGAATCTACTCTGAGAACTATTGTGCTTCAGTAAAAAAAAACATCAACTTAAGTCAAATAAATTTAAGTTATCATAATACTAATATTTCAGACTGCAGCCTTGTCCAAATTTATAACTTAACAGTTTTTTTTTTTTACAAAAAGGATAAATCTTTTAGGCCCAATATCTCAATGTTCGGTTAGTCAACTTATTCTAAGGTTAGTCGAATTTGAGTCTCTCAATATTCGGTTAGGAGTATATGAGAAACAAACTAACCGAAGGTGGGTTTGGTTAAAATTTAAAGCGGTAGTACGATATATTGATAAGAATCATCGCTAAGCAAACAGCTGTCCCTTGAATTGTATATTTATTTTGTTATTAAAGAAATGGCATCGCACGGTTTTATATTCTTCATGAGACGCAATTTGCAAACAGAGCCAGAGTTAATAACTGAAGTTATAGGGATGGGTGAACTATTTCACTGATCTGGATGATGCCAAATTTGTTAGGGTTCAGGCTAAAAAACTTTATACAAAAAAATTTTTTTAAAAAGTTTTATTCTTTGTTGTTTTTTATTTTTTATTTTTTTTTTTTTTTATTGGTTTTATTTTGTGTTTTTGTGCTGTGTTTCCGTTCTTTTAGAATAATCTTTGCATTCGGCGTGTTCTTTTAATTTTATATTTTATATATTTAAAATATGCAAACTTGCGTCCCACAAAAACGTGCCACTCTTATGGCAACGCTGTTTATGGACGTTGGATGTACTTTTGTTTTGCTTTAAACCAACTGTTTACTCCCGCAAATAATGCGCTTGTCAATTTAACCACATTGATACTTATTCAATTTACATTTAAAACTAAATAATGATTCAGTTAAATGAGTTTTTAAATAAAACTTAAAAACACTTATATACAGAGCATCTGCAAGTCGCTCAATTTTCATGTTATAGTTTTGATTTTTTGTAATTCGTGCAATTTACCATTCACGCATTGGTTTTACTTTGTTACAACTGGTGAAAAATCCAAGCAAGCAGTTGAAATAAAAATAGCGGAGTTGAAAATTAAATTAAAGCTTTATACAATCGGTTGGCGCGTCATTGGTTTTTGGTTTGTTTAACTCGCTTTCCACGTCTGGTTCGGATTTTTTTTTGTTGTTGTTGTGTTGTTAAGGCATAACAACAACAACCAAACCAAAGCCACAACAGTAACAAAAACCAACAGTAGAAACTAACTTTTGCCAAATTTGTGCAGTCGTTGATGTAAAAGACAATAATAGCTAGATATTTATAAGACTATCAAAGCTTGTTTTCTTTATCTAATCATTTTAACAATGAATTGCAATTGGTTTTATTGTTTCTAAACCTTATGTATGATAGCCGTCTGACAAACCACGACATCTAACAAACCCCGTCTATATATAATGTTGGTAGTCAAGTGCCTTTGCTATCATTAGCCTGGCGCATGATAAACTCTGCGGAAAGGTCAATGAACACAAACATTTTAGGGTTAATTTTTTTTGTGTTGCTGCTTGCTTTGATTTTTTATGTTTCTTCCTATTTTTTATCATGCTTTACTTGCCTTTGTATCCCTCTTACTCTCGCTATCTTGCTAGTATTGTGTTTTCTTTATAAGTGCATTTCATAATCGCTTGTTGCCTTTCGGTAGCTACTGTTGCAAGTATGTATATGTACACAGTATATACTATGTTTATGTGCGCCTTGATTTCAATGAAAATTGAAGTGATTTTATTCTTAGATACGCTTTCATTGTAAATGTTCGAGATTTGAAATTGAAATACAAGTCGGATTTCTTTTGTTGTTAGCTTAAGATAATTTTGGACTTGGGATTTATAATAATGACTGTTGTTATATGTACTTATTTTTAAAGCTAATTATACCTTTTGGATAAGCAATTGATCTAAATTTGGACACTACCTTAGTTAAAAATAGTTTGTCGAAGTTCTTTAAAACAGATGTATTAAACTTTAATAAATTTTACACTTAAACTAATTTTATTTTGAAGAAGTTAATGTTGTTATTGCCTTATACGGTTCTGTGGGTAGCAAACATCGAGAAGTTTATTTTAAATAGACCTAGGCATAAACTTAAAACGTTTGTACAGACCTAAAAGACTAAGAGGCTGTACCAACAACAGTACAAACAAAATAAACTTCCATACATAAAGCAACTGAGGAAGGGAGTAATAATACTGCTGGCGGGGAATCCTTGAAGGGTTTCACTGAGCTTCCTGCTGCCAGAGCGGCCGAGCCCAAATGCGTCAAGCAACTTCTTTGGTGCATAAAGTATGAAAGCGCCTCATTTTCTTTCTTTCATTTTTTCTACTTTTACTCTTGGAGCATAAGAGAGCGTGCAAAGAATGTGCAATTTGCAAGCCACTAAACTGCACATGTGTGTGTGAATGAGCGTAAATGAGTGTGTGTGTTGTGTGTTGGGTGCTCATACGATGGTTGTTGGGTAAATGACAATGAACAGTACACAGACGACTTAAAGCAACGACAAAGACGACGACGACGAAGCTGACGAGGCACACCCATAAAGTGTTTGAACATATATAATTTTGATTTCTACGCATGATGTTAAGCTAAGCGAAGTTTTAAGTGCAGTAAAAAAGTTTACAAAACGGGAAGTCGGGGCAGCTTTTTTGTTTAGTTTACATACGCTGTAAGCACGAAGAACTTGTTGAAGGGTTTGTTATGCGTTGGTAAAATTATGTGCAATAGGCAAAAGAAAATATGTTTTAACATAAAAATATTATTGATTAGTAGGAAAAATAACGCATCATGCAGCCATACGTTTCTAGCTTATTTTTGTGTGATTTTGTTTATCCTAATTTCTAAGATTCCTTGGAATTATTAAATTTATACATTCTAAGAGTAGTAAAAATTTATTTAAAAACTGATCGAATAACAAAGTTAAGCGACCGCAATGTTCACTCACAGTGAGTATTCAAAATGTAAAAAGGATGATATGCTGGGCAGAAAGGGCCATGAATATTTGGATGTAAGCAAAAAATTGATACAATTACCGAATTATTGAATAGTTTTAAATTTGTAACGAAGATCTGGCTTTGAAGCTATTATTAAACAAATACTGTCCGTACTTTTAACGTATATGTTTGGTCAAGCTACTTCGACTAGAGAAATTTATTTTCGAGTTTTGCTTTAGTTCAAAGCCGCTATGGAAAGTTAAGGCATGTTGTTTTTGCTATAGTAAGAGAGAAGTTGCTGCTGTTGTTGTTGTGCTTATACTTTAATTAAAAAACGCTGCGGCTGCTCGCACAGCTACCGGAAACGACTGCGAGCTGATTACTCTATTTGCTTGGTGACAGCTATCCGAGAAAGTGAGAGAGAGTAAAAGAGGCAAACAGCTTTGTGGATGCTATGCGTTCAAGTATTCAGGGCTACCGAAAATTGCAGCACATTCTATGGCCATCCGAATGTCCATTCATTTCGTGTGTGTATGTGTGTGTGTTAGTGAGAGTGCGCAACTCTTGGCCCCAAGCCAAACGGGACGTCATGCTTTTAGGCGCCTCCACTTGTCTGAGCAGCCAGCCAGGCGGCTATAAATTGGCTGAGCGGCCAATCATAAGGTGGTCATGGCTATGTATGCTGACGTAAACTCTTTGAATATGCATGCCATTATAATTTGATCTCTGTCTGTGTTTTTCTTGTTGGGTCTTCTGCAAGAGTTAAATGCGCCTTATGTCACAATACAATCAGAATCGCCAGTGTGGGTGGGGGTGTAGAATTTGGCCTCCACGAGGCTAATCATAGAATACGTACAGAAATATGCCAACTATTTGAATACTTCGGTGGTAGCGACTGTCTGATTGTCTTTTTTTTCAAGTAAGCTGCAGCAGTTGTTGTTTTAATTACAACCGAAAGCTATAACAAACAGAAACTACTGTTAGCTGTGCTTAGCCGATAATTGTATGCTCTTTTAAAGCTATTTCAGCAGCTTATGCAAATAAATGTGTGTATTTTAATGAGATTATGCTTAGCTAACACCACTGAGCTATAAGTACATAGAGCAGTCAAACGGGAACTCTATATCAGAAATTTGCCGCCAGACTCGACTAGTATTTTTTGTTAAATATGGCGAAAACATTAGCTGTTTGTTAACGTTGTGTAGTTCATTTTAATAACATAATACATATATGTTTGTTGCATGATGTTTATAATTACTAACGCTTTATAAAGATTAAGTAGAATAGGTACCTATGAAATATACAAAAATACGATGGCAGCAAACTTAAGGAATAATATATTTCGTTTAGATTTCCCATTAGACTAGCTCTTTTTTAAAAATTACAGGAAACTCAACGGAGTCTCCCGCTATGCACTGACTTCTGTTGAATTCTATGTTCATGCAACTTATATTTCTTACAAACCCAATTGACTGATAAATCAGCTGTTTAATACCAAGGGTTGAAAGAATGACAGACTAATTTAAAACAAGTGCCACATAGTTAATTTTGGCTATGCCAAGACTATGATACCCTTCAGACATAGATTAATTTTTTTTTCATAAAATTGTTTGCTGACAATCATTTTGATGCTTCATGGACGGGATTCGAACCTACGGTCTCTCTTGTTAATGCGGCAAGTGCCCTAGCTGTTATGCTAGTTCCAAACACATTACGGTTGCATAAAACTTCAAATATCTAGGGCGCAGCTACAAACAACTTATTTTGAATTTTTAAGCTTAAAAATTTCTACGGCATAAAATATACGCATAAAATACCTTTTAAAAAAATTAAATAAAAAAAATGTTATAATCGTTTGTGGGTGTTCAACACGTGATTCGAACTTGAATTCATGACTTTTCAGTATTTTTTTTGAGAAAATTTTCGAAATACGTCCAGATTTTACATTTCCACATATCGCGTCACCGTCGTGTATCTTGTTGTGTTTTCTTTTGTGATGCTAAAAATCCTATCTTGTTATTTTTTTTTTTTTTAATCAAAAACACGTTGATTTTAGTTCTTTAAATAAGAAGTGAAATACAACTAATTGTTATAAATTAAATTAGCTAATTAAATACATCCATTACTTTCCTCTTCAAAGCCCAAGTAAATAAGCTTTTTAGTTAAGGTATACTTAAAATAAAAACACGCGGAGCTACGTAAATTGCGATGATGGACGGGCATTAAAAATGCATAGTCCGGTCTAGAGTTGGGACTAAGTTTTGTTGACAGCAGGTTTTTTTTTTTTTGAGTCGGTTCAAGTGGCAAGTTGCAAGTGGTGGCAGCTATGGCCGCAATTACAGCGTCTGGTTTTGTGCCAGCTTAAAATGCCCCCTTTCCATTCAAAACAAAAAAACCAGCCAGTGACATTGAAACAAAAAAAAAAAAACCTAGCAAAAGCGAAAAAAATGAACAAGTTGCACATTAAACTTTGGTTTGGTGAGTTAAAATGCGTCATTCTGATTAAGAGATTAATACGAAAAATAGTCGCTGAAATTAAAACATTGTTTGTGATAGGCAAAACTATTTCTGAATATTTTCAGTATTGTTAATAAAAAATTAGAAATGCAGACAGTTATTACTTTCTTATATGCATTTACTCAAAGAAATACAAAAAGGAAGACACACAAATAGATTAATTCTACACTATAATATTCTACGCTTTAATAATATGAACAAACAGTATACTTAAACAATCAGCATATCGATAAATCGATACGATAAGCACTCTCGATGTGGGCGTGAATTGTGTGACTAGTTAAAAAGTCTGAACATCGAATGGGCATGACTAAAAGAGGTATTCATAATTAAACACGAAGTGTATACGGGCGGCTTCAATGAATCGAATAATTAAAACTCTCACGAAATTTTCACAAAGTTGTAATTTATGCTGAGCAATGCGTGTGTAAGCGCTTCCAATTGGATAAATGCCTTTCGCATACATACAAAATTATTATTGATAAGATATTCGACCAAAAAAGCTGCTCACTTTGGCTATCAATGCGCTCTGCCTCTCCTCACTTGGTTTCTCCGATGATTCACACTTACCTGTGTGTCATTTAATATCTCCAAGTGCTCACCCTTGCGGAAACTCAAGTCCTCGTCAGTGCGCGCATCGTAATCGTAGAGAGCAACAAATATTTTTGCATTTGCATTGGCTGCATCGCTTTCGGGTATCTGCGGCACCGGACGAATTTGCTCCGCTGGCTGTCCGGGCATGGGCATCGCTATTTGTGGCACGCCAACGCCGACGCCAACAGCACCGATGCTGGCACCGGGGTCGTCCAGCGGATTGCGTACATCGCCTGGGTGCGGATTATCGTTTTCCGGTTTTTGTGTGCGTAAGCAGTTGCCCATGGTGAGGAAGGTGGAAGAAGATCTCTCACTAGAGCTGGAGAGCCAATAGCAACAGCTCAGTGCGTGATTTGAAAAGTTTTATGACGTAAATGCAATGAATGGAAGTCAAGTTGTCTGTAGTTGCTTTGTAGTTGTACGAGTGTGTGGAGTTACTGTTACTTTCACTCACACACAGACGCAGTTGAATGCACGCCAATTACAATTCAATTGCACTCGTTTGTTTATGCTGAGGACGACACACACCCACATGAACACACACACTTTATGTTGTTGTTGTTTATTTGCTCACTCGCGATCAACATGGGGTGTTGGCACTTATCTCTCTCGCTCTTTTGTCTATGTATGTAGCGCGTCGTCAGTTAATTAATAAACTTATCAACATGTTCGCTTATTCTTGTTGTATTTATTTTATACGGTATACGGCAAAGGGTATTTTGAATTCATAATTTTATAAAGCACTCTCTAACTAGTTAAATGCTTACACACAAACCGATCCACTGTTGTCAGTGAGTATGTATGTATTTTTCTGGTATTTTTTGCATGTATGTATGTGTGTGATGCTGAGTGGCCAAACAAGACGGGACGCGACAATCAAAAAAACAATTTAAAACCACTTAAAAACTATTGAAGCACATGTATTCATAATTTTACCACTCTTTTTGACCATTTGTTGCAATTATTTTACATTTTTCAGTTATTCAATTTACAAATTTCAGCGAGTTTCAGTGAAAATGGCTCCCCGATGAAAACCTGCGCGACAGTCGATAGCACTGCTACAGCGATTGAATCGATATATCAGAGATAATAAACAGAGATGCACAGCGATTTTGCAACCATGTTAAGCTTTAACTTTTTATCGAAGATATTTAATCGAATAATGTTAAAGCGCATTACACCAAAGACCATTTAACATTAAGATGGGTCTTAAGAGCTGGAATGTTATTTAACTAAGAGTCGCTACCACGAAGCGGACAACTGGTCAAACAGCGAAAAGCCACTTTTCTTATCATTTGTTTACCTACTACACTCGCTACAATGTTAAATGGTCTTTGGGTAAAATAAATTCAGCTGTTAACAACTCACAGTACAAATACATTTTAGGCAGCGACCATTTAACATTATTAAATTACATTACAACGAGTGTATATTCGTTATTACATTATTCGTCTATGTTATTCATCTGTGGCTGCTAACAGAAAATGTTAAGCCGAAGTTAGTTTGTTTGTGAACTTCTGAGTGTCGCTCCAGTGAACTACTAAATATACTAGATCTGCATTTTCTCAGTTTTTCTTTTGCGTTTGACAAGCGAACTGAAAGGGAAAAATTTTTTACTTTATAAAGAATATAATTCTGTGTTTTTGATCAAGTAAAATCTTTGCACAAAATGGATATAAAATCATTCTTATTTTCCTTCTGTGCCAAGAATCAAACAGAGCCTAAGTTTGAAGTGCGCCCAACTGGTAAGTAAACATACAATTTGCAACAAATTTGATTAAATATTTTATGAGCATTCTTGGTTAAGGCCCGAAACATCGCCAGCGTTTTCTGTGCGAAGTGCGCGTCGATCTTTGTTCATACGTCGCTGTCGGCAACTCCACCAACAAAAAGGATGCCGAAAAGAATGCCTGTCGCGATTATGTCAATTATTTGGTGCGTGTCGGCAAAGTAAATATTAATGATGTCCCAGCAGAGGCGTGTGCATCTGCACCAGCTTCATCTGGTGGCGTGACAGATGGCAATAATGCAAGCATGGGTGGTGGCCAGCAGCGTCGTGTCTTTAGCGGCGCATCTGGGCCACAAGATTTGGGCGAAGCATATCGCCCGCTCAACCATGAAGATGGTCGCGAGCGCTTCAGCCTTTTCGATCATGTCCAAGAGCGCAAGGATATGAACGAGGCAGAGTCAATTGATGTGAATGCCGCCATCCATGGCAACTGGACCATAGAGAACGCCAAAGATCGCTTAAACATTTATAAGCAAGCAAATAACATTCGTGACGATTATAAATATACACCTGTGGGCCCAAATCATGCCAGGTATGTGTTTGCGTCAGGTAACTTTTATATCCATTTCCACTTGGTTTCTATTCCTTTTGTTTATTTATTTATATATATTTTTTTTTTTATGGCTAGCTGCGCACTGGATTTAGCGTTTGTTTGGCCTAAATCTGGAGCGCAGCTCGTAGTTATGGCTGTGCGCAATTTATGAACAAGTATTGTGAAACTCACTCGTAAATGCCCACAATCCTACTCTCTCGATAAGGTAAACCAAATAAAAAAGTAATAGTATTTCATAATAGGCATATTTGAATCACATTTGAAAGTAACAAAAATTTGTAATAACCCTGAAGATATGTATATTAAATTAATAAGGTAATTATAGTATCAGTTTATTAGTTGCTCATACTGGTACTCATATTTAAATTGTGTCCTACCAATATAAGGAAACTAAAAGACTGGTTTAAAAAGCAGTGACATAATTAGTATAAAACACTGCAAGGGTTTTTAATTAATATATATGCTTAGTTTTTTAAACGTTTATTTCCGTTTGCGTTCATATCACAGTTCATAATGTATTTTGAAAGAGAGTTTACTTTGTCGAGTGTGCAGTGTACATAATTAAAACGATTCCGCGCGGCTGGGCTTTCAGAGCAACTTGGCACAACAAATATCAAAAAAAAAAAAAAAAAAACAGCACACCAACATTGAAGACAAGGGATTGAGTCAATCACGCATAAGCCTTGAGGCTGTTTGTTTTCGATATATTTTGAGATACATATGTGCGCATTGTGGCTCTGAAAGTCTGGCCAAACATTTAACAATTGAAAGTTTCATCAGTTGCGCACAGCACACGTTGATTTTTGATGGTATTGTACGCTTTGGTAAGTGAAGACGAAACAAAAAGCTAAAATAATCATTTAAGTCACATTTCCTTATCGATATATGCAGGAGCTTTATGGCCGAGCTATCCATATTTGTGCCGGCACTAAAACGCAAGGTTACCGCACGTGAGACGGGATCTAATAAAAAATCGGCAAGCAAATCTTGCGCCCTATCGCTGGTGCGGCAACTGTTCCATCTGAAGGTAATCGAAGCATTCACCGGCACGCTCAAAAAGAAAAAGGACGAGGAACTAAAGCCGTATCCAGTTAAGCTCAATCAACAGCTCATCGATGATGTGGATGAGGTTATTAAGAAGCTTGATCTGCCCGTGGTTAATCCACGCAACATTAAAGTTGAACCAGATGGCATGCCCATGCCCCTAATTGTAAGTAGTTGAAAGCTGGTTTTTATTTCATTTTCATCTATCATTAAACACTTTTGTTAAACCCATGCAGGTGACACAAGCTCGCTTGGACACAAATCCGGATAGCGAGGGAGGAGGACGTCAGGATAACACTGCTGTTATACCTTGGGCACCGCCTCAACCCAATTGGAATACCTGGCATGCATGCAACATTGATGAGGGCAATTTAGCCACCGCTACATTGGATGAACTCTCCAATGACTACGAGCAACAGTTGCGCGATCGTCGTGAGAACAATGATGAATATCGTCAGTTTCTGGATTTTCGCGACAAGTTGCCAATTGCGGCCATGCGCTCCGAGATCATGACCGCCATTAATGAGAATCCCGTGGTAATTATACGCGGCAACACTGGCTGCGGCAAGACCACTCAAATTGCCCAGTATATCCTTGACGACTATATAACATCAGGCCAAGGTGCCTATGGCAACATTTATGTAACCCAGCCACGTCGTATTTCAGCCATTTCGGTGGCTGAACGCGTCTCACGCGAACGCTGCGAACAACTTGGTGAGACTGTTGGTTATTCTGTGCGTTTTGAATCCGTTTTTCCGCGTCCCTATGGCGCCATACTCTTCTGCACCGTTGGCGTACTGCTGCGCAAATTGGAGGCTGGATTGCGTGGCATCTCCCATATTATTGTCGATGAGATACACGAACGTGATGTGAATAGCGATTTTCTTTTGGTCATCTTGCGTGACATGGTCGCTACTTATCCGGACTTACACAGTACGTAATCAATTTAATATAACCTATTTGTTTACTCTTGCCGACAACATCTATCGCAGTCTAAAATTCATTCATTAATAATCTATCTATCTTTTTGCGTTTATTTCTAGTTATTCTCATGTCTGCAACTATTGACACATCGCTCTTTTCCAAATACTTTGGCGATTGTCCAGTGTTGGAGGTACCTGGACGCGCTTTTCCAGTGCAACAATTTTTCCTGGAAGACATCATCCAAATGACTGGCTTTGTGCCATCCGCCGAGTCGCGTCGCAAGCGTAAAGAGGCTGACGACGAGGAGCGTATAATGCTTAAGGATAACGATGAAGAGGCTGAATCAAATTTGAACAAGGTGTGCGAGGAGAAGTATTCATTGCAGACACGTAATGCAATGTCCATGCTGTCCGAATCGGATGTCAGCTTTGAGCTACTCGAATCGCTTTTAATGCACATCAAATCGAAAAATATACCGGGTGCCATTTTGGTCTTTTTGCCCGGTTGGAATTTGATCTTTGCTTTGATGAAGTTTTTACAGACATCATCAAATTTTGGAAATCCGGCATATCGTATATTGCCCTGCCACTCGCAGATACCACGCGATGAACAGCGCAAGGTTTTTGAATCGGTGCCCGATGGCGTCACCAAGATTATTTTGTCCACAAACATTGCTGAGACTTCGATTACCATTGATGACATTGTCTTTGTTGTCGATATCTGCAAGGCACGCATGAAGCTATTCACATCGCACAACAATTTGACCAGCTATGCGACGGTTTGGGCCAGTAAAACCAATCTGGAGCAGCGCAAAGGACGTGCGGGACGCGTACGTCCTGGTTTCTGTTTTACACTATGCTCACGCGCACGCTTTGCCCAGCTGGAGGAGAATCTGACACCGGAAATTTTCCGCACACCGTTGCATGAGATTGCCTTGACAGTAAAACTATTGCGCCTGGGCGCCATACACCATTTTCTGTCCAAGGCGCTGGAGCCACCGCCAGTGGATGCTGTCATCGAGGCGGAGGTGTTGCTGCGTGACATGCGCTGCCTAGATGCAAACGATGAACTGACGCCATTGGGTAAACTGCTTGCCCGTCTGCCCATTGAGCCGCGTCTGGGCAAGATGATGGTGTTGGGCGCTGTGTTTGGGGTCGCTGATCTTGTTGCAGGCATGGCCTCCTATTCTAGCACCTTTTCGGAGGTGTTTGCTCTCGATATTGGCCAGAGGCGTTTGGCTAACCATCAAAAAGCACTGAGCGGGCGCAAGTGCTCGGACCATGTGGCCATGATCGTGGCCTCACAGCTGTGGCAGAATGCCAAGCATCGTGGCGAGCAGGAGGAGGCACGGTTTTGCGAGTGGAAAGGACTGCAAATGTCCACCATGCATGTTATGTACGATGCCAAGATGCAGCTGCTCGATCTACTGCAGCAGGCGGGCTTTCCCGAGGAGTGCATGTTACTCCATCGTTTAGATGCCAACGCAGATGATCCAGAATTGGATGTCTCTTTGGCGTTACTCTGTCTGGGCCTCTATCCGAACATCTGTGTGCATAAGGAAAAGCGCAAGGTCCTCACCACTGAATCTAAGGCAGCACTGCTTCACAAGACTTCGGTGAACTGCAGCAACTTAAGTGTGACCTACCCCTATCCATTCTTCGTCTTTGGCGAAAAGATTCGCACTCGTGCCGTTTCCTGCAAGCAATTGTCCATGGTGACCCCGCTTCAGGTGATGCTCTTTGGCTCGCGCAAAATCGATTTGGCGCCCGATAATGTTGTCCGCGTGGATAACTGGCTTAACTTTGAGATGGATCCCGAACATGCCGCTAAGATTGGTGCCTTGAAGCCGGCTTTGGAGGATCTAGTAACGATTGCCTGTAATAATCCCAGCAATGTTCTGCAACTTGATGACAACTATGCCCATCTTATACGCGTTGTCCGTGAGCTCTGCAAGCAGAAGGCAGGCGATTATGAGCTGAATCGTGAGTCTGGTGTGATGCCCCAAATGTCTCGCATTTTCCGTGATAACAACAGCGGTTTCGGTGGACCAGCCAAGCGCGCACGCTTCGATGGCGGTAGTGGTGGTGGTTTTGGTGGTTATGGCGACAGTTCAGACGTGGGTGGAGGCGGTTACGGCAGCAACTTTGGAGGTGGCGGTCGTGGTCGCCGCACAGGTGGATTTGGTGGTGGTGGCAATCGTTTTGGTGGGTATAATAGTGGACGCTTCGGCGGTGGATTCAACAATGGAGGAGGAGACGCTGGGAATGGTTTTAACAATAGATATGGAGGTGGCGGAGGCAACAATAATGTAAGAGGAGGAGGCGGCTTTAACAATGTAGGCGAAGGCAATGGCGGGGGTTCTCAAAGTGGAGGAGGAAATTCATTCGGCGTAGGTGGCTTTGGCAGTGCTGATGGCGGTTTTGGCAGTGATGGAGGCAACATTGGCGGGAACGGTGGTGATAACAATAACTGGCGTTCCAACTTCAATCAAAACATTTAATTAATTTTTCATATATATACATATAAACAATTCCTCTCCTTACATATACAATATTAAAAACTTAATATTCAATAAAAATGCTGCAGTTTCAACCTTAGAAAACAAACACCATCTTAATTGATATGCAGGGACTTTTTGACAAGCTAAAATCAACCTAAATCCTTAATGTTATTTTAAGCTTTTTTATTGGTAGATTGCCAGGATAAAATAATATAAGTAATACTGCTTGTTTTGTATAAGTAAACTGCTTGATTGACAATAGTGAACTGCTTGCTACAATTGCTTAATGCTAGAGACTTAAGGACTGGGAAATCGATAACAAGTCGTTCCACTTCAGGAGTAAACAATAAAAAAACGCAGCAAACAACATTTTAACAGCTAGAGTTACGCCATCAAGAAAAAAATACACGAAAAACGAAGTGATTGCTCTAGAATATTTTTTACTTGATGGTTACGCCAAAGCCGCTTAAAATGGGGATTGCGAATACCTACCACAATGGATAAACTAGAGTAAACAAATTTGGTAGTAAGAAAGAAAAATAATTCAATTCAGAGTAAGAGCTACATTTAATTTCATTCAAGAATTCTGAATTAATTTATTTTGTTAGTAAAACTCATTTAAAATATTTTAATTCGGTTAACTACAATAGTCTGGTAGCTCTGTTGCTGTAAAAATTTTAACAGCGTACCCCGCTTTTTTGCTTCAATTACACATTCGATAAAATCAACGATAATTTGCAAACAGCGCCGCCATTCAATTAAATGCTAGCGTCTTTTGCGTTTTTCTTCGCGCACTTTTGCATTGGAATTTAGTTGATTTGTTATTGCGTTTTAAAATTTGAATAAAAAAGTAGGGAAATGGATTTCGATGATGCAAAGGAAAACATTCAACCCTTGGCAAGTGGACGCAATGTCAGTCTGTTGCAGGCCTCACTCTGCCAAGATGCTTCCCTAGAGCTAAGCGCTCAGCGGAAGCAACTGGAGTTGGACATAAAAAACTACACAGGCAACGACCCGCTAGAGCCATGGTATGCCTACATATGCTGGATTGAGCAAAGCTATCCCGCCGGCGGCAGCAATTCTGGCCTGCAAAAGGTCATGCATAAATGCCTAACTCGTTTTGAGCAGGACGAGCGCTATAAACAGGATCGCAGACTCATAAAACTCTTTATTAAATTCGTAAGTGTTTTATTACCTGCTATGCAATTGAGGAGTGTATTAATGTGTTTCGTAAATGTAGATGGGCAACCAGGGCGATCAAATCGAGTGTTATCAGCAGATGTACAATAGCGGAATTGGAACTATGCTATCCGATTTCTATATAGCCTGGGCCTATAGCTATGATCTTAGCGGCAATATGCGTAAAGCCAATGACATATTTCGCCTCGGAGTAGAGTGCCGCGCCGAGCCGCTGGAGGAGTTAAAAGAGGCCCAACAACATTTTGGCTACACGGTTGCCCAACGCATGATCTACAGTGAAGGCGAAGAGACTACGGCTGTTACCCAAGAGCTTAACGATCGCCGTTTGGCTTTGCGCTCGCTGCGTAGTCAAAAACGCGAAAATACCATTACAGTGGGCAGCGTGCGAACGGGAGCAGCTATAAAAAGTAATATGCCCGGCGTTGTGCAGGTAAGTTAAGAATACATTGAAAAAAAGAATACCCTTTCAGCATCTTTATCCCTAATATATATTTTGCAGAACTCTGGGCCCAGCACAAGTCGCGCTAGTCGCAATGCGAATCGTCAACTGGAGGTATATAATGATGAGAATGCTGAATTGAATGTGCTGCCGCCGCCGCCTCCAGAGCCTTCAACTGTTGGTGCAACCGATTCCGCACCTAGTTTACGTTCGATTATTGATGCGGCACGACAGCAGGAGAATCTAAAGGAGCCAATCGCGTGGAGCAAGCCGCACAAGCACGGCAAAATCTTTGGTACGACGGCTGCACATGATCTGGCTTTTCCCATACACGTGGATGAGAAGCCGTTGCCACCCATTGTTGATCCCGAGGGCAACACTTTGAAGGCCTTTAAATATCCGCCCAATTTTGTGCCTAAGAATGCTAAGCTGGGACCTTGGGTGACACCAGTGACCATTGAGAACATGCCGGATACGAATACGCTACCGTGCTACAACAAATGCATGTTGTATCCACGTCCCAACATGGAGTTGTCACCAGAAGAGTATCGTGCCTATTGCTGGTATAAAGAACGCAACGATCAGCATCCCTACGTCAAGCGTAACGAATCCTGGTGGAGCAACGATCCTGCTTTCGGCGTACGTCGCTATCCAAACTTTGCAAGTGTCGCCAAGCCGCAACCACGCGACGAACTGGATGCCTATTATAATCCATGCAATGAGTATGATGTAGATCCGTCCATAATCACATTGCTGGAAAAGATTTACAACGATGAAGAGCAGCAGGAGTATCAGCTGGAGGAGCTGCTGGTGGCCGAGTGGCGACAAAAGCGACTTGCCGCACATGGCGTTGCGGATATGGAGGAGACTGTGTGTCTGCCCAGTGAACAGATGCCGCGACGCAAAAGTTTCTTTCCCGCCATACAGCCGGGATCTAGTAGAAAATCGATTATGCCCCGTATATCGTGTGTCATGGAAGTGGAGGAGGAGGACGAGGTAGATGTCGATGAGGTGAATCAACCGGTGGATAAGCCGAAAACACCCGAACCACTGCCCTATCAAATATGGGTAGATCCTTCAGCAGAAATCGATAGTAAAACTTTAACTCCAATTCAAACTAAAGCTCCAGCGGATTCATCTCCCATTGAAAACAAATTTGTACCGCCAGCACCGTCCACACTAAACATAGAAATATTCGAGGATGAGATGATGCCGCCGCCACCAACCACAGTGAAGCCTACACCCAGCGCATTCTTCGATGCGGATGAGACGTGCTCCACACAAATGTTTAATATATTTATTAAATCGCAAGCAGTAAGCACGCCGAAGGCAACACAGAAACAGACATCCACACGTCAATTTGGCACTATACTCAAGGAGACACCAACTTCAACGCCGTCGCCAGCAATGACACCGGCCAGCGAGGAGCTTGTGGAGTCGGAGGCAGTGCCTGTAGTATCGCCAATGCTGCGCAAACAGCTCTCAACTATACTGGAGACATCAGAGCATGCAATTGGTGGCAGCACCAAATCAACACTCACATCAACTGCGTCCACCACATCGCCGGGATCCACATTGCAGGCCGGTGAAAGTACGCCGGGACCGACGCGATTACAGCGTCAGCTGTCCGTGGTTGGCGAGGAGCTGCCATCAGCTTCAGCAACTGGTGCTGGCAATTTTGAGCGCCTGGAGCTATGGGAGCCAAATGCTCCCAGTGTGCCGCTGCTGAAATCTCTACGCTTTCAGGAGGATAAAACGGAAACGGTGCCCCGCCCACTTCTATCCTGCTATCAGGAGGATAAAACAGAAACGCTGCCACGCCTGGTAATGCCATTGCCGGACACATCGCTGCAGCATCAGCAGATAGCGCAGCCAACGGTATTGCAGTTGCCGACGCAGTGCGACGAGGATGACATATGCGGTCTGTTTGCCAAATCGCCACCAACAACAAAAGCATATGGATCACCAATCTATTCGGCCAGCTCCAAGCGCATTTGCAATCAGCGCACACCGGATATGTTTAGTAAAGCTATGAAACAAGCGGAATTGCCCAATCGTTATTCCATTGAGGTATACGACGATCAGCCCAATGCCCTACCCGGAGTCAAGCCAGACGTCAATAAGTTGGCTGACTCGTTTATGGCTGATTTATCCTTTGTGCCAGAGACACAACAGCCGCCAAAAACTCCAGCGGCTACACAAAAAAAATTTGAAATCTTTTTAGATGAGACAATGCCGCCACCGCCAGCGCCACTGGTGCCGTCAATGATTAACTGCACCTTACCGGAAACTAAAACGGATTTGGAAATCGTTGGGCCAGCGCATTTAACAGCCTCATTTATGAAGGATTGCACGCAACTAAGTAGCTGTCCCACTCCGAATAAGAGTCAAACGGCAACTAAATTTGATATATTTCCAAATGAGTCTGTGGCACTCCTAGCCCCGCCGCCGCCCCCAGAGCAAATTGTCCTACTGGATTGCACGCTGCCCGAAACGCAGCCGCAAGAAGAAACACATGCTGAGACAATTGGACCTGCTCATTTAACTGCATCGTTTATGAAGGATTGCACTGAGCTAAGCAAATGCCCCCGAACGCCAGCAACAACAACTTCAACATCTATCTCAACAACAACAGAATCAAGCACAAAGCTTAAGTCTTTGCAATCATCCACTTCACAGGCGAAATCGTGCAAACAGTCGAATGATTATTTTGAGCTAAATGCGGCCACCGAAATGTTTGCCAGCAACATTAGCATGATCAAGAACTCAACGCTGCTGCCGGAGGCGAGCAGAAAGCGTAGCCATTCGCCATTAGACCCAGTGACACCACCTAAAAGCCAACCAGTGCCACATATAACCATTGAGAAAGCCGAGGACCATGATGTTGATGATAGAAGCATCTACTACAAGGCTACACCTTTGACGCCCAAGCAATCGTGCAACACTTCCTGGCATGATTCGATGGCCAAAGAGAATTTTGAGCATCGCAAAAACATTGCTGATGATTCCGACATAAATGATACGGTGTCCAATGTCCATGTAAATCCCTTCAATGTGGATGTAATAAATTCGTTGCTGGACTCTATTGATTTCTCGTTGTACATTGAAAAGCTGCCAACTTGCCAGTTGAAGGGACATTTGCAGCGCCTGCAGCCACAGTCCACGCTCCAGGTCAATGGCGAAAAGTTTGATGTGCACAAAATAATAGGCAAGGGCGCCTACGGTACCATTTTTAGTGGCATCCATTGCAAGTCTGGCAAAAAGGTCGCTTTCAAACAGGAAAGACCCACCAACTATTGGGAGTATTACATCTGCCTGGAGGTGCACTCTCGATTGGCCAGTGAGGATATGGTAATACTTTTGATATGATGATATAGATTTGTGGGCTTTACTTAACTAATCTTTGTTTTACATTATACAGCTCCCTGCTTATATGAGCATCGATTACGCTCTGGTTGGAAACAACAGCAGCATTTATATATCAGAGTTTTCTAACTATGGCTCGCTTATCACCGTCTGTAACAAGTTCAAGAAGCACACGAATAAGAATCTGGACGAGTATGTTGTTATGTATCTCTGTTGTCAGCTGCTCGATATTGTCGATCATTTGCATGCTTTGGGCATTATTCATGCCGATATCAAAGCGGATAACTTTCTACTCATGAAACCGTAAGTGATAACTTGTGATTGTATAAAACAAATGTGCCAAGCTTTATAGCAATTCTGACTAAGTAAACGTTTATTGGACTATTAAGTAACATTTATGCTCATTCAAATGATATAAAGAGAATTATTTACACACTTTTGTGATCTAATGCATGAAATTTTTTTGTTAGAGCTCGCTTTACACATTACTATATTCTATGAATTTAAAAGTTTAGCTGCAAATTAAAAAATTGCTTTTCTATTCTGTGCTTACAGCTTGAGCGTGCAACCAAATGAGCTCAGTGTTAAGTTAATTGACTTTGGTGTAGCGATTGACACCAAACTTTTTGGACACAATCAGACGTTTGACTATGTGCACAATGAGGATGCCTTCAAGTGCATTGAGATGCGTACCCAGCGCCGCTGGACGTATCAATTGGATTTGTTCGGTCTGGTTGGTGTGATGCATGTTCTGCTATTTGGCCGTTACATGGAGGTGACACAGCGACAGGCTGGTGGAATTTGGATGCCCAAAACGGCATTTCCACGCTATTTCAATCGGCAGACATGGGAATCCGTATTCCGGACGCTACTTAACGTGCGCGATTGTCGTAGCATGCCAAATTTACAGCAATTGCGAACGATGCTCAAATCCGAGCTGGCTGAACATGAAAAATATGCGGAGGCAGCCGTAGCTAAGTTCAATATGATTATACAAAGGCCTGATAAATAAACCAAGTCCTATACGTTTATTTCCGATTGTAGGTTTTTTTTTTATATAAATATCAATATTAAGACATGTAATGAATTGACTTGTTTGGTTATTCACACCATGGTTTAAAATTAAAATTTAATTGTGTCATAATTCCACGAGAACTCTGTATGATACTATAGTATTTCGTGTATAAGTAAAGTCACATACATACGTTTTTTGTCCCAATAAAAGCACGAATTTGTTTCCTTTATTACATCAATATTAAAATGTTCTTTTAAGACCACAATTAAACGCTTTGTGCCGTTATAGTCGCGGTTGTATTTAAAATTTGCCATTCGCTTTTGCGCGTATAAACAAAATAATTTCAACCCAATTAAGCGGTTTTACGTAAATTTTACGATGCGGCGGCGTCCAAGCATTAACTGAACAGTACCCAAACTCCACTCACCGAAACCCCACGTCGTGACCAACTACTCGATTCAAAGTGCAATGCAATTTTTGGTTGAATCAAATAATTTGGGTTTTAGCACTGGCATTTTGTGGATGTAAATGTGGATTTGGATTTGGATGTAGGCGGATGTGCTGCTGGCGCCATTTGCGTTTTACGGACATTTGTCGTTTTTGGGGTTAGTGAAGTGTAGTATGTAGAGTACTTATATATGTATATGTTTGTATATATGGGCGCTAACCGCTGCTATACACGTTTCCGGCCATGTCGCCTGCGTTGTCGTTGGGTGCGCGTCGCGCAATTGGCCTTGTGGTCGGGTGTGCATATGCACAGCATATAAATCAAAGTCAAAACAGCTACACATGATTCACAAATGATCAAAAGAGACGAGCTAGCGTCCTGACACAGTGCACCAACCATCTAAGCGCCGCCGTATGAAAATCTTATAAATCAACTTACTGCTGCTGCTGCTATTGTTTTTGTTGTTAGCTGTGTTTGCTGTGTTTTTGCACGGGCTGCTGTTAGCCATGGCCAGCATTGTCAATGCATGCGGTTGACTTTCCGGCTGTCACTGCTAAGTTGGCACAACATTTTTTTTTCCATATCGCGCCTGCAGTACGAGTAGATTGTCAAAAATTTTGATTGCCATAGCCAAAATGTTTGGCATGGGGGCTTTTTTTTAAATTGTGTATACGCCTAGCAGGCATGATGAAATACTTTTGGCAACAGTGTTATCCAGCGTTATGGTGATAGTCGAAGTTTTAATTTAAAAAGTAATTTCTTTCAATGCCAAAGAAAATTTCATTTTGGTCTTTATTGTTAGGGCAACAAGATCTTTATATTTATTGAAATTTTAGGGCCGAGCGAAAACGCTTAGATTGTTGACCTGTTTTTAAAAACGAAGTTTTTTGTAAAGCGATTTAACTTGCAAAACAATGCAAAAACTTTTTTTTTGGTCTCTTTGAGATTTGCTGTAAGGAAGTTCGACTGTTTTTATTTTTATTAGGATTAAACTTGGATATATTTCAGTAAATAAACAAATTTTAAACTAATATTTAGGTATGTACTCATATGTTTAACTACAAAAATAATTTTAATCATACTTGCAGTTTAATTTTTCAGTTCAAAACATTTAATTCTTTTAAGGAATAGTTTAATACGCAAGCTAACCTTAAAATCAATTTTTATAACACCATTAGTTGTTGAAATATGCCATTTCACAAATGAAAAATTAAAATAAGAAGCATAGAATTAAATAATAGTACCTATAAAACATAATTATGTTCGACTTTTACTTCCTACCGTTTAGTACAAACATAAATTCATTGGCAAAAACATTCAGATAATATCAGGCGAATAATTGAAAATTCAAGTTCGTATTTCAAAACATTGCCAATAGCTAAATTTAACCATTTAAAAGCAACTTGTTAGCTGGTTATGAGTAGAAAAAAAAAAATTAATTCCTTTTATTTATCAAGAATGCAGTTTTGGTTTTAGCACCCAGTTCTTAGTATTTGAGTCAGTTATTGAGGCAAGTGAATAACGACAAGATTAACTCTCAACACAGGCATAAACGTATATGGATGTTGCTAAGCATCTGAAGAAGGCTACTCGAAATTGTAAGTTGATTGTGTATATTTTTCACCTATATAAGATATCGGACAGATAATAAATAATTTTAGAAGGATTTTTCTATAATTTTCAAGTGAACATATTACTATGTATGAAGTACTTCTGTATATTTCTGGCTGTTTGGATAAGGTAAGAATATGATATGCTTTATAGTACATTCATACATACATATGCATATGACACACAAGTCTACATATATAAATTTGTGCAAATTTAAAGCAGCTGCTGTCTTAGTCTGCCCGGAGTTTTATTTACCAAGCAATTGTTGTGGTTTTATTTGAGGGTATACACTAATGCAGCCTGGGTCTCACATGGACATACATGATTTATGCAAATTGAAAATGACCTTAGATCCTGACACACACACATACATATGTGTACTGAACATTGTCCATTTACCATGTGATGCTTGTTTTACGTACAAACACACACACTTACATATATCTATCTATGTGTGTTTGTGCATTTTTCGGCTCCTGTTGACTTGGCAGCTGCTTGCCGCTTTCCTGCTGTTTGGGCCACATCCACTCGATCTACAGCCATTTGCAGTTGCAAAGCTTAGCAGTGTGGCAGTAAGCTCTTTAAATAGGGGTGAAGGGATTCTTCTATAGCCTACATGCTTCCATGCATTTTGCATCATCAAGAATTTTTGCACCATTATTTCATGAAATTCACATTTATTTTGCAGCTGTTTTTGGGTTAAAGCACTTTCTATGGCCAAACAATATCTGACATTGGCTTTACTAAATATTGTTAATAAAAACATATAAATATAGTATATGCATATGATAAATTGATCAATGGCTTGTTGTAGGGCTTTTGAGAAATAAACTATATGCTAGAAAAAACTTCTTTGTTGAATAGGCCAACATAAAATAAGTAGTTTTCCAGCTTTTGAAAGACTTATACGTTAAAAGGAGGATGTTTGAGAGGCATTCAAACATTTGAATTTTTTCTATTTCTTTTGTAAACACCGCATATAGTAAGTAATGAATAATTATAGCACTAGACAATAGTATAGACTCTATTGAACTTGATTGTCATTAGAAAATTCTCCATAATTATTTTTCAATGATTTCACAGTTAATTAAGTATTTATTTCTGCTTTATATGGCATATTTGATTCTTAAAAATTAAATTAAAATACGGAATGACTTAAAATATAAGCTGTTTAATCTATAGCTTAATTCTTTAAAATCAAGAAATTGATTTATTATATGCAGTAAATGTTGTTATTTTATAAGTTAGGTATTGCCATTAAAGGAAAATGCAGGAGCTGTTAAAGAAATTCCACATTCGTATTGGCCAAAATACATGGCAGCAAGCAAGCATTTTTATTTAACATACGATGCATGTTTAATTTTCAGTTTGTGAATTGTTTTTTCATTGTGTTGCATTCATGAGCAATTACTTAACAACGATATTGTTTGAATGGTGCAAATGAAGTGCAGTTTTACAAGTGTTTTGCCTCATCACAACGATACGAGCTAGCTTATAGCTACAGGTTTGATTCCTATTCAAAGGGAAATAATAAAATTTTTTGATTGCAAATAAAATGTATTGAAGCTAATATCTACTACGCTTACAATTGATTATAACACTTGGCTACAGGGTATCTTCGTTTTAATTGTTAAGAGATGCATCAAAAACTTAAAATGTATAAACAAAACAATATTACTTCTATGGTTTTATTATTCACTCACTAACAAAATGTAAAAAAAAAAAATAAAAATTGTATTTTTCAATAAAGAGAAATTAATACTGGTACTAATATTTAAAAACTGATGAGACTATTATCATGCTTGTCACGCTTGTGTAATCAAAAAGTGTGTTTAGCTATTCTATTACTAAGCACCGCTCACGAATGCAATATTTTAACCAGTTTTATATAGTAGCGTTTGAAAACCATTTTTTTAGAGGCACGTTCGTTAATATATATATACTTTATGTAAGGGGCACAGCTAAATGTAAAAATGAAAATAAAATAAAATTACATAAAGTAAAATAGAGAGAAAACATTTATTTGAAATATTTATTTTTGGCGCGCAATCACTGTCGATCGTTGGTAAGTGCAACTTTGCACTTTCGGGTGTCCGATTTCCAAATCAACTCTAGGTCTGTTTGGTGTTTACGTTAAATGTGTCAATAAAGGCTTACGGATTTATTAATTTTAAATTGATTATAATAACGTCGGTACTTGTCTGTGAGTGTACTTATAAGATTCAACGAACCCCGCGTAGGCTGTTTTTGCTAGCTATGCAGTTGTCACGCAACTGAATCCGACCCGAATCTTATTAGCAACGATCCCCGCAAACAATATATGGTTTCCCTAACTCGATCGAGAGTTAGAACAACGACTGTACGTTACATGTACTACTGTGCAATTATTTCTGGACAAAATTGCAGTCTGCCTCAATGATGTATTCTTATTTTTATTATGTCATATCATATTATGTCATAATTAAGACTACCAGTCATAAATCAAAACTTTTCGATTTAGTTTATGTTTTATGAAAAGCCGTTGATGGGATTTGATAACGCGACTCGTCCTTTAATCAAGAATTTTCGCACTCAATTTAGAAATGCTATTAGATTTCTTACGAAAATGTAAACCTAATTCAAGATTTGTATTCTTAAATTAATTAATTAATTAATCAATTTTTTAATTATGAAAACTTTAAAGAACGAATAGCGATGATTCCAAAACATAATTAATGAATTTAAAACAGAATTTAATTAATTAAATTAATGTGCGATAACTCTCCAAAATTGTCAGACCTGTACATCATGTAAATTTTTGCTCATATACAGTGAGTGCAAACAAAATATATCAGCGGTTATCGCACTTTTAATCAGAGGCATGATCAAACATATTAAGGAAAAAAAAAAAATTCAACAGAACAGAACGTCTAATTGCACTAATAAATGCTTAGTACTTGTTGTATATATGTTAATAAAAATATACCTATGCAGTAGTATTTTATATGACTGGCGAGGCTTTCAAAATCTCTCAGACTTATTTCAGATATTGACAAGTGTGGACGCTTTGTGTGTTTGTAGTCTGTCTGCCAGTGAACGTATGTGTACACATAACAAAAAATAAATAAAAATATTATATTAAAATATAAGTAATTGCTGTGACGGCACTAATTAATTTGGCTAAAATGAGCGATGCTGTTGAAAAAACAGGTGAATATTTCCAGTGGAAAAAAAGGAATACTATGTACATATATCGACCAAATAAGAGCGTGCTTTATTAATCGAGTTTTTAATTGCTGTGCGATACTGGAAATGAAAACATTTATTTTGTGCAAAACATTTAAAAAGGAAATCCAGATATGTTGTATATGTGTACGTGATTACAAATATGTAAGTTTATTTAAACTGTAACAATATAATAATTAAAAAGTTTATTTAAACATAAAAAAATAATTTCAATAATGATATAGTTTTGGTTATAAATCGAAATAATAATGTATAAAGTGGTTTTAATATTTTTTTTTTCTATCTTCCAACTTTATCACATAGTAGCTTTTATTGAACGGTAGTGAATCCACAAGCTTTGTTAAGTAAATGCGAAAGTCATTATTCTGTGATAAGCGGATATTTTATTGCTCACAATAAGATAGAAAACGGGTTTATAGCATACGAAGTTCCAAATATTTCATTTATATTGATTAGATTGCTGTTGAACATTATGCCATTGATTTGAAATAGTTTTAAGGCTCGGCAAAGTGGTCAAACTGGCTAAAATTATTTGATTTGCATATTGAAACTGTTGCGAAAAAAAAATTTTGACAAATTTGACATAAGTATCAAATTGATTTAAACGACATTTGTTGAATCAACAAACAAATTCAAATACATGTATATTTAAAACTAAATACTAGTTGACTTATTATATAGTAATTGCCTTTGTTCAGTTTGTTTTTAACAATCTAATGGCTTGCACAAAATCAGTGCTTGAAAGGCCAAACAATATTCATTTATGTTTATTATTTGTTTTAATTAGTTGAGAACATTTATTTTTGTTATAAACTTTTCACCTCTTAAGGCCCATGCATCGGAATTCGACATTTGCAGGCTGCGTTGCTGTTTTTGGCCATTGTTGTCAATTATATAGCACGGCTTAATGTCAGCGTTGCTCTTGTGGCCATGACAGATGCGGCGACCTCCAATCCAGACTTTCCGGTATAAATAAATGTCTTAAGTATATTCACGACAAGAATTCTAAATGTTTGTGTTTTTGCAGGAATTCGATTGGACGGAGGCGCAAAGATCTTATATACTTTCGAGTTTCTATTGGGGCTATATTGTGACACAGTTTCCCGCTGGCTTTCTAGTGCGACGCTTTGGCGCAAAAATAGTGCTCTTCATACCCACCCTAGCCACAGCAGTGCTGAGTGCTTTGACGCCTTACTGCATCAGCTGGGGTGGCTGGGTGGCGTTTAGTGTTTTGCGCATTGTGATGGGTCTGTTCCAGGGCCTTATATTTCCCTGCATACATGAACATTTGGCAAAATGGTCGCCGCCTAAGGATCGCAATCGTTTGGGCGTTTTTGCTTATTCCGGCTCCGATTGTGGATCGGTTATGGCCATGGCATTAAGTGGACTCATTGCGAATAGTTCTCTTGGCTGGCCGGGAATATCGTATGTGTCAGGTGGACTGTGCGGCATCTGGTGTATTCTCTGGATACTTTTCGGGGCCAACAATGCGCCCAGCTCATGTTTAGTTGGCCAAGTTGAACGGGACTACATTGAGCGGTCGATGAGACGCACAGATGGCTTCCACGCCCAGAAGATACCCATACCGTGGCGTGCAATTTGGACATCTGTGCCGTTCTATGCCCTGATGATAGTGCGTAGTGCTCAGGGCTGGGCAAACTCAACGATGCAGCTGCAGACACCCGCCTATATGCACGGCGTACTCGAGATGGATATCAAGAGCAATGCGTTGTATTCGGCGCTGCCATTTCTGGCCATGTGGTGCATGTCTTATGTGTTCCTGGTGTTTGCGGATGTGGCAATGGCAAGGCAATGGATGTCACTGACAACGCTGCGCAAGTCCATCAATACGGTAGCCTTCTGGGGACCGGCGGCGGCGCTGATTGGCATTGGATTTCTGGACAAGAGCCAGACTGAGCTGGCAATTGCGCTGATGACCATCAATGCTGGCTTGAATGCGGGCTCTGGCATTGGCAGCATTCTAACCATCATCGATATGTCGCCTAATCATTCGGGCATGCTTATGGCAATCACAAATGGAGTTGGGAATGTTTTCCCGCTTCTTACGCCTCTGCTAGTGGGAGTTATTGTCACTGATACAGTAAGTATTTAAGCTTATCCTAAATTTTGACTTCAAATATAAATATTGAGTTTCTCGTCTGTATGTGTATGCAGTCCTCACGCAGTCAATGGCAAATTGTGTTTGCATTAACTGCGATTGTTTTCTTTTTCGGCAACTTGGTGTACATAATTTGGGGCACGACTGACCAGCAGCCCTGGGATGCGGCAGATTTTCTTAAGCAGCACGATGCCGAACACAGTCAGGACATGCCGACACTAGAGTGGGCAAAAGATGGATCAACAAAAATAAAAAGGGAAAAGGATATATAAGTTAGCCACCAACAACAGACGAGATTAGCAGTGAACTTTATTTAAGAAGAAATTAGGCAGCCAATTAATATGCCGCTTGGCACGCGGCGTATAAGCAATGAGTATGTACAGCTGTGAAAGCCATAGAAGCACCACCAAGCCACTTTTTCTTACAGGCCAAAAAACAAACATCAAGTTATGAAATTTTTTCAAGTCTGTTGTTAAAGCCTTACTTACCTAAACGTAGAGTTAATTTTTTTAAATGATTAAAATATTAGTAATAAGTTGTCAAATATATTTGATGAGGACTGTATTAGTGGTGGTATAATTTCTTTCGCGTGTTCTTACCACTATTTCCAGTAAGAAAGAGTTGCTTGGTGGTGCTTTTATAATTTTCGCAGCTGTAAAAAATTGCATGAAACCAAAATGTGGTTAAACGCTTATGTAACCGAATTGTAGGCATTTCTTTCGGCTTGGCAATGGCGTTGATTTTAATTAAAAATTCTAAAAACGTTTTTGCGTGTATTTTAATTTCTTGTTTGCGCTGGGCAGCATTTATCCTTTCTTCTACTGCTTTGGCCGACCGCAAAATGTAATAGAACATTCTTACTACTATTTCGTCTTTTGAATGAATTCATTTTCTATTTTTGGTTTTTTTACGCCATGCATTTGCATGACCAGCAGCGGCAGCAAGGCATCCAGCTAAAGCCTTACAGTCAGTCAGCGCCAGGCGACAGGGTAAAAATTAAAAAATATCACAAAAAAAAAATTGGCCAAAACTTTGCACACAAATCAGAAAAATGGACACTTGGCGGAATTTATGCACGAACGCGTGCGCAGAGTACGTTTTCCGTCCGAGAATTGTTTGCTAGCAGTCAGCAGCCAGCAGTAGACAGCTTCCCAACAATAGGGCCAAGTGAAACCGCAGCGTCAGCCCCCAGCGGCTTACACAGTCCTTCAGCTAGTGGCAAATGGAAAGCGGCATACGGCATTTTTTTTTTTCGCAATCTCCACCATTTTACCAGTACCCAAAACCAAACCGAAATCCGAAACGAAACCAAAACGAACATGTTTTTCAATTAAAACCGTTGAGCAGCGCGCAAAAATTCATTTGAATTGCCCACAGCGGACAACAGCCAAAGACAAGTCATAAATGACCACTTCCATTCACCCACACACATACACACAAACAAGCACACACACATACACATGAACATGTATATGTTTATGTGGATACCAGCAATACTAAAGAAACGTGCGTATTTTGTTTGGTTTGTCGCAGGTGTCAGGTGTGAGAAAGACCGTTTTTCAAATATTAAAAATTCGATTTTGGCCAATAACTTTTTCCTGAGGTGAAGGTATATTGGTAAAAAAAACCTTATCATTAGAATTTGACAAATATTTAATTAAATTTTTAAGGACGAAGAAAAATCTTCATAGAAATTTGTATTTTCAAGCTAAAAGCCTGTGGAGCATAGGACATTGGAGCCAGCTTAAATTTGATGTTATGTGAATTTGATCAATACATATATTAATAATTGCGTTAGTTTCCTCAAAATTGCTAATATTCCATAAAAAAAACTATATGGAGTCAGCTAACGTTGCTGCTGCTTTCAGTCCTCTGTTTGTAGAAATTTTCTTCTTCTGGTTTGTATAAAATGTGCATGGATGTTTCATAACACATTTTCACAACGCAAAGTTGGCGAATTCTCATAATAGAGGGCAAGAAAATTTATAGAATCAGGAAAAATCGTCTAAAATTTGCTTTTATATATTGGTTAACGCAATCTTATATATTAAATTCTCGTGTCATTGGGTGCTTAATTGAACGCCTCCGAAACGGCTCGGCCGATTTTTATGAAATTTTATATGCGTATTCAGTAGGTCTGACAATCGGCTAACATCTATTTTTCATCCCCTAAATGTTAAGGGTGGTCCACCGAAAATTGGTTTGTTTTTTTATTGGAAAAAGTGGCGCTCAACTGTATTAATTGTAGAATACTATAAGTTTCATGTATAGTTCTATCAACCATTAAGCTATTCTTGTCAGATGTCTCCCGTAGCCACTGCTTAACCAGCATAAATTAATTTAGATAAATCAATGGCAGTAGGCAATTCACAATATATATCGAGAAAGCAAAGTGTAGTTAGAAGTTCCTTCATTCAGTCTAGCCAGTTAATTGTGAGTGGAACTTAAATAAATTTCAAAAATTGTCGAAAACTGATTTTTTTAAACTTAAATTTTAAAATTTAAATCCGTGTGTGAAAAGTTAATTTGGATTACGAAAATACAACTCTAGCTTTAAAATGACGTCTTTGGTGCAACGAATATTGTAAGGAATATTCAAGGCTCAAAATTCTAAATACATGTTTGTTTTTGGGTGCAGCAACGCGCACCGAGTAAGCTTGTATATAATATACATTTTTTGTTATAAAATAATAAAACGTGCTTTAAAAATGTTGGTTACTGTTTACTAATTTGTATTTGTAGCACGTTTTGAAAGATTAATATAGGAAATTTCGTTGGGCTGTGAGTAACACGTTTTTGATAATATATCTAGCATAGATTGATAATACTATTGTACAGTTTCTTTTGGAAAGCTACACTTTCACATTTAGTGAAACCATAAATGAGTTTTTAACAAGGTAAATGATTGAATACACCTGAAAGACTTTTGTGCAAATATGTACATATATTGAAGTCCTTTGGGCTTGTAGAGGTTTTCAAGTGTCTACAAACAAGAATTTCAATACTTAAACATCAAATTGTTTTGGGCAAAATAATAAATAGGAATATTTGAAAGGATTGAATTGATAGATTTTCGCAAAATTATATTAATGACTTAACCGCAAAAGCTGCAATTTGGATGCACATAATGCGCACTTCAGTTAACCCCAAAAAGAAGCATGGGCAAAACTGTTGTTGTTTAGTTATCATCATTATTATTATTTGTACGCATTGTAAATACATATATTTGCATATGTGTGAAAGTCATGGCTGATGTGCTGTTTGTGGCAAGCATGTTGTTCTAAACTGTGCTTCAAATGGCAAATGCATGCCCCTAGCATCTGACAGAAGTTAGTTGTTTAAATTGATGCATGGAATTCGATATAATCGCAACTAGCATTGAGCACTTGCAGCACTCGTTATAGCATTTGTGCCACTCGTATTTTAGCTACTAGTGTTCTAAAGTGAGTTATGTATTTATGCAGGGCGTAAGTTTCCAAATTATAATTAAAGCAACAGCAGAATCAGAAACAACAAAACCTTAGGCAAACAATATCAAAGATAGCTTCATTGTGTTTTGTCAGGGGTCAGAGTCAGTAAAATAGCCAGAGGCTGAGTTACTATGGATATGAGTTCGTGTCACGACACGCTATTTTCGCACTTTTTTTTAAATGTTGTACATTTTTGATTCCGGTAAATAAGATGTGCTTTTTATTTTGGCGGTTTGCGGTGACGAAAATTCTTGGACTGGGTTCGCCGTTTAACAAGGTGTTACTTAATTTCGTTAATTAAAAATGTAGTCCCGGACAGTTAAAGTAAAAATCAAAAATCTCTTTTTTGCTTGAAAGCGGAATAAGACAGACAACTTTGGAAGAGATCGGCTTTGTAGCTTGCGAGTTCTTTTGGTCAATGTTTTCAAAATGCCATTTCGAAAAAAAAACGCGTTTAAAGTTTAATTTTCATCGCGTAAATCTCTGTCAATTTTGATCGGATCGACTTAAATTTTAGATGACTCTTCAAAATATGCAAAAAAGAAAATAAAAACTAAAATTGAGGTAATCTCTGTAATGATGACATGTTTATTATTGTGTTTAAAGCTTAACGTTAAGGCTGTTTAACTTAAAAATGTATTATTTTTGTATATTTAATTGAAAAGTGTCAACCGCTTTGTCTTATAAAAGACCAATAGAACTTATAGCTTACACACAGAAAGAAAGAATGAGCTGCAATTGAAATGTAAGTCACAAATAACTATATGTATACATTAAATTTTAATCTTAAATTATAGCAGCTATTGATGGAAGCAGCCCAAGTATGAGCTTTAAACACATTGTGCATTCGAGACACGAATTGAGCTCAACTCTTATCTGAAGTCAGATCAGAGCAAGAGTCAGTATTGGTCTAGGTCCAGCAACCACATGGACACCAATATACAAATACTTACACACAAGCGTACACAAGTATCAAGTGGAGCGAGTGCCGTCAAGCACAGCAATTGCTGCAAATTTAATTTATGCCCGGCGCTTTCAATTGAAGCACGACCAGTCGAGCAACAATAGCTGGAAATTAACAGGCACAAAAGCGAACGAACTGGCACTCACTCTCCGGGTTGATCTCTTGTTGCCGCTGTTATTGCATGGGTCATGACGTCTACACTCTCGTGATGGTGCAGCTGCAGCTCATCCAGAGCCTTAAGGTCAGTGGCATGGTGTTGTCCAATGACCAGCAAATAAATATGTCCCAGCTTGTTTTCTTTCTTTACATTTTGGGTGCTTAATTAATATTTCGTTTACGCAAATGCAGACGCTGATGCAACTGGCTCTCGAGGACATGCAACTACATCTGTTGTCCCTCGCCGTTGCACTGCCCATAATTATTATCCTACTCCACTCCAGTTACTACGTACATATACATATGTATTCTTTTTCCCTCAACACGAGAAAATTTATGCGCCGCGCTTTCTTTTATACGCCCAATATGTATGACGTACAATGACTGAAAGGACCATGGGCATATTTTTGTGTAACTGCCAATGGTTCGCTGGTAAAATGTGGTCTATAGTGCCAAATACGTTTTCAGCTTGCGGGTAGCTTGTAAGTGCATTAAAGCCACATTGATCCAAAGAGTTTAAGTATTGTGTTTGTGAGCTTAGGTAGCTGGTATTTTTTCTCGGTATTTAAATATCTACAGAACTTATGAGTAAAGGTCAAAGTTGGAGCACAGCGAATCTGCAGCGTAATTAAGTAAAACTCAGTAGAATTTCAGCATTTGTTTTCACATTATTTAGCACAATGGCGTTATTAAGAATATAAAAACACCGAGGAAAACCGATTTAAATACCGCTCTATGTTGAAACAGATTTATTTTTATTTTATGTCTTTTTCGATTCTCGCCCCTGACCATTGTTTCATATACGATTAGTTTGAGTCAAATTACATTAACCAGAAGGCCACTGATAAAAATGCTTGTAGAATTGAAAATAGTGCTAACTTGAGTAAATGATGTCGATGTCTAAAAGTATGCCACATAGGTTGCAATTATTAGTTTAAAAATAAACAATTCAATTTTAGTCTTTATTTATTACGAAAATATTTTCATCATAATTTTTAACTTTGAACCAATTCATGCGTATTTAAACAATGCTTTAAATTAATTTCAGCTTGTAGTTTTAAGTTACTGTTACTTTCGTGATTATTTTTGCAGTCGATTTTAATTATTGGTGATAGCAAGAATTTCATTTGCAATTGATATATTCATTTGCATTTGCATTTTCTTTACACTTTTACTGCCTCGGTGGTGCAGTTTGACCTTGTTGCAATAGCTGGCACCTGCCGCACACGTTTTAAATAAATGAAGTGCAGATCAGGGCGCTCTAGCAGAACAATGGCAACAATGTGGCGCCACATTATATTGTTAATGTGATGACTACAAAATTCTGTCGACTTGTCGTTCGGCAAAGGCAAAAAGTGTTGCCAAAGTGCAAGCCAACAAAATGCGATGCCAAACGGCAATAGCAGCAGAGCTGCAAAAAGATTTTTAGAATTCATTGAATTTTAAAACATAACAATAAAGCACTCAACATTTGCCATGTGCCAAACGAAGCCAAAGGTAAGATGCACATGCATGTACATATGTTTATACATATGTTGTATATACATATATGTATTTGAATTTGTATGTATACATAGAGAGAGAGAGAGAGAGAGAGAGAGGGAAATATATCAGAGCGTGTTTATCTTTGCTTTAGCCAAGTTTGCTGCAAGCGCGCGTTCAACGAGCTTGAAAATTGCACTGCACAAATGCAGTAAAGTTATTTGCGGTGATGCTGCTGCTACTGCTGCTAAAAAAGGAAAATCGTATTTTGTAATGAATTACAGCTGTTGCGCTTTTGGAACAACGGCAACAGCTGAGAAGCATGCAACTGATGTGCATATAAAAGCTGGAGCGTTTTCTGCTTTCAATATTTGCCAATTTAAATGCCACATATTTTAAGGCATTTACAACTAATCGAATTCAGCAATCTATTAAGCCTATAAACGAACATATGTTTGTATGTAAATAGGTATATATGTACATGCTGATCCGATGAAAGCTACCCACTCAAAAAGCTTGCACGACTGCGGGCCCCAAAATACATTTACAGCAATAAACGTGTTGATTTATTGATTTTGCACGTCGCATAATTTACTTTGCCTGCATGACAGCATAAAAAAATAACAACAACAACAACAGCAGCATTTGCAACACCAACGCCAATGCCAACAAGCAAAGCAAATGAAATCCTGTGCTCCTGTTTATTTTCCAGCCATGCACGAACGGGTGGTCCTTATATTCCTTTTTTATACACTCTTTCCAACAGAGCATATAATATCTTGTTTTGTTCAGACAAATCAAATGTATTTATATTTGACCTAATGTGATTTAAAAACACATTAAATGCTATCAAAATGAGAAGGACATTTATAGGAAATATTAGGGCTTATCCAGTATCCATTACTTTCACAATCATGAGAGTATCTCACAGACGTTTATGTCCAACTACAACGTTCTTACCTGTTTCCCTTCAATGCATTTCACTTTTCTCCATTACTGGCGAGCAGCGTCTGCCTGATTGTCATCTCGTTGCCTTGTTGTACTACGTTGCTGTTGCTACATTTTTTTTTGCACCTATCTCTATCTGATGGCTGCAGCAACAACTCCAACAACAAATCAAGCAACCAACAGACGCCATGTCGTGCGCCATTTTTAAAATGTTTCTTGAAACGGAAACGAAAGCGGTTTTCATATGCATGTACGCGCACACTAATGCAAGCGTATGTGTGTGTTGCTGCATGCCGTTGCGTCGTTAAGCGGCTTCTCCGTGTATGTGTGTCTGTGTGCATACACCTTCTATACACCTATAGGTGCCGACAATGCATTGCAATGTGAAATACGGCTATAGCTAGAGCAGATTTCTTGCTAGCTTTCCCACAGCCATATGCCAAATGTCTACGACAGTGAGCTGGCTAAGTATGCGAACAGCAAAAGTGACAATGCAAGTTTGCTAAATACTTTTTGAGTCTGGTGCGGTGCAATGTCAGCGATTTGTGGATGTTTTTTAAACTTTTAAGTTAACTTGTGATAACATCAAATTTAAGCAAATTTAAAAGCTCTGCTTTTAAAATAAAAGGGTTAAAGTTCTAAAAATAACTACACGAAACTTAGATTTGGAATCGATTTCTTACAAGATTATGTATAACATTTGTCATAAAAACTAAACCGTTATTTTGAGTGCCGTACGGCACTTATGAGCTGAAATGGGTTCCAGAAATGTTACTTTTTGTAATATGCAACTGATGCGATGCACTGTCTGAGATTGTTTCGAAAGTAATTCGTATGGTTGAATATTTAAGAAAATAAGTTAAATTATTTATTAAATGAAATATTAAAAGTTGTGTCTCATGCTTTAAGATAGTTTACCAACACATGAAAAATTAAATAAAGTAAATATACAAAACACTTGCGTTTTTTTATTACATTTTTGCCCTACATTTTTAGAATCAATACGAATAAACATGTTTATTTGAATAATAGTTGATAAGTCAATAAATGTATTTTGAATTTGTTAGTTTAGCGAATATTGCCCTCCGTTGATTGTTTATTGTAGTGCCTTCGTGCAGCTGCATATATTGCTCTTAGAGCTTCCTTTCCCCCAAGAGTTTCCTTTCTAGCTATCTCGTTTAATCTACGCTCCTCTCGCTCTTTGTGCGAGCATGTTAAATAAATTTGCATATTTTAGTCCATCGTTAGTTTGGCAAAAGCTCAATTTTCTATGCAAAAATTCAACACTGATGACAAAAAGTGAACGAATTACAAAAAAAATAATATAAAGGGAGACAGAAAAGTGTGAGAATCAAAAGAACCAAGAAGAAGCACTTTGAGCGAATGGCAACAAAAAACTATTTTTGCTTTGTGACTTTGCAGTTCAAAACGTTTTGCATGTGTTGTTAGAGAAGTGAGAAAGGGACAGGGCAAGAATCGGCGACAGAGACAAAGGCAGGGAATCGGTCTACAACTGAAACTGGGGACATGCTAATGAGGCATTTGTTATGCTGCATATTTGCAGTTTGGGTTTTTTTTAAAAAATGTTTTTTCCTCTTATTCTTTTTTCTTTACAGATTTCGTCCCTATGAATGATTTGGCACAGGCAAAAAAGAGACAGGAAAAATGAGCTCGCATGCTGTCAGCGTTTCGTTTGATTTATAAAACCGCATTCTGGGCATTGTTTTTTTTTTTATTTTTAGTGGATATTTCAGTACTCAAATCTAAGCTTTGACGATGCGAGCGTTGCGCTTTTTGTTTTACCCCATTGCGTTGTTGTTATTGTTACTTTAATGACACATTTAAGCGCAACCGCAGCCCGTAACAACAACGAGGCATGGCCAGAATAGCAGAGTAAGTTAGTGTGCGTGTGTATGTGTGTGTGGAAATGGATTGCATGTGTGCATTTTATATACTACGGTGCATGTGTGTTTGTGAGTGATTTGTTGTTGTTTTTGTTGCTTTTGGCCCAAAACCGTTGGTTAAAATGCCGAGACACACGCTTGCGCGAAATTTTATGATAGTATTTTGGTGTAATGGCGTACCGCAGTGTAGCAACAGAAGCAGCAGCAGCGGCAGTAGCAACAACAACGCCACCAACAAAAACAATAGCACCAGAAACAGCAGCAACAACAACAGCTGCTGCCGAAGCTACAACCACGGCATTGCCTGTTTGTGTAATCTAGTGTTGAAATATGGTTTTAAGGTAGATTCAAGGCAATTTACCATATTGGCCGCAATACAATTTCCGCCCAGCAGCAGCAGCAGCAGAAGCAGCAACAGCAACTACAACAACAATTGCCGCATAAAGCCACATAAATAGCCAACAGCAACAAAAACAGCAGCAGCAGCAGCAACAACAACAACAGCAACAAGCTTAAGAGGCAGAATACGAGCAGCTGCAATACCAGCGACATGTGTATTTAAATTTGGTGCGGCTTATGTTATTTGTCGCCGCTGGATAAATGTTGTTATTATTTTGGATCTGCAGCTGCAATAACGACAACAAGCTCACATGCTTCAGATTTGAGCCGTATGTATATATACATTGCATGTATAAGTAGTCACGCTTAATTCGATAAGTCTAGCGGCTAATTATGGGTAGCGCTTAAGCCAAGCTATGAACTTTAAAAATAAAATCATAGTTATTGTTAATGCTTTACGTACAGATTATGAGTGTCCAGAAACTTGATTCTATGTAGAATGACTTTGTACATTATAAAATAAATTCAAGTTTATATATATTCACAAGGCTTAAAAGCCGCCTGGTTGGTCGTGTGCGTTGAGTCTCGTATTAAAAGATACAGCTGACTAAAGTTAGCCGGCGCGCACAAAAAATGGACAGAATGAAACTCAAAGGGGTCCTCGTTTGCTTACCCCATATACCTTAATAAAAACTATATGAAAAAAGAAAAATTTCCTAAAATATTAAATATTTTTTTTTTTTTTGTATAAATTTAATGTATTGGACCAAAAGCTTAGTTAGTTTTTATTACAACTTTACAGTGATCTTAACATTCGGCAAGCCTGGTTGACTTCAGTGCGTAAGTTGTGGGTCTTGTGGATAAGGTTGACTTCCTTTGGATCGTCACCAGGCTATTGTATCAGGTTTCCAAATGACCTGCGCTTAAGTCTTCTAATGACTCTTCTCCCCGCAAGCTCTCTAGCCAGCCGGCCTCGGTGCCGCTGCAAACGTGCGTTGTATCTGATGGAATAAGCTTCAACTTGGCTGTCTATGGTATTCAATCTGAGGTCATTGTGCAAGGTTGAATTCCGTACGTACCAGGCAGCACCAGTTATTCGACGCAAAGCCAAATTCTGGAGTGTCTGGATACGTCGTCGACTTGTCCGACACGCAATGCCCCAAATCTGTATACCATATCTCCAAGTCGGAGCAACCAAAGTGTTATACACCACCCGTTTGCAGCGCAGCGGCAAGGCGCTATTGGCGTTTATCATCCAATTAACTTTAGACAGCTTGAACCGACATTGCTTAAGTGAGAGCGAAAACAGAGCCTTTTGTCCAATGTGATCCCCAGGTATCGAGCATGATTTTCAGGCTGCAAGGGACTCCCATCAAGCCGGACTTCCGGTGCTTCTCCACGTCTCAGTGTAAAGTTGACAGCTTGGCTCTTCGAGGCGTTGAGCTTGATGTTCCACCTGCGAGCCAAGCTCTCAAGGATGTGGATATACTCCTGGGCTCCGTCAGCAGCCTCGTACTCGCAAGAGGCAGAGTGGAATACTGCCACGTCGTCAGCAAATGTGCCAATGAGAAAATTACCTGGCGAGGCGAGGTCTTCAAGATCATCAGGAGTGGGTATGTCCGCCGTGTACAGGTTGTATAGGAAAGGGCCCAGTACGCTGCCTTGCGGAACGCCCGCCTTCATTTCCCGCGTGGTAGAGATCGCAGCCCTCACCTTGACTTCAAACCTGCGTTCCGTTAGGTATGAATGCATTAGCATGAAATAGGGAGCTGGGAGGCGCGTTTTTATTTTTTGAAGCAGACCTCTAATCCAGACGCGGTCGAACGCAAAATTTTTTTCACAAAAATAAAAAACATCGCTTAAAAGTATGCTTCAAAATTGTTTTGATATTTTTTCAGCTTCTTACTTTGAATTAACCGTCTAAACAATCAGTACAAAATTAATTTAATTAAATAGGTAAAATTAAAAATTTCTTTGAAAAAGTGGAAAGTGTCATTTAAATGTGGACATAACAATAAAATGCGTGCTTAAATACATATTACTTTTGTTTAACTGTTTTCATGTTTTTAGAAAATCACCTCAAACAACGACAAAAAGGAATTAAGACAAGAAAGCCATGCCGAAGACTACATACCCTTGTAGAGCAGAGTCCACCTGCTAAAAAATATATAAAAATTAAAAAGAAAATTAAAGTTGATCTTCTGCAAAGTTTGTTTGCATGCATACAAACAGACAGACCAACAGATATGGGCCGACATAACTGATGCTGATCTGAAATATATATAAGAATTATATGGTTTGATATGTCTCCCTCAATGTGTTACACATTTTACGACAAAATAATCATACCAGTTGCAGGGGTAAAATTAAAAAGAGGAAAACAAAATTTTTTTTGATAGAATGGCGTGGAGAAAAGTTATAAAAGAATTGTGAGAATCTTGACTCTACCCTTCGCGTGTTAAGCATTATTGCCACCACCGTCCTTTCGCCAAAGCACCATAAAAGGAGTACGCAGAGTCGGCGGTTAGCCACAACTAGGTTTTTTGGCTGTTGCCGCCTTCGTTACCCTGTCGATAGGCAATTTGTATGTCATTGCATATACACACACACGCTAGTGTGTGTGTGTTGTTGGGGTATATATCTGCAGCGTTTTCTTTCGTTTGCCTCTTTCTGTCTGGTGGCTGCCAGTACGAGTTTACCCTTTCAGAAGGCACCCAAAGCTCTAAAGGCCAATCGTCCTCCAGGACTGTGTAGACAAACGGAAGATTTATGCGCTTGCCAAGCTGCAAGCAAGCAAACGGACAGCAATTAATTTGCATTCTGGTAATTAATTTTGCATTGCTGTAGTCGCTTTTTCGTTGCTATTTTTTTTTTTTTGTTTGCTATCAGATACGCTATTTCTTTGTCTTTTCGCATGTCGTTTGCCCCAATTGCTGATTGCGTTTTAAAGGGCAGCGTTCCTAAGGCCAATTAAGTGTGTTTTCTCTCAATAACTCTGCCTCTCCCCTCTTCACTACTTACCTGTTGCTATTTATTTTTGCTAAAAATCAATCTCAGTGCGTTCCATTAATTATGCATTTGACCCCTGTTGCAACAACCTTTTTAGACCTGTTAACAAATTAAAGCTTTTCTATTCCACCCACCTTTCAAGCGCCCTGCACATGAAAGCACATGTTTGCTTCACCATAAACAAGCTGAATACAGCAATTGAAATTGTCAGCGTTTAAACGCAAATGGCACATGAAACACAATGCAATGCATAAAATGCAATAACATGCACGCAGTACAAACTCCTCCTGCTCCATTCCCAAACTAAAGTGCACTTTGGGTGCACAGTTTTGTATCTTGAATTTCAAGCACCTCCTACACGCGCCTTATTATGTCGGCCAAAAGACAATTGTTGCAGCGCATCTCCTTCTGTGTGCCATTTGTTGCCACCCGGCTTGTTCCTCATCTTGTTTAAATGCTACAGTTGCAACAATTGTTAGTGGGGAATGCTCAGTTTGCTGAACATTTTGCAATACTGTAAATAATTCATAATGCTGAATCCATATTTAAACACATGTATGTTTATAATCGTATATGTGAAGTTAGGTAATCTAAGGACTCCACTTATCAATTTCTTAAGTGTTTTCTTAAGTCTTAGAGTGAAAACTGTACTCACAGACGGACTTTAAATTTTATTTCAACTGAACGAATCTTGCCTCATAGCTTTATTTATGTCTTAATTGGCATTTTGTTTCAGTTTCACTGCTTATTATTTTATTTATGAATATTAAAACTGACATTTTTAAGCATTGCTGATTATTAAAAATATTTAACAGGAAAAGATAGACTCTAAAATATTTACATGCTAAACTTCTATTTTATTTGATGTGTTTGTGTGTTTTTTTTTTGTTATTATAGTTTCTTTGAAACTTTATAAGCACCTTACTACTTACTGAAGTTTGCTTTTGTCAGTTTGAAGATTCTATATTATTTTTGAGTGGAAAATTACACAGAGTCTATAAGTGCTCAACTTTGAATAGGGTATATAAATGTCGAGTACTTGGGCCGTATTAAGCTTTGTTGTGGGCTGTGTGAATCGCAGAAATGCAATTGTCGCACTGCTGTTTGCTGTCCAAGTGACTTGCTAGATGTCTTGGCTGTAGTAAGTTCATAAAGCCTGTGACAGCAGCTGCGAACATGAACTTATTTCGACCAAGAGACTATGTGAAAGGGTGGGTGAGTGTGTGTGTGTGTGTGTATGTTTGTCAGTGCAGTTCATTATTTTGCTCATTTCCTCTTAATGACAATATCAATTGCTGTTTACCGCCATTGTCTTGCATTTCTATTGTCTCAGTTGGTTTTCATTTAATTTGATTTTCAATTACGTATAATTAATTAAGTGTAAAAGCGTTGACATACACACGCACACATACTTGGGCTTGGCAAAAAGACAATAATGCCCCTGCAAGGCTTGACGTTCAACAAGGAGACTTGCAGCAAATGGGGTGTGTGTAAATTGGTCAATGTTTTGTAAGCATCAGCGAATCTAATTTGAGTTGCATGAGCGTGCAATACGCATACTTATGCAGGCATTGAACATTACATATACGCATGATATTACGAATATTTAGAAGAGCCCTCAGATCAATGACACAAAATCACAAAGTTTAATTCGCCGAAAATTGTTTTTATCGTTATAAATAGCCACTTATGCAGTTTAGATAAGCTTCTGGCTAAGCTATGAATAAATGTAACTTAATGAATTCAAAGATTCTCTTCCTTTGTTGATTTTAATTTACGATTTTGAAAAGTTCTTTCTCATAGTATTTGAAATGTTCAGTATAATTCATAAAAAGAACGAAGAACTACACTCAAACGTTGTGAATCGTTAGAAACTTGACAAATTTCTGGAGAAATATCCTTTCCGGGTCCCATACACATGTGTACGTTCGTGCCCCATTGGCCCCTTGTTACTGCTACTTCATGCAAGCCGCGTCCTTCGGCAATGCATTGCAAGTTAATTTAAGTTTATTTTCAACAGTTTTTTTTATTATTATTTTTATTTTAGTTGTTGTTGCTTTATGCATAACCCTTGCAGCATGGCACAGTAATAAATTCATTACAAAATTGTCGCTTTATAAAAAGATAAACAAATGCCAAAGCATAGCGTTGGCGAGTGTGGGTAAAGAATATGGGTTGGAAAGGGTTTGTGGGATAGCGAGTGGAAATGTTGGCTGAATAACATTTTTATGCGCTTGCTAACGGGAAGTCAAAACTTTGGCGCAACGGGAAAATGCACTCAAAAATAAAATAGCAGCAACAACAAAAACAAGGCCACCAACAACATAAGCAGAAAGAAGAAAACTGAAAATTTTCCGAAAACGGGCACAAAATGAGTGCACAAAAATAATTTTAAAAGTTGTGCTATTTGTATTGCCAGTTGAAGTCGCTGCGTAGTGACGTCACCGTAAATTTTTGCAATGGAGTAAATGTTATTTATGAATAATTTTCAGTTCTTCCACTGCGTATGAGTAATTTATGGTATTTATTTTAAAGCTAATGCTCCAGCAGTTTCTTGACCATCGCAACAATAAGGAATGCATGAAATATTTTCTTGCCCAAGAAAGTTAAATTTCACAAACAATAAAGCAAATTATTAATAAATGATATGCTTAATGCCATTATGAAGCTAAATTTAGGTTTACTTTATAACAACAATATGCTTTAAAATTTAATCAACATAAAATATCTTTAATGAAGATATATTATACTATGACACTGAAGGTAAACAGTATATTGGTTTTGTGCAATGTCCGTCATGGTGTCTGTTCCTCAGTCTGTCATTATGAACGCTCGTTTCTTGGACACCCTTAAGGCTAGAGACTTACAACTTTGCAAATAAGTTGGTTCATGTCTTCAATACAGGGGGTTACGCCCACTGGGGCCCAAACTAAGCCCCACGCCCGAAAACCTCTTAAAAACCGGGAATGCATGCATCTTCCACAAAATTTTGTTGGATAAATGTTAACTACGAAATCTTAAATATATAACGGATTTTTTTCGTTTTCCTTGGTTTTTAAGGTATCAGAGATGTTAAAATTATTAATTTTATATTCAAATTTAATATGAATAATATTTGAATCAAACATCTTTGAGCATCAATATTAATACGTTGACACATTAAATTAAATATGAAAAATGTTCATAGCAATTCTTGTTTTTAACATGTGCACATGTCAAGTTAAGCATATTCATATTTGATGCTTAATCATACACGAATAAAGTTGGATTAACAATGAATATGCTTTTTTGTACAAGTGTAGAAACATGAATAATAAGCATTCAGTTATTCATCTATTTATTTTTCCTATCAATTTATTAAATATATTCCTTTTGCATTCCATTGCGCTTAAAAGTGTGAAAATGTATTTAATTTGGAATATGCCTGTATTTATTTATTTATTTCCAATCGAATAACTTTCTTAAAATATCAACTAGAAATTCCCACATTAAGTAAAAAGCGCTGCCTCAAAATCCGCAACGTGTCCAAATTCACAAAAACTGTGAGCGGAAGCAATGTGAAAAGTTCGTCTTTGACTAACACAGCATAAAACTCTACACGTATGGCTTAACATTTTAGAACGCCTTTTAAGCCACGTTCGTTTTTAAGCTGCTTGGGGGTGAAAAGCAGTGAGCAAAATAAGAAAAAGTATAAATACGCAACGCGTTGGCAGCCGTTGGCCTTCTACTATGAATGTATGTGTATGTGTAAAAGACAAAAGCAGCAAAAAATACGCATATGCTTCAAAAATAATCACATATATTAAGTAAAAACATAGAAAAGGATTCGCAGCTGCTGCGCTTTTTATTGTGCAACTCCCTCGGCTGTTGCGGATGCAGCTTTGTAGAGACTAAATTTGTCTAAGTGTTGTCGACTCAGTGTGTGCAACTGCGGAGTGCTCTTCTTGGCAAGAAAGTTGTCCAAAAGCTTAATGTTTATTAGATCTTTAAGCCCTTAGCTCTGTCATTTAAATGGCATAAGCTTGCAAAAGGACAAATCAAAGAGTGGCCAACCAGATGGGTTTTTTGGCCAATGCTTGCAGCAGTTACTGCCAGTTTGTCAGTTGGCAAGTCAACCAACCAGTCAACTGTCTTTTAATTATACAACTTAACTTGAAATTCATGCAGGCGCATTTAATGTAGAGTCGAGTTGACTGTGTGGACCTTTACCCTTGCCCGTCCTCCTATTCGTTACTCCATTTTATGTGTTTTATTTTACTTATTGTCTGCACAACGAGACGTATACGTTATACGTGCAAAGCACAGAAAGAACCACAATTCGTTTATAGAAAATATGCCAACGGCTCTATTATGACTTCTTCAAAAATTTACAGTCTGTTGCTCGACGCAACATGGAAGAAGCGTTTTTATATTGCTCGCACACACATTCACACACACACACAACTACACGCGAATTTTTCGCTCGGTTTTCCTCTCTAGTTTTGAGCTCGTTTTTGTGTTTGTGGCAAACCATAGCCAAGTTTGCACTGCAATTATGATTGCTGCACGCCTCCACACAAACGACCACCCTTCCCCAGATACTCTTCCCCCCTAGCTTTACAGTTCGCTGTCTCCGCCTCTCTGTGGCCGTTTACATGCCTTCTTCGCTCATTTAATGTATTTCGAGAGTGTTTTTTTGTTGTCAGCTGCTGTTTTTTTTTTTATTTATTCTGGTTTGGCAGCCGGCAACGTCGACGTCGACGTCGCTGTTGCAGCGCTTTTGTTTTTTTGCCGGAAGTTGCTCAAGTGTTAATAATTTCATTATTTCCGCAACGCTGCACCCCATACACACACACACACACACACACACACACACACACACACACACACAACACCCACACAGGCACAGGCGGGCACATATGTGTATGTTACAGCTGCGGCTGCAGGTTTTGCTCTTCTGACTTCAGGCATTGCCCGGCTAAGTTTTAAATACCCTTACAAAGGACCAAGCGTTCTTGTCAAAGCATAAAGCTTTAAAATTAAAAGTTAAGGTTTTAAGATGCATGATTAGGATATAACTTTCTTTTCCTAAGCATATTTTTCTATTTAGTTTTACTTCTTAAACATTAATAATATACATAATATAATTAACAAATAATAAATACGTAATAAAATAACAATAATTAACAAATTTTAATATTTTAAAATAATATTTAATTTTACACTCTAACAGATAAAAATAGTTTTTATTGATTTAATATTTGCTCTGTAAATGGAGTATTAAATCTTCGTTATGCGTTTAATCTTCACTTGTATTTTTTTCTTGGTCTCGTTTGTCTATAAAAAGGCCAGAAAACTGCTGCATGTGTAATTTTTACGCTTTTTCGTGTATGTCCTAGGCGGCATCTAGTTTTTTGTTGTTGCCGCTTTTTTTTTGTTTAATTTTTTTAAAATTTTTTATTTTTGAGTTTCTTGTGTGGAAAAAATGTAATTACATACGCCAAAAGAAGTTGAACGGCTTGAATTGGGGTTGGTCTAAGCACAGCAGCACTAGCAGCAACAAAAACAACAACGGCAAAAAAGTTTGCAAAAGGCAAGCGAACCAAAGAAATGTATGCTTTACATCAAAGGAAATAATTTAAAGGTCTTAAATAAATTAATACGCCGCTTGGTTTAAATTTGAAACTTTTTTAATCTGCTTGCGCCATCTGTCTATGTGTGTATGTGTGTGCCGGCAGATAACAAGCGACTGTTCGTTGGGCCTGGGGCCAAAGGACTTAGAAAACGTACTTATTTTGGGGCACATGTCAAAGGCGCCGGCTAAAAAGTTTACGACTAGTTACAAATTAGTTTTAGTAGTTGGCATTTTTTTAAAGGCATTCCGACCATGATAAGCTTTGTGAAAATGAAAGTAATGAAAACAAAAAATGACAAAGCTACTTAAAATCTGTAAAAAAAGGCACAAGTTTTATAATTGGGCCCAATGATAAGGCTATCATATCAAGCAGCTTTCCGCTTGTGGTTATCCAAATTATTTATGTGACAACAAAAGTGTAAGCTAATTTATTTATGTTATAAACACTTTACATGTTGTGGTAAAATATATATTACTGCGGCTTAAAGTTTGAAGAAAAATATTATTTTAAAGTTTTTATGTTAATTATGCATCCCATAAAAAGCGTGTTTCTTTCGAGAGCATTTAACTGTTTACAATAAACGAGATGATTGTAAACAAAATGCAATGAACATTTTTTGTGTCGTATAATTTAAAAAACATTTTGGTTATTTGAAATGGCAGCAATGCTTAAAAAGATTACAACAACACATAATAGTAGCTGTGCGCATTCGATGCATTTCACTTGGTGATGGATTTATGTGCAACAAAAATCACTATCCGCAAGCCACACACATACAAGCACACATACATATCATTCATGTGGCATACAATGTTTTGAAATGCATGATTTTTATACATATTTGGCTGGCAAAATGACCGCAACAACACAAGGCCAAAACGTATGGTGATGCTTACATTTGTTCAGCGAGCGCATAACTACCGTATGAACATGATGAATTCATAAATATAAATAAACCTTTCATACCATATGCAATCATGCGTATTTGTTGCCAACGTTGTTATTCTCATTGTTGTTGTTGTTTTTGTTGTTGCTGTGGCCATTGTGAACAATGGCTTGTAGTGGTTGACGCAGGCCGAACCAACAGGCAGCAGTCAGCAGAGCAATAACTAACCCACTTTCCCTTTCTCCCTTTCCCTCGGCCCCCTGTCTTTCTCATGCTCTCTTTAGGGTGGCATCAAAAGCAAACGAAGCAATCAAAATAATGGCGGCAAATGCATATAATGAAAATAATTGCCGGTAATCCTTGGCTACAAATTTGTGTACGCTTCGCTGCTGGTGTTGGATTTGTTATTGTTGTTCTTGGTGTTGTTGTTGTTGCTACTTATTACAAACGGTCGCAGTTTTAGCTCCCCTCGCAGCGCCAATATTCATTATTTACGAAAGCTTATTTGGCATGAAAATAGTCCAAGCTGCCGCACAGCAACAACTCAAACACACATGCAAACACACCCACATACTCACTCTATCTGCCAGTTATTAATAGATGCACATACATACATATATTATGCTTGCAGGCTTGTTTTATACATATTTATATGAACGTGTGTTTCCTGTGTTTACTTAACGAGTGTACATGTGTGTGTGCGCTAATGCGTTTGATTATATATGGATTTATTTTATATGCCCAATTTGATGCAAATTAAGCGCGGTTTTACTTTGAAATTAATATTGATATATGACTCATAATATGCTGGACAGGGGTTTTGTATGCAACTACAAAATTGTGTAAATAATTTTGATTGGTTAGCAGATTCAATTCAAATAAACCACTGTCAAAATTCGAGTGGATCCATATATAAATATGTACATATATTTTTACTATAAGAAAGAATAATCTAATCAGGAACCAAATCTTTAATGCAGGGATCTAGTTTTAAATTTATTTTCAACATATTTATGTCAGTGGGCAGTATATTTTGTAAATGGAGACCTTTGTAGGGTTAGACTTTTTATAAAATTTTGCAGAATACAAGGACTATTGTTCAATATTTTTTGGGAAGATTCGCGCAGAATATGAATCGTTATTTTTTGTTTCTTTATACAAAATTTGCAGTTAAAACAAATGAAAACATTGTATGTGGGTGCAACCGCTGTGAAATACTCTTATATCATTTTTAAAACAAGTGGTAAATAGCTTGTTTGCAAAGTATGGTATAGGGGCGGCAGGTGTGGGCGTGCCCTTTAAACATTTTTGATGCATGTCTTTGGAGAACATCACCGGCATTCAAACTTCGGCATCGACTTGTTATCGGCAATCAAACTTTTGATGCCGATCGACTTGTTATCGGTTTCCAAGATACCAGTGGTCGTTATCCTCTTGTATTGTCACTTTATCTGAAGCAGACAACTTGTTTGCAAAGTTTCAAGTCTCTAGCTTTAAGGGGTCAAAGAAACGTGACAGACAGACGAACAGACACCATGACGGACATCGCACAAAAACCATGACATGGCCATGTCATGCATGGGTACAATTATGCAGATGCATGTAACATGCAGAAGGAAGCAACTCCAACTCCATAAAGTATATATATTTTCTTGATCAGCATCAACAAACGAGCATGAAGGCTTCGATCTAATTAACTTTAAAAGCAATGGACTCCAGATTTAAAATATTAGTTCTTCTTGGCACAAGTTTTTTTTTTCAAACTTTGTTTTGCAGGTCTTGTGATTAAAAAAACTAACAATAAGCATACAAATCTTATCAAAAAATCCCTCAGATTAGTCGTTACGACGAAGATGGGACCGGCTGCGCAGCCTTGTAAGACCTTTCTGGAGATAATTTGGGTGCGATGAGAGCTTGCTAAAGTATTTTACTTTTTGTTCCATTTTACCTCCTTGACTGGTAGGATGTTTGAGCCGTTTTGAATCATTTTGTTTCGAAAATAAAATGTTGCCCCCGGTGATGGTTCTCTCGATAATGTCAATGTTGCGTTCCTCCATAACTGGGAACCAAGGGTCCAGATTGGTTTAAGAACAGAGTTGTAAAGAAGGACCTTATAGTACACGGCAGAGCGGGAATTGATAAGCCAAAGAAGACGTGTTCTCTTGGCTTCAATGTGTCGGCGCTATGTAAGTCTTCGTTTCTTCGTTTGCTTTCGGAAGAGTAGAGTTGGAAAATCATGGTGGAAAATCTTGCCTTTAAGGGTAAAAGTAACTTGCTTACATTTTTTTTCGATTACCTTAATTCACTAGTAGGATACACAATTTAAACGTTGAACACATGAATAGCTGCATCTTTGGCAAAGGTAGAAATTGTCAATCTTCTGCTGGATATCTGCTGTTTAAAGGACGTATACAAATACGTTGCCTTGTGGAACACCAGCTTCAATACTGTGTTCATCAGACATTGCAGACATACATCTTACTGCAAACTTCCTGTCGTAGTGGTACGACTTAAGCAGTTTGTTTGTATTACTTGGGAGCATTGTTTTAATCTTATGCATCAGACTTTCCAACCAAACTTTGTCGAATGCCTGAGAAACATCCAGAAATATTGCAGTCCTGCATTCTCGATTTTCGTACTTCATATTTCTGATGTTATACGATTGACCTGCTCAATATTTTGATTAGGTTGAAACACTTTTTGAAGGTGAGTAGTAAATGCGCAAGCTCTTTCCTGTTCTTCCTGTTCCCTCGCTGTGGGATCAGTCGGCTGCGAGGCTTCTTAACGGCGTTTCTGTATCTGTCGGTGAGCTAAATGTTGAGTGCACTCTCCACTGCGAGTTTTCGTATGGTGGTTGATAATTGCTCAATATAACGGCGTTGAGCATGTTCATCTTCGTGCTTTTACGCTTTGGTCAGCTAACGTGTGGCTACTTATAGCTTTAATTTTTCCAAGAAATTGTTTTAGCTTGATTCAGAAGCTATAGACAAAATAGTGATTATCAATGAAAATTTCATCGAAATGGGCTGAGAAACACAAGGGATATCAACGATTGAAGTTTAGTCAAGCATTTAGCACTGCAGTGTTGCACACACACACACTCTCATACACACATACAAACAATGACTTTTGGCGTAATGTCAAGCGTTATGGGTTTCTCCTAGTCGAGCTTTTGTACTTGTACAGTTTATGGTTGTGTTTTAAATGAAAAACACCCGTAAAATAAATATAATTTTCGATTAAAGAGTAAGTTTTTTATTGGCAGGAAACTAAATATACAATAAGGAATAAATAACTTCAACTTGATGGATATGTTATCAACAGTTGATAGTTAAACCAGTGCTGTGATAATACTTTAATGGACATTTAAATAAATTTATATGCTCACATGATTTTTAAATTGCTTGCCTGCTGTGTTGCTGCTGCTGCTGCAGTTGGGCATGTTAAATTTAATTACTAAATATGTGTCGCATAAACAAGTTGCCAAAGAGTTGCAAATGAAAACAGTTCGGCAGCAGTGACAGCACCAGCAACAACAACAACAACTATTTGACAACCGCAGCGACTACAAGCGACTAATTTTAAATGCAAGCGTTGGAACACCGAGCAAACACAAAAAGGAGCAGTTTACAATTTTCCAAAAAACGGCAACAACAAAAGTAAACAAAAAAATTAAATCAGAATTTGCGGTCCAGCGCAAAACATGCAAGGCTTACCCACACACTCACACACTTACGCATACATTTAGGAGCTGCAACGATATTAAACTCGTATAAGAGCGAATTTTAGTTGAAGGAGCTCGAATAGAATATGCTCTATGTAAGCTATTTGGCAACAAATGAATTGAAGACTTAAGGTTATGTTTTAAAGCAAACAAAAAAACAAATTTAGAGTTTTCCTAAGTTTACTTGCTTTAACAAGTTAAAAAAAAATAACCATCTAATCAAATTATAAACAATAAAATATCTTTTAAAACACATTGATAAGGTGATCACAAGCTCAATAAAACCTCTAATAAGTAAGATCGTATCGCACATACACCCTGTCAAAAATGTTGCACACTTGGTATAAACATTTATAAACACTCGATACAAAAACGAAGCAGGCGCAGATAACAAAAACTTGTTTAGCAACCATTTTCGGTGTGAATGTGTGTGCGGCAGTTTGTGCTCCATTTTTGTTGTTGCTTGTTTTGTTTTCGTTTTATCGTTTGGCAATGCTCCCAGCCGTCCACACATACAACCGGCAGGCTGCGGACAGAGTCGACTGGACCTAGACTCGCAATGCCCCTTGGCTCGGACTAGGACACATTGCCGGCGCCACGCCGAGCTGCTGTCTAAAATTGTTTACATATATACATGAGCACGAATGTGCGTGAGTGTGTGTATATGGTTGCCCCATGGGGTACGTGCATGCTGAGCCGTGTCTGGCATTTTCTTGTGGCCAGCTTTTGTCGCCATTTGGCCGCTGGGTAGTGGCGATATTTATGGCATGTCAACTGGACGCTGTTTCGTCCCAGCTTTCGTCCTGCTAATGATTTCAATTTCAGGTTAAAGTCGCTCTCCGATTTAGTTGAAAGCATTTGCGTGCTCTCATTTGGCAGGTCCCAAAGCCACAAAGCCAAATACATAATTCTCAAAATATATAACATAAATTTGCTCAACTTGCCTTTGACTATGCTTCTGCCGAAGCTGCTGGGGAAAACTCGAGCAACGCTTTCACTTTTCGCGCTTAAATGAATCCTTGGAGTGTTGCTTGGTTTTGCTTTTGCTTTTGCATTTCGCCTTCGCCTCTTCAAATTATCGTTCCCCAGTTGTGTAGACAAATGTACCAAGTCTCTAAGCTACTTGGCATGGAAATTGCATTGTGTGGTGGCATCCATTCTCTCTTTTTTTTGTACCTCCCTCCGCCCTTTCGTTACGTGCAACTGATTTGAACAGTTGCATTCACAATGGCAGTCATAAATTGAAAAGGCAAGCAAATTCTTGCTCCACATTTACTGCAAATTCTAGGCATGTATAGTAAACACAAAACCCAAAGCTTTATTTGACCAAATGAAAATTATAGTATTATGGAAAATATTTGGCTGACAGCAAGGGTGAGTTTTGTCGTTTGTGAATTATTTGAAATTGTTTGTATGTGTGTGCTTGATTGCATAAAGAGCTTTGATTGACACATGTTTGCGTCAATAAAGTTGAGAGTTAATTGAAATATGGTAAGATATTCAAAGCCGTTTATATAATTAAATGGATATTAGATAATCGTTTATAAGTAGTTTTATATTGCTTGCAAAATAAGCTGTGGCTCATTTGTATTCATACAGAATCAGAACGGAAGTCAAGTTTCATTAATTAAATCAGATGTTTAGAATGGAAATGAAAGGTTTGCAGGAAATCTTTGACTTTGGTAAATAAAATAATTTATTTTTTCATCAATAGTTTTTTGAATATATGTATATTTGTTGACAGAATTGAAAGCTCTCAATATTACCTAAAAAACAAACACATTAAAAAGTATATATGAATATTTACTTACACGCTTGCCTGCTGAAAAATATATATGTATTTTCTTTTAAAAACACACGAGCACAAAAATGTTATGCATTCATGTTTATTTGGTTTCAATAATAATGAACTAGTACACTGAGAAAAAAAAATCCGTTCTCGCTAGCGCAAAGTCAAAAACATCCGTTGAAAATAACTGCCTGAGCACGGATTTTCTTGATTTGTGAAAGATTTTCTTAAATTAAGAACGAATTTTTTAAGACCGCCGATCTTGTTTTAACAACGAGATGGTATCGAAAATGTTTTTCATTTGATAACATTGGTTCTTAATTTAAGAACAATTTGTGCTTGAACTTTGACTAGTATTGGTTGTTGTTATTAAAAAAAATTTTATTCTCAAAACACCTTGAAATCAGTACCATAACACTCATTTTAGTGGGTAATTGAAGTACAGTATAAGCTATTATAATGTTGTTATTAAACTAATTGCTGCTAGGGGGAGAACACTATACAAATTTTGTAAAGCTGTTTTTTGTTAATAGTTAATAGCTTTTCCAAATATATATGATATGCTAGCGAAATATTTTAAATATAAACTAAATTCATTTGTTTATTCTTTTCGATACCGAGAAGTCAAGTCAATGCCTTTGCTGAAATTCGAACCTGAGAACTCACGATTACCACGCGGACGCCTTAGCTATTGCGCTGGTGCCGAACATATTTAAGTTTTCTTAATTTTGTACAAATAGATCGAAATTGGTTCCATTTGTACCAAATTAAGAACCAATGTTCTTATAATGGACCAATATCAACACACGGTTCTTAAATAAAGAACGTCTGTTCATAATTTAAGAACAAAATAAAAATTAAGAACATTTTTTAAGAACGCCGTTCGTATTTTAATACCAAAAAATTATGAACGAAAAGTCTGAAAAATCTAGAACATTTGTTCTTATTTTTTTTTCTCAGTGTATCTTTATGTGTTGTATGTATGTTTGATTGTGAGATGATATCATTAAAAAGCTTTTTATAAATCCTAGTTTAAACTTTTTCCAGAAACCTAAAAGGTTTTTTTTTGCTTTCAATGCTTGATCAAAATATTTGCAAATATTTTTGTTAATATTAAATATTCCTTAACATAACAGAAATGCACAAGCAACATTAGGATATTATTTTGCTATACACGAATTCTCTAGAAGAACTTCATTTTGAATTTAACGTATATTTGCATAATTCTGCCCACTGGAGCTAGTGGCTTTCTAATTAAACCACATTGACAAAGTCGCGTCTCCATTGTGTGATTAGCGAATAACTTTGCATAAGCATATACCACAACCTATATACAGTATTTAGTACATAGTGGCTATTTGTATTTGCTGTTGTTTATGTTATTTTTGTTGTTGGCACTGCTGCTGCAGCACTGCAAACGCCAATAAAAGTCAATTACATGCTTGCAATTTGCTAATGTAAATTAATTAGTAGTTGTAACCCCAGAGTCGGTGGCTGCGGTAACTAGTTCATTAAGCGTCAAAGTTTTTTTTTCGGATTTTGTCGGTAGCCAGCACTAAAAGTTACAAACGTGTAAAAAGTTGTAGCGCGTATAATGAATTTAGTTTGTTTTTTTCTTTCATCAGCAAAAAATAGTAGAAATAAATTGAAAGCAACAACTCATTAGAGCTGGGTCAAAGGTAAAAATCACAAAAATTACATTAAGTATACGACACGTGTGTGTGTGTGTAAGTGTGTGTGTACTGATATTCAAAGGGTTAGCAAACTCAAACAGCGGCAATGGAATGCAAATAACGGGATGGCAATACCAAACACCACAACAACAGCAATAACCGGTCCATTGTGCTTGAAAGGGTTTTAAGACAAGAACAATGTTTCTGTTGTAGCTTGTTATGTTATTGTTGCCGTTGCCGTAACCCGTTTTAAGTGACACTTGCGTAATTTTCGACAGGTGCTAAGAAAGCAAAAGACAACACTTCGCACAAAGCGCTAAGCAAAACAAAGAAACAGCAGCGGAAGAGCCAAAAACGAAAAAGAACCTTGGCAACAGCAATAGCAAGAAAAAGCGGAAAAGGAAAAGTTCGTTGAACAACAATTACAATGAGCGGCTGTAGTGGGTGGCTTGGCTCAACGGACATTGTACAGCTGTCGCATTGTTCCAACAACAGCAATGAGTAAAGCGGCAAAAAAATATAATGAAAAATTCTGTTTCTTATTACACAATACAATAACAATAATAGTTACAAGCGTTGCGCACTATGACAGATTTGTCTCTCATTCTTCTTGTCGTCCTAGCGCAACACGTGCGATTACATAAATTTTGACTTTGCCACAATAACGAGAACAATAAAAACAACAGCATCGGATACAGTATTTGTAAGCAACAACAGTAATAGCAGCTCGTAGCAACTGACAGCAATACAAATTTTTGCAAATTAGTTGTACTTAAGTATTATTTAGTGCGTAAAGCGTCGCGACTCGCAGCTGCATGACAAATTAACAGCATAATAAAGTGGACCACTTTTGTATTGCTGTAAGAAAAATACGCAACAATTCTGGGTTTTTATGTGTGTTAAATATATGTAAGTAGATTTTTTAAACATAAAACCAAAACAAAAAATTCATAGCTTGTCTCTAGTGCAGCAAATACCCTGTGACTTCAACACTTAATTGTGAATATTTGTGAATGAATTCTTAACTTAAAACAGCCAATATGTTTTAAGCTCTCACACATAAGAACCACAAGAAGGTAGATAATACAACTTACATTGTCACAAAAATAGATCACATTTTATGTTATTTTATAAATTTTAAATGTAAATACATACATTTGAACATTATTTCCATACACAGTTGGCTTGGTTTTTTATGATAATACTTAATGTGATTGCATTTTTAAATCGATTGTAATTTTTAGTTTAATAATATTTTTTTATGCTGAATACTGCTGAATAGACTTAGCGCAGGGTAAATTTTGGGAACAGATCGAGCTAAAATGATAAATTCTTCGAAAGTTGATTTATTTTAAGCTAAATAAGTATCTCTGCTTCATCTGCTTTAGTTTGGATAGGGTAAACGTTTTTTGCTTATAAGTAAATTAATTTCGCAGAGAGAGTTGTAATAGATATTTAAACTATTAGTTCTCATTTACATTTGAAAAAGTCATTGGTGTTTCATCATCAAGTGCCTAAAATGTCTGAAACTATAGAAATGAAAAGGTTTTTTCTGTTTTCACTCACACACAATTTCGACAATATTTATAAAAATGGAAACAGGGTATACATGCAATTATGCGACTGCCCTATATGAGTGCAGATTAGCAAAGCGAGCTTTATTTTTGCTGCTGTATTACAAGGCAGACACAAACGATGCGCATTGACACTGTGTATTCATGTAAGTCTGCGTGTGTGTGCCTGTGTTAGTGTGGTGTGTGTAAGAGTGCATAGCGGCGCCTGTATGTATGCTACATATCTTCAGTTTGCGGCAATCCGCTGTTAGACTCGTGAGTCGTTTTGCTTTTTTTCCTAGTGCATTGTCGTTATTGTTGATGTTGCTGTTGCTGTTGTTGCCACAGTGTTGTGTTTTTCTGCGTTTTTTGAGTTGGCTGGCTGGCAATTGTTGGGCCCAAAGTATGCTACTTGTTTCTGTGATTTTGTACACACACACACAAACACTCTAGAACACATACATACGAGCAAGCTGCAAAAACCGCAAAAAGCACACAAAAAAAAAGAGGGGGGGGCAAAGCAAAAACGACAGCCGACAACGACATGCAAGTGAGCAGCCGTCCGCAGTTGTCGACGTCGAAGTTACCAACGCAACCGCAGGCCAACAACAGCAACAACAGCAATAGCAACAACAGCAACATTATTAACAACTGCAACAACAGGAAAACGTAGCAGCAAAATCGTGTATACAAAAGTTTGACAAAGTTACAGGCAGTTGTCAGTTCATGCCCACATAAATATATGTGTATATATAGTATATATATGTATATACTTACATACATATATACATATAAGGATACGCCCATCTACCCACCGCCTACACCACCTAGACCTACAACATTCTCTTAGACACAAGCACACAACACGAACATGATAAGCATCGCTTATATGTATTCATGTTAAATATTAATTAAAATATGTAGTATTGTTGTTTTTCATCTTTTCTATGTTTATCTCTGTTTGTTTTTCGTGTCTTGCAATTCGTGCCGCTGCTACTTTTTGTATTTATCGAAAAACTTTAGTACCCTAAAGATATTATAAATATAAGCAGTAGTCGGTAATCTTGACTATCTATTAAGCAAACGTGTTTCACGGCTACAGCCTTATTGCTTTTCTTATTGCCTGTGTGGTTGATGTCAATCTGTTAAGGAGTATATTGGGCTTGTGCAATGTTCGTCTGTATGAACGCATCTTTTTTCAATACCCTTCTAGCTAGAGCCTTGAAACTTTTGCAAATATCTTTTCTATGGCCGGGACAGAGAAAGTGTCAAGATAGAGGTTCGATAACTCAATATCGATTTTATCGATTTGTTTAGCAGATAGCTACTGGCATCTCCCAAAAAATTGCATCAAAATTATTGGAGTAGTTTGAAATCAGAAACGCATATATTTACCACAGCTTTAGAGCTAGAACCACCAAATTTGGATGCCACGCCCATCCATACCACCCTAGCTGCCCCCAGCTTCCCTTAGCTAATTTGGTAGGAAAATAGTTGGTAACGACTCCCAAAGATCTGCATCAATGTTTTGAAACCACGCCCGCCCAAAACGCTGCCAGCCTCCCTTTGCCCACTTTTTACATACTTTGAGCTAAAATCATCAAAATTTGGAAGGAAGATTACTGGAGGCATCTCACAAAGATCTGCATCAAAAAATTCGATTTACACAGAAAGGGGAAAACAGGGATAAATAATAAGAAAAATAAGAGAAATCAAAACATTTAGATTCAGTCAGTGAAAGAAATTTAGAAAATATAAGAAAACTTGGTTAGCAGAATCAGTTTGTAGCACAAGCAAATAAAGAAGGAATTATAATAAGAAAAAGAAAACTCCAAATTAGTACATGACATGACCTATTAAGTACAAATATTATGGTAAAGAATTTCAGTAGCACCGGTATATGGTATAATCAATGAACTTTTTTGTGTAGCCCCCAAAACTTGTTGACTCGTCCAGGATTGTGCCTACTACTGCAATATTCTTTTTGTTGCTGGTGCGCATTAACGTGCTGCAAAATTGACTTAATCCATCATGAAACTCTTGAAATGTATTGATATACGTAAAATTGATTAATTGCAATCAACAAGTATGAAGCTCTTATAGAGTCGTTATGAGGCCAAATTCTGACTGCCAGTTGGAATATGAAATCGTGGCGACACCTCTCTCTCAGAGCGCTGTTTCTGTGCCAGCGCATTTCGTGCCCGAGTTTGAAGTCACTCGGCTTGCCGACTGTTCTACACATTTTTTCTTCATAGCACAGCCAGCCAGCCGTTCTGTGTGTATGCGCCAGTAGCCAGCGATTTTGCAGCGCGCAGACCCTTGTGTTTTGGGCTGATCGCCTGTTATCACATGCTTATGAGCGTGTGTATTCTTCATATGATCATATGGTATGCCTCCTTCCTTTTCGTTCTTGTGACCCAGCTGTAAAGCAGCAATACACAAATGTGTATTCATATCAACATACATATATTTCTATATATGTAAATGTGCGTTTTCATATGTTTTGCAGTTTTGGTGGTCGGGGCTTTGAAGTGATTTTTGCTATTTTGCTTGGGCTGGGTTCCATAATCAATTTTGCGACGTGGCAACGCGTTGCCATAGCTTCATAGCACTATATCCACATACATATATATTTCCATATGTTTGCACTTTTGCTGGGATAAAGGCTTTGTAGCGATTTTTGTTATTTTGCTTGGGCTGGCTAGTGTTAGTGTGTTAGTGACTTTGTATATCTACATGTCATATATATGTAGATGTGTTCGTAGCATTTGCAATGGCATTCATTGACCTTTCTCTATTATCAATTAAATTTGGTGTATTTTGCCTATAAAAACCTATAAAGCAATACTTCCAAGGCAGTCAAATATCATATTTTGTGCTGATCGACCATTTGCATTATCAGGCGAACAGCAAAAGAAACAAGCGTCTAGTAAAATAAGCAGACAAATATCAGTTTTGCATTGCTGGTTATTCATACTTTTTCATGTTTTAGCTCTATGACACTTTCCAACAATTTTGCCATCGCAACTATCACACAGTTATGCAGCGATGCGCACAAATTGCGAAAGTGTATTCAGCTGTGCGTATGTCGATTTCATTTGCTGAAAGTTCTGAGAGAGAGGTGTCGCCACGATTTCATATTCCAACTGGCAGTCAGAATTTGGCCTCATAAGGACTCTATAAGAGCTTCATACTTGTTGGTTCAGGACGGCCGATTGTGGAATTGGGATAGGTTGGCAGAGCTAGGAGTAGTGAATGACATAGTTTTCAGTAATTTGTCCGCTTTAGAGCTAGGAGTAAAGAGTGACATAGTTTTCAGTAATTTTTCACCTTTTTGGGGAAAACAGGGATGGCAGGTATCGGTACAATGCTGGTTGTATCGCAGTATTGTCGTTACGATATCGGCGATACTTGTGTTGGCCGATATTATCAACATCGATATTTTGCTAGTTGATAGTATCGATGTTCGACTGTGGCTCGCGTCTAACGGCAGAACACTTACAGCAACGCTTTGTTTTTTTGGCGAAAATCCCACAAAACATGTGGGAGTTTAAATATAATTGGTTTAAAAACATTTGAAATGTTTTAAAATTGAACAAACCTAATTTGAGTTCACTTTATCAGTATTGTGCATTTTATTTTGAATTGATAAAAAAGAAAAGAAGTGGAAAATATCGATACCACTATAATATATTACTAACATATCGACACCAAGTATCGGTGTGGTCCAATTCGTATCGATCCCACGATACCGATACTTACGCTGGTCTCACTTTTCGAATAGAAATGGCAGTCACAGAATTGAACGCAAAATACATCAGGAATACCCGTAAATAAAAAGTAAATTATTCTGTGGAACCCACAAAGACTTCTTAAGATTGGATCAATTCTTAATATTATTTTATGAACGTTTTGCATGTACTTAAATAAAACAAGACTCTCCACAATCGTTAGGCGTTAGTGCGAACAAAGTATCAGCGGTTATCGCACTCTTTATCAGACGTATGATTAAACATATCAAGGGACAAAACTCAAAAGAGCAGATCGTCTAGCTGCACTAATAAATGCTTAGTATTTATTGTATATGTGTAAATACATACATACCTATGCTGTAGTTTTTTTTATGAGAGGCGAGGCTTTTGAACACGCTCAGTCGTATTTCCGATATTGACAAGTGTGGACGCTTTGTGTGTTTGTAGACTGTCTGATAGTGAACTGGTAGCCGTTTTTTATATACGACTGTGAATTTTAAATAAGCACGACATAGCTTCTTTTCCTTACAGGCCAAATACAAACACCAAGTTTTCCACTTTTTTCAAGTTAGTTCCAAACCCAAAAATAAAAAAAATGTTCCAACTATCGTACCAATAAATACTTATACTCTAAGTTTAGGAGACTCTCTAAGTATTATAAAAAATACGCACTTGAAAAAATTTTAAAACGTGATGGTTTTCTTTGGCCTGCAAATTTCAAATTTCTCAGTTGTATGTACATATATGTTAACATATTAACTAATTAACAGCAGCATAATATTAAAATATTAGTAATTGCTGTGACGGCACTAAATAATTTGACTTAAATGAGCGCTGCTGTCGAAAAAACAGGTGAATATTTCCAGGTTAAAAAGTGAAAACGTTGCAGTCGGACTTAAAACCTGTATATTAACGGGTTAAAAAGAGGCCTAACTGTAAAGGGGTACGGATGGTGCAGGGGTGAACGCTGCTTTCAAAGATTGGCTGATGCAGACCTTTCAGGTATGCCACCAGCTGTGTTGCCTAACAATTTGGTGACTCTAGCTCAAAAACTGTGAAAGATACACACATTCGGGTTTTTAACAAGGTGGTCCTGGTCCTGGGGGGACGTCATCACTTATCTTAACACCAAATTTTGTCGCTCTTGCTCAAAAACTGTAGCACATATAGGCGTTTCTATTTAAAAATGCGAGGGCCAGGGGGCGGTGGTCGTGGCTCTGAAATTTATGATGCATTAAAAGATGAGGGATATAAGTGAATTTATCGACATTAAGCTATCGAATTTATTGATTTCCCAGCCCCCCAGTAGGCGTAGAACACCAATCTTGATACTTTATCTGTTCCTGCGATAGAAAGAAATATTTTGCAAAGTTTTAAGTCTGAAGCTTTCCGGGTGTCGAAAAGATATGCGTTCATACAGAGGGACAGAAGGACAGACAGACACTTTGACGGACATTGCACAAAACCATATACTCTTACCTTCGGTATCGAGTGTAAAAACTAGTTATATAATTTTCAAACTTAAACACATAGCTTAAGTTGAGCGGTAGTGAACACACATCCATTTTTGAGTACAAACGGTCATAATTCTGTGATAAACGGATTTTTTATTTTTCATAATAAAGCAGAAAACGGGTTCATAGCATAAAAGTAATCCAAATACTTCATTTATATTGCCCACTTAAGGTTGTATTGATTGGATTACTATTGAACTTATCGCCAAACTTAAATAAAGAGCTTAAAAGTTGACTTATCAAATAATTATTGCCTTTATTCAATTTGTATTTAACAATCTGATCGTTTGCACGAAATCAGTAATATAAAGCGAATGCAATATTTTAAAAATATTTATATATGTTTGTTATATATTTTATGCACTTTAACTAATCGTTAAGCTAATATGTTATTAATTTTTTTTAATTACATATACTGTTGTTATTTATTTTTCCTCTCTTAAGGCCCATGTATCGGCATTAGACATTTGCAGGCTGCGTTGCTGTTTTTGGCCATTGTTGTCAATTATATAGCAAGGCTTAATGTCAGCATTGCCGTTGTGGCAATGACAGATGCGGCCACCTCCAATCCAGACTTTCCGGTATAAATACATGTCTTGAATATATTCATGACAAGAATTTTTAATGTTTGTGTTTTTGCAGGAATTCAATTGGACGGAGGCGCAAAGATCTTATATACTTTCGAGCTTCTTTTGGGGTTATGTTGTGACACAGTTTCCCGCTGGTTTTCTAGTGCGACGCTTTGGCGCAAAAATAGTGCTCTTCATACCCACCCTGGCCACAGCGGTGCTGAGTGTTTTGACACCTTACTGCATCAGCTCGGGTGGCTGGGTGGCGTTTAGTGTTTTGCGCATTGTGATGGGTCTGTTCCAGGGCCCTATAATTCCCTGCGTACATGAACATTTGGCAAAATGGTCGCCTCCTAAGGATCGCAATCGTTTGGGCGTTTTTGCTTACTCCGGCGCCGATTGTGGATCGGTTATGGCCATGGCTTTAAGTGGACTCATTGCGAATAGTTCTCTTGGCTGGCCGGGAATATCGTATGTTTCAGGTGGACTGTGCGGCATCTGGTGTATTCTATGGGTACTTTTCGGGGCCAACAATGCGCCCAGCTCACGTTTAGTTGGCCTACATGAACGAGATTACATTGAGCGTTCGATGAGGCGCAGTGATGGCTTCCACGCCCAGAAGATACCCATACCGTGGCGTGCAATTTGGACATCTGCGCCGTTCTATGCCTTGATGATAGTGTTTAGTGCTCAGGGTTGGGCAAGCTCAACGATGCAGCTGCAGACACCCGCCTATTTGCACGGCGTACTCGGGATGGATATCAAGAGCAATGCGCTGTATTCGGCGCTGCCATTTCTGGCCATGTGGTGCATGTCTTATGTGTTCCTGGTGTTTGCGGATGTGGCAATGGCAAGGCAATGGATGTCACTGACAACGCTGCGCAAGTCGATCAATACGGTAGCCTACTGGGGACCAGCGGCTGCACTGATTGGCATTGGATTTCTGGATAAGAGCCAGACTGAGCTGGCAATTGTGCTGATGACCATCAATGCGGGCTTAAATGCGGGTTTGAACATTGGCAGCATTTTAACCATCATCGATATGTCGCCTAACCATTCGGGCATGCTTATGGCAATCACAAATGGAGTTGGCAATGTTTTCCCGCTGCTGACGCCTCTGCTAGTGGGAGTTATTGTCACTGATACAGTAAGTATATAAGCATATGTTTAATTGTGTTAAATATTGAGTTTCTCGTCTGTATGTGCATGCAGTCCTCACGCAGTCAGTGGCAAATTGTGTTTGCATTAGCTGCGATTGCTTTCTTTTTTGGCAACTTGGCTTACATCATTTGGGGCACGACTGACCAGCAGCCCTGGGATGCGGCAGATTTTCTTAAGCAGCACGATGACGAACACATTCAGGATATGCCGACGCTAGAGTGGGCAATAGATAGAGCAACTAAAATAAAAAGCGAAAAGGATATATAAATAAACGACAAACAACAGACTAGATTAGCAGTGAACTTAATATATGTAGAAACTACGAATTCAAGTTTTAACAAATTGAAACTTTGCAGTTGGTGTAGTTTTTTGGGCGATTTCAGTAGCTATATCCTTACTAAATTTAGTAACTCTAGCAGTAAGGATGCGGGGAATATGTTGATGTATCGAATTTATCGATTTCCCAGCGCCACAGTAGGCGTAGAGCCCCAATCTTGACACATTATCGGTTCCAGCTATAGCAAAAATGTTTGCAAAGTTTCAAGTCCTTAGCTTTCGAGGGACGAAAAATGTTTAGTTCACATAGACGGACAGACACCATGAAGGAATTTGCGCAAACTCAATTTACTCTTCACCTTCGGTACCGCGTAAAAAAGGGGCTGGGCACGGCAGGGATGGTCGTGACTATAGGTGGGCCTGCACAGGCCCGTAGCTTGCTCAGGCTTTAAAATTGAGCTTCGTGCCAGCTTGGTGTGGGCCTTAGCAAAATGGTTTTGTGCAATGTCCGTCATGGGGTCTATCCGTCTGCTACAAATTTTTCGACACCCGTAAACCTAGGGTCTTGAAACTTTGCAATTATCTTTTTCTATTAGCTCGACAAATAAATTGTCATGATTGGGTTGAGAAATTTATAAGCTCGATAACTTGAAATCGATAAATCCATATATTTCTCACATCTGTACAACTAAGGTAACCAATTTTAGGAAGGAGGTAGCTACTGGTGTCCCCCAAAAACTGCACCCAAAATTTTAAGGCAACGCCCACTCAATATTGCCCCAGCCTCCCACCTTTTGAAATCTGGAATACGAATATCTTCCTCAGTTTTTGAGCTAGAGTCACCAATTTGGTTGATGAAAAGCATGACACTTCCCTTAAAGATCAGCATAAAAACTTAGGATGCCAGCCCACTAATGCTACCCGCATTTTAAAATTGCAGATGCACATATCTTCCTCAGTTTTTGAGCTTAAGTCACCAAATTGGCCGGAAACAAAGCTGTTACAAGAACAAAAATTAGGATGGCACGTCCACCTATGGCGACCGCCTTTTACGTCGAAAATCCTTATAGCTTTTACAGTTTTTTAGGTAGAGTTACCAAATTTATTGGCAATTGAGCTGACGATGTATCGAATATACCGCAGTTGGTTGCGCCCGACTGCAACGTTTTCACTAATTTTATACTCGATACCGAAGGTAAAGAGTATATTTGGTTAGTGCAAAGTCCAATACGGTGTCTGTCTGTCTGTCCGTCCGTCCGTATGTTGGCAACTTTTTGCGACACCCTTCAAGCTAAGAGACTTGAAACTTTCGAAATATCTTTATCTATGGCTGGGACAGATCAAGTGTCAAGATTGTGGTTCTACGATGACTGTTGGGGTCTGGCAAATCGATAACTCAATAACTCAAAGTCGATAAAGCCACATATTTCAGCTAGAACTACCAAATTTAATGAGAAGTTAGTTACCAGCAACCCCCAAAGAACTGCATCAAAAATTTTAGAGCCACTCCCACCCATTCCGCCCCAAGCCACCGAACAGCCCTGCACAGCACTGGTAACCTTGTTCCCCACCTTCCAAAGCACATGAAACTTCGGGTTTTTTTTTTATAATTTTGGTTGTTTTTGATTCCTTTCTCTTTTGGATATGTGTGTTGGCCTGTCAAACGGTTTATGGACAACACTTGCTAGCACTGCCAACAAAAAATATGGTAGAAAGTGATGACATGAACACATCCGGTTTGGGTTACATGCTGTGGAGTAAACCAAAAGTTGTTGGACGATGACAATGAAGTCAACCGCTTTAATGCTATAAATCCATTTTAAAAGATTTCACAGTAATTTTATTTTGTTTCGTTTTACTTCATATTCATTTATGTAGGTATTAAGATTTATTAAGCTTACATAATAGCATACATAACTTTTAGTTTTGCGTATTGTTAAAGTTTATTTTACTAAATTACATTTTGTGTTCGTGTTGTTGATATTGTTGCTGCTGTTGCCAAAAACATGACGCACTTTTTGATTGCATTTGCATTTCGCTGCCAATTTGCTTAACTTTATTTGTTGATGCTGCTGTTGTTGTTTGCGGCACGTAAAAAATTGAATGCAGATAAAATATGCAAGCCTGAACAAATGATGGTAATTGTACAACAAACTGCAAGCTAGATTTTTATAAATAACATATGTATGGATATATATGGGTGCATAGAAAAGAATGCATGATATTTCTGACGAGTAAATATATATATGTTTTTTTCTTCTTTGTATTTATTTGTTTTCTTAATTTGCTGCACGTCAATCTCGTATCCTTGCGAAAAGAGTAAAGGATGCAGGACGCGGGATTAAGGCACAGCAATTGACATATAAAAAATAATTAATCTAATCGCAGGCATTTCAATTCACTATTTAATTGCATTGACGGCATCTCCGGGATGGAGTGAGTCTCAAAAAATTTTTAAGATGTTATTGTCTTTTTATGTAGTCGATATTTTGGCTTACTTAAAGTTGGATTTGTGCGTATATTTTTTTTTGTGTGTTTCATGGCAGCAGGCGCGGATTGAAGCGGCCCATGAAGAGGATCATGCCCGTTGGATTGTGGCGCACAAAATAGAGGAACGGCTTATCGAACCGGAGCCGAGGAGCATCTGGAACACGTGCCTGTCGTGGGCGCAACGGTAACGGCAGCTCCAAATACTTCGGATCAAGCAGATCATCGTAGAAGCCACGACCTAAGGCCGACTCCTGCACAAGCGATCCAAAGTCAACAATGGCTTCCGATGAGTCGTAAGCATCATCGTCCCTTGCACCCACATCCTTGTTGCGTTTGCGCAGTGGCGGCGCCGGATACATTTCTACGTGATGATGATCCGAGATCTTGTCCTCGCCGCAAGTGCTGAACGTATTGATCTGTATCATATCCGATAAGAATATATCGCGATTGCCAGCTCCCGTTAGACCGCGCAAATCTGCAAAATCTGACTTGAAAAGACCCTTAAGACCCATCTTCTGAAGACCCAGCGAAGCGTTGACAAAAGAACGATGCGAGAATCGTGGCAATTGCACCTCCATGCCCGGTCGATCCATCAGCGCCATGAGCAGCTTGCTCCAAGCATTCTCCTGACCAAATGACATCTCAACCAATTGGCGCTCTAGTCTGTCCAGATTATCCGTGGGCGACACTGAGCTCTGATGTCCAGGCATCACGTATATTGTGCTAATCGTATCTTGTATTCGCCCAAAAGCCACAACCGTGGCATCCAACTTGGACTCATAGCCGGCCGTGAACCCACTGCGATAAAGGACCGCTGGAATGGGCACCAAACGACGCTGACGCACCGTCGGATGAACTTGGAAAAACATCTCGCCATCACGATCCGTTGTCGAAGCTCGACTGCAATCAGTCTGAAAGAGATTTGCTGAGACGGTGGCCAGTGGGCCATTAACCCAAACGCTATTTGTCCTCAAATATTCCAACACCTTGCCCATGGTGTGACGCTTCACCAGGAGATTGGTACGACGTCTAACAATATCGTTGACTACATGGAAGTTAACCTCCTCCACGTGACCCGCATACAGCTGTTGAGTTTTTTCCTTAAAAAAAGGAAGAATCTTACCATTAGCGCGATCACTGAAAATCTCTCGAACAAATGCTGCGGTTGCAATCTCGCTTTCCATTGACTGCTCCACAGAGCTTGTGATGTTGCGGAAAATCAAATGCGGATTGAAGCTGACCATATCGTCCAGCTTTAGTATTTCATTCATTTCGCCAGATGTACTGCCGCGCGCACCCAAAAATACCATCGACAACATTGAAGTCAGCGCAAATGGTGAGATGACCAAACTTCTTGCAGAGCTTATTTTCTCTGAGGTGATTGCCTTCCAGTAACTAAAAGCCAACTCGTTGCATAGTCGTGCAAAAGAGAGCACATCATCATCCAAATAACTCGTGGAAGCCTCCAAGCCTTGGGAACTCATTGGACTTGGATCTAGCTTAACTGGTGGACGTGTTGCTTGCGTCGAGGTAGCCATCAGATTGGTCAGCGAAGCGGGTCGCAGCATAGGTCTCTGTTGTGATTGCTGTCCTGAATTGTTGCTGTTGCTAATGGCATTGTACGGTAGTACCTTGGGTGGTTGTGCCGGCTCCAACTGATTGTAGCTGCCTAACAGGGAAGGCTGCACATAATAGGATACGGGTTTCAAAGTGTGGAGGCGCTTAGTTGTTGTGGGTATCGCTGTGGTGGTGGTTGTGGTCGAACTAGTTGTTGATGTAGTCGGAACTGATTTCTCGCTTGTGCTGCTGCTGGGCAGCAACAAGGGAAACTGATAGCTATTCTGATCGTCCTCATCTTCCTCATCCGCCTGTTCAATGAGCTGGTTACCATAGCTGCCTAGCGGCAATGTGACCTTGGAGTTCTGTTCTCCTTCAGCAGGATCCTGCTCCGGCTCGTTTTGCTGTTTCTGTTGCTCAATCTGCTGAGGTTTCACCACACTGGCTGTCGTTTCGCCCAGTTTCACATAGGGATCCTCATTGTCTAGGCTTTCGTATTTTTGTGCACTCGTTGTTTCCTCCTCGGTAATCGTCGCTGTCAACTCATCGGATATATCCTCTAAAGTCTCCTCGCTGAGCACCACAGTGCTTAGTTCCAGCCCTTCAGTCACTTGCTCCGAGCTCAATGACATATCCGTGTCGGACGATACGATGGACATATCTCCGGGTATTTCCGTAGCCAATAACTCACCACTGGCTGTAGTCGATTGTTGCTCATGTTGGTCCTGATGCTGATACTGGTACTGGCTCTGCTCATGCTCCTGCTGCTTCTCGTGTTCCTGCTCATTGCTTCCAGCTGTTTGTACTTCAGCTGGCTTTTCGCTGTAATGTAGTTGCAGATGTGCCGCATTTGTTGCGCTATCTTCGGAACTTTGCATCAACTCCACCTCATCTTCTTCTTTTTGTGCTTCCTCTGTGCTTTGCTGCGTTTGTTGTTCCTGTTGCTGCTCCGTAGATGTTTGTTTTGCTACGTCTTGGTACAAATTTGTTGATGTCCCTGTTGTTTCTTCTTCGGTTGTCGTTGTCTGTTCGTCAGTTCGCACTGGCATCTGGTCTGTGTTGTCCACCGTTTGGATTTGCTCATTGTAACCGTTTGTCAACATTTCGGGCATTTGCTCCTCATCATCCCGGTCCAAATCTGGCTTTTCGCCATTGAATTGTTCCGTTGTCACCTCCTCACTGGCTTTGGTTTCCGTGCTGGTTTTGTCGTACTGCTGCTGCAGTGGCTCAGTGGCTGCTGCTTCTATGCTATCTGTTGGGAGCGTTGTTGTTGCCATCCCTTGTTGTTCCTCTTTATTTTTTTCATCAGTGAGCTCCTGTTTGATTGCCGACGATTCTGTTGGTTTAAGCGGCTCTAGTCGATCTAGTTCAAACTGCTGCTGCTCATCATCCACGTCCTGCTGCTGTTGTTGGGCATAAATGTGTGAGAGTGATAAAACAGGTATCCTGTATGTAGTTCTCTCTACGGGAGAAGCAGTTGAAACTGAGAGATTGGGGTAAGCGGCTTCCTCATCATTGCTTGGCATCATGGTTGTGATTTCTGCTTTCTTGAGCGGCACATCTGTCGTTGACGTGGTTATCCTTTGGACCGGCTTATTCTGTTTTGGTGGCAGCAAAAATGACGTATTAAGCTGGGCAAAGCTAGTCAAGCGATGCGAATCATCTACTACAGGCTTGAAGGATGCCTCCGGTTCCTGATCCTGTGTAATTTGCTGAATGACATCGGACATGAGGAACTGCAGTTCATCTTTCGTCTCGTTGGAGCTCATATACACATCAGAGACTAAAGTATTGCTGCCATCCACTAAAGTAGAGGCAACAGTCGCTGCCTGTGTCTGGAAGTTGGACATTAGGATCTGATCCGTTGGCTTAAGCACTTCTAGATTAAGTTGCTGCACCAGATTAGCTATCATGGGAGTTACCTCAGTACTATCCTCATCATCAAAAGAAACGGTGGTGCTCTCTGAGACAGGTAGACGTGGCATAGTTGGTTCGGTGTTTGTTGCCATAGGGCGTTGCTGATAATATCCACTGGTGGTTGACTCCTCTGCTAGCTCGGCAATTACAGCCTCTGGCACATCCGCATACAGTGGCTCAAATTTGACCACATGATTGGCCTCAGCCACTGGTTTGTTAGTGGTAGCCTCAGCTTCACTCTCAGTTTCTTTTTCAGTTTCGCTTTCGTCAAATGCCACCATTGGTGTGGTTATTTCAAATTGTGTATGATACGGCAACATTGTAGTTTCCAGTTCTTCCAAAGGTTTCTCTGTCCTCTTCAAAGGTGGTGTTGTCGGTGGTGCATGGGAAGCTGCAAAGTATTGCGGCTTAGCCGTAATCAGTACAACAGTTGATGGTGCCTCTGGTTCCACCTCCATGCTGCTTAACGTTGTCTCCTGCTGCGGTGCTTTCTTGTAATTTGTGGATTCGGTGGAGTCGATTGGCTCATCATTTGTGCTCGTGTCTTCATCCTCATCTAACATAGAAGACAAAGTGCTGCCCCCGTAATTCAGTGTCAATGGCTTAAGTGTATTCAATATGGTTGATGTTGTCTTTGGACTTGTTGATGTTGTCTTGGGCGTTTCTGTTGTTGTCCTTGGAGCTTCTGTTGTCGTTGTGCTTATGTTTATTTTCATTTTATTGGCTAATGTTTCCATTTGACTTTTGCTGTCAGCGCTGTCATATTTAACGGGCTCAACACTGTGGTTTTCATCCTTATTTTCGCTAGATACAAAGTCTTGCGTCAGGCTCTGCATAATCTGATCCATTGAATGCATTTGATCCGCAGACAGTTGAGCAACGGTTGGTATTGTCGATGTACTTTGTTGCAGCTGTTGTTGCAACAACGCTAGTGACGGGAGTGGCGTCTTCTTCAAGTGGGAGTTCTCGTCGTTATTATATACATTCTGAGTGGCAATAATTGAAAGTAAGTTTTCTGTGGCTTCTGCATCGTAAGTGGGCACTGGATACAACGGTGCTTGGGTGGTGCTTGTTGTTGTAGTTGTTGTTGTAGTTGTTGTGAATTTAGATGGTACGGCACCGATAATTCCATAGCTTTCGGTCTGTTGGCTGGTGAGCGGCTTGATTGATGCAGCGATTACAGCACTATGAACGGGTTTTCCGTGTATCTTATGATGGTGTTGATTCGTTGGTCGTTTTGTGCCGCTGTTGGTGCTATGAAGTTTCTCATAATGCAGAGCGGGTCGTCGTGTGGTGCTGGTGGATGTTGCTGTTGCTGTGAGCGGTGCAGCTGTTGTTATTGGTGCTGCAGTTGTTGAAGGTTCTGCTGTTGTTATTGTTGTGGTTGATGATTGATCCTGCTGTCCAGATGGATATTTTTCTGGCGCAGTGTCTTGATGTGGTGGAAATTGTGACTCCACGCCTTGTAATGTGTCTTCTTGTACTGCTGGCTCAACTGCAGCCTGAGGTGGAGTTGCAGTGGTGGTTGAAGTGGTGCTGGTTGCTGCTGTGGGTTTAGGTTTTTTGTGTGGACGCTTCGGACGCTGTGGTTTCTGTGTACCAGCCTCCTGCTGCTGTGCTGCTGATGCTGCCACTACAGGTTCAACGGTTTGGTGTTGTGGTTTTGGCTTGGTGGTTGGTTTGCGCTTGGGTTTGCTAGGCTTGCTGCCACCAGTCGTGCTGGTGGGGCTAACTGTGTTTCCAGGCGTGCGTGTTGGCTTGCGTTTCTTCTTCTTTTGCGTGGTTAGCACTGGCGCTCGTGTGGTTGGTGTTGTTTCTGAAGCGGGTAATGCTGCCTCCGTGGTTGAGATGGGAGCAATGGTCGTAGTTGGTGCTGGTGTGGTGGTAGTTGTTTTCTTTTTTATCTTTTGCTTGCTGCCAGTGGGCTGAGCGGTGCTGCTGGTGCTGGCACTGCCATTACCATTTGGTTTCTTAACGTGATGTGGTTGGGTTGGTTTGCGTTGCACATGGCCGGGTTTCTTAGACAGCTGTTGGTTCACAATGAGCTTTTCAGTGGTGCTTGGCTGGCTGCTTGAAGAAATGGGTATGTGTATGAGCTCCTGATTGTTGTAGAAGATGCGTCGCGTTGTTGTCTCCGGTTTACTGGTAGTGCTGGGCAGTTTTTGGTAGATTGGTTGCATGTGGAATATGTCAAATTCGTGCATATTGGCTGCCGCCTGCTGATACTGTTGTATGCCCGTGTAAACGGATTCCAACGGGTCCAAATCCTCCTGCACAACTTGTGGTGTCATCTCAGTGGTGGTCTTGCGTTTATTGCCCGGCTTTCGTTTGGCTGGCTTTGGTTTCTTCGTAACTCGCTTTGTTGTTGTTAATGCTGCTTGGGTTGAGGTGTCCACAAGCTCGGATTCGGGCGTCATAACAATTTGTTGTGGTTTCTGCTGTGGGAAGATATCCCCACCCGTATTTCCAAAGATGGCGGGCAATATCAGCGACCAAGAGGAGGAGACATCAGGCGTATCCAGTACAGGTAGAAGTTCACTGGAACTGTTCTTTGAAGTACTGCTAGCCACCTCCTTGTTGAGCACGTTCTGCACACTGTCTACTATATCCTGAACTTTTTTTTCGGGCTCGTATTCGGCTAGCGGTGCTGAGTGTATAATCGAAGGTCCATCGCCATCGCCATTGGCCACAATGCTCTGGATCTCTTTCATTGTCATTAATCGCTTGACCAGCTCGCCATGCTCATCGAACGTATAGAACTCGTAGCGATCGGGATTAAGCAGATCTATGGGGCTGGCCACCTGAAGTGATGGCTGCGGCTTGGGTACCTTTTGACCCAATGCATCTGTAAACTGTGGCTCATTTCCATCCAGCACAACAGACACCGAGGAAAGCGTGCTGGAAAGTAGAATACATTTAAGTTGCGTTTAAATTACAGTTATGTTTTATTTAATATACAAATTCAATGTTGAGTTTAATTTTTCAAATGTATAAATAGCTAACAGGCATGCGTACAGGGTATACAAATTTAGTCAAATCGGATATCAACCCAAACACAAGATATTAAAAAATCAGTCGTTTCCAAAAGCAAGAAGAGTGCTATTATTGAGTGTCGGACATAGATTAATGACAAATAAATGCGATTAAGTTTTGAAAATGTTCATTCACGTCGCTTGTCATGCTGCATACTTTGCGGCGCATTCGCTGGCATTTTAATGGAAATTGAATGCCATACAATCGCTGCACAGTCACGCTTTCTAGTTGTCCCACTCCCGCTGCATTTGCATTTCTGCTATTTGCAAGCAGTAGTAGTTAGTTAACATATCTACACGTATGTAGTATGTGCTCATGTGTACATATCTATGAATGTATGTACAGACACTCCAACTGGATTTAGAATGGCACATCATTAACATATAAGCACGTGAGAGGCGCGTGCCTTGTTATATGCAGCTCTTGCTGCATTATTATAATATTGTATGTCTATCTAACTGCATGTGCCCGTCGTGTTGCTACTGCGTTAGCCATGATTATACAGTACAAATCAGTGCCATTTCTAAGAGGTAAGTGAGAAATTAAATCAAACCTTAAACAATGTTTTTGCTTATATTTTCTTTAAATTTTTAAATTTATTTATTTCTAGGCTTAAAATCTTAAAAAATTTCAGTTTTGATGTTTTTTTTTTGTGTTGGTTTCCGTTAATGTTGTCGTGTAATAATTTGATCACATAATTGGTTTTATATTCCTCGAGACGGCAACCCTTCGTCGTGGTAAAGAAATATTCTTTAAATAAGATACTGAAGTGCATTGAGTATGTTTAATAATGCATATAATGCGTTGTTTCCTCAAGCAAAAATATAAAGTTCAAATAATTCAAAGCGGACAATAAATATTTTGTTATGGTTAGGTTATATCTTTCTGAATTTACAGCCATGTCAAGTGTGTCTGAACAATAACGGGTTTTTACATTATTATGATTATTGAAGTCCCAGATACTTGTTATCATTATCAAGCCATAACCGACAACTGTCTACCATATGCCGCGGGCCTGTGAATTTGTTAATGTGGAAGAACTAAAATGGAAACGGTGCTGTTTGGGATACCCGTTGCGAAAGAAGAGCACAAGAAGCAAGCTATTACAAGCGTTTACTGAATGTAACGAAAGAAAAACAAAAATATTAATTTTAATTTTCTTACGCAACTTTTAAGAGCAAGCTGCCTAAGGGTTACGACCAAGCAGCACTTACTACTCCCAAGCCAATTTTCACCAAAAAGTAAACCAAACTTAAAAAAACTGCTTAACGAGAGCTAACTGATTAGCATTGATTTGAAGTTAATGAGCACTCAATTTCAGTTGGGCTTGCTTTTGTGTTGTTGGTTTGTTTTTTTATCGCTAGTCCATTTTTTTAAATGCGGCACCGCAAAGTACGCCACGTGTTTTAATGGGGCTCCCGTCAAGGGGCCGCGCGGTGCCTGTTGAGCAAATTAATTAAAATACTAAGGAATTTGCCAACTGACCAGATCTAGAGTTACCCGACCACCGGCCACGCAACAACAAAAGGAAATTCTATTTCAATTAGTGGGAAAATTGCTAAAACGCTGTGCAAACAAAAGACTTTTGACTAACAATAGCGACAACAGCAACAATAAACGCAAACACGGCCCAAGTAAAACAACTAACTGAGCTAAAGTCAAGAGTGACGATCTAGGTCCTACCCTGTACACTTTGTTTTGGAGATTTGTTGTTTGTATTAAGAAAATAAGATAAAATAAAACTTGTATGATATGCAAAATAAAACCTTAAAGCCATACTTTTTAAATAGTAATATTGATAAGTCCCAAAATATCTTTTTAATTGAAAATGATGATTGAACAAAAAAAATAAAAAATAAATGGATGTTTTTTGCCTGTCTCAAACATATGCACGACCTTATGATTCCCCTTTGCAAATCATTTCTATCTGTGTAGGGTATGGATGATGGTTGATGAGGGGTTGAAATGCCAGCAAATTTTAGATCGAGCACGTTACCCACAGGGACGGTGCACTCACCTGGAACCGATGACTTTCTTTGATGCCTCAACCGGTGAAGCGGTTGTTGCTGTGGGGTAGGTGGTGCTGGGGTTGGCGGGTCTTTGCTCTTGCTTTGGCACAGCTGCTTCGTACACAATGGCTGGTTGCATGGCAGGAGCATCGTTCCTGTGGCTGGACGTGCTCGATGTGGTCAGATAGGTGTAGATTGGCTGCTTCGACTGTTGCAGTTGCTGGTGTGTGTTGATGTTGCTATTATTATTAGTGCTGGTGTTGGTGTTGGGATAGGCCACGACAACGACAGCGCCCATCGTCAGGCACAGCCCGAGCAGCTGTAACTTGCGCAGGCAACGCATTGTTGTTGTCCTGCTAGCACAAGTCCTAGTTCTAGTTCTTCGTTCTTCCGGGCTCTGTGATGATTTTCTGTTTTGGCGCGTTTGTTTTTATTTGAGCTTCGGACTTATCCAAAAAATAAGCCTGCTCTCAGCTCCGTGTGACCCTTTGTGGTCCGGTAATGTCGGCAGTTGAGGGGTGACTGTTGCGTAAACATTAAACAAGGCTAAGCTGCAAAGTAAATCAAAACAAAAAGAAAAAATAATGCAATGTTAGTAAAAACGAAGAGATAAAAAAAAAGAAATCAATATTTATTATGTTAACTGTGTTGCTATGAAAATAAACATAAAATTAAGAAAACTGTTATTGGGCTTTCAAGCGAGCTTAAGCATCTCTATCTCTGTTGTTTGGCATGCTTTTAGTCTGCCATAATCAGGTAACCAAGCCAATTGCCCAGCCATCTGAAGCCCAAAGCCGCAGCACGCTAATGCGCCTGTAATTATGCTAATAATAACAAGCAGCCACATGACTGCCAGCTCTCGTACAAGTGTGTGTATGTAAAACCGAAAATTTCTTCGGAGCCAGCTGCAGCCATCGCGACTTCTTTGCAACTAAACATGGTTTCAATGCAGCTTCCTGTAACCTCAAAACTCTCCCAGGAGTGAAGTGCTCAGCAATTTAGACATAAGATGCCAGCATATGCATATTCACATCTATTTGTAGCCTAACGCAGCAGCTGCTATTGTACTTTACTACACACAAAGAAAAAACACTGTAAATCGTGCAATTTACACTTAAATTAAAAAATTTTTATTTGAATTTCTTTTAGTTCGATGTTTGCCATTTTAAAACTTAATTTTAGCATAGAAATTTTTATTTCAAAATTTTTGTACTTGATTTCAAGTGTCAACATATCAATTTATGCACAAAAATATTTGATTCAAATATTGTTCATACGGAATTTTATGATGAAAATTTTCTTTATAATATTTGGGATACCTTAAAAACAAGTAATCTTGAGTTTTTTGATTTTTATTTTCTAGCTGCGTTGACTTTATATGTCAGGAGCATAACTTAACTTAACTTAACTAAAAGAGATCGAAATTTGATTAGTTGGAACTTGCCGAATACGAAATATGATGGCCCGCCAAGGGATTCGAATCAAGAATTTTTGGTCCCTAATCGGACGCCTTAGCCATTGCGCTGTTGCCGAACATATTTCGTACGCAGTTAGCTATAAAGTAAAACGAAAAAGTTTCGGGACGGAAAAAGATGCTCGCTGTTTTTATAAATACAGATCGTACTTATTTTAAATATGAGGAGTGCTGGAATTACATGTGGTTGAATCTTATATTAAATATGAATCACTTTGTGTTTTAAATTAATAATGCTTTTAATTATTATTTTACAATTTATAATTCAAATTAAAAATATTTTTTTTTATTATAGAAGTACACTCTTTAATTCTTATACGACTAATACAGAATTATTGAATTAAAATAATATATTTAAAAATGGTCGATTTATAATTTTATTTCAAGTGTCACTGTCAAGCTACATTTTTTCATTTAAGGTTTAAGTAGTTGTCAATTAAATCAAAGTTTTTAACATTATTTTTAAACGAATCGATTAAATTTGTTATTTTACAATGATTAATTCTTAAATCAAAACAAAAATGATTTAAAATCAAAAATCTTAAATATGAATTCAAAATAAAGTTTGATTTCACGGTGCATTTTTATGCATATACAATGTATTTCATACATACTATGTTTATGCAATGTATACATAATAAGAGACTTTAATCAATTCTTTGATCATTTGTCATTTGTGTCTTGTAATTGCAGAGTGTATGTGTTTGTATGTTGCACCCAGTTCAACTGTGAGACCATTAAACGTCTCCAGCTAGCATGCCAAACATAAATAAGTTGTAGGCCAAATAATTTATATGCCCTACATATCTAGCGAGTGCGTGACAGATATTCAAAAGAATGTTCCTTGCACGAAAACAGTATAAAAACAATTTCAATTGCTATTTTCACACCAAATTTGGTGACTCTAGCTCGAAATTTGTAATAAGTGGAGAAAGGGGGGCTGGGGGTGGTATTTGTGGGTGTGGCATCCAAATTTGTGATGCAGATCTTTGTGGAATGTCAATTGCTATCTTCATACCAAAATTGGTGACTCTAGCTCGAAAAATGTAAAAAGTAGGGAAAGGGGGGCGAAATGGAGGGCGTTGCTTTAAAACTTTGATGCAGATTTTTGGGGGTCGTTGCCAGCTATCTTCCTACCAAATTTGGTGGCTCTAGCTCCACAACTCTGGAAGATACACGCATTCCCGTTTTTGACGAAGCGTTGGGGTGGATGGGGGCGGCTAGGGCAGTATCGGTGGGCGTGGCATCCAAACTTTTGATGCAGTTTTTAGGGGGTTGCGAGTAGCTATCTTGGCACCAAATTTGGTGGGTATAGCTCAAAAACTGTGGGAGATATAGGCTATTTTGACTTTAAAATGCGGTGGGGCTGGGGGCGGAATGGGCGGGCGTGGCTCCAAAATTTTTGATGTAGTTTTTTGGGGGTTGCTAGTAGCTATCTTCTTACCAAATTTGGTACTTCTAGATGTAAGGATGTGCGAAATATGTGGATTTATCGGTTTTGAGTTATCGAATTTATCGATTTGCCAGCCCCCCAGTTATCGTAGAACCTCCATCTTGACACTTTAGTTTACTATCCCATAGATAAAGAGAATTGGAAAGTTTCAAGTCTCTAGCTTGAAGGGTGTGGAAAAAAGTTGCAACCATACGGACGGACAGACGGACAGACGGACAGACGGTCAGACGGACAGACACCATGACGGACATTGCACAAAACCAATATACTCTTTACCTTCGGTATCGAGTATAACAAGTAAGAAGGCTCTAGTCGGGAGAGCCCGCCTAGAAGATACCCTGAACCCAGTTGCAATAAATATATTAAATTTATAATTGACTTTGGTATACTGACTTAACTTCAATCGATTAAACTAGATATCTCCGGCGTTTCTTAAAATTCACGAAGGACATTGCACAACATTAATATACTGTTTACCTTCGTTATAGATTTGAATTATTCGTTTAAGGCAGCGTTCATGGGAAACGTTTTTGTTCGACCGTTTTTTTCGGTTCATTTCGCAAATCCAACTACCACGGAAACGTCTTTGCATTTTTCTTATTAATATAAAGTTTATGACACTCACAAATTACATAGAAGCGTATTCAATCGGTTCAGAAGATTCAGAGATTAAACCCAAAACCCTCGCAAACACACAAAGTTTCCCTCTTTATATTAATTACATCATATAACAAAATTTTGGAATCCGAATATGTTGTTCCTTACGCGCATTAAAGTAATATTTGAAATAAAAATTGATAAAAGCTATGTTAATAATAACAATAATTTAAATGAGCAAATAACATTTTCATTATCGAATCTGGTATTTAAGACGTCAGTTCAATTTTTTAGACATTCCTTTTTTAAATGTGTAAATACTTTCGATTACAGCATCCCTCTAGGATTTAGAAGATTGGTGGCAGGTTTTAGGATTTGTTTTTGGGTTATGCCACTAAGCTTGTGTGTGTGGTGATAACAAAATGAATTGTCAATGGCGTAATATGCGAAAAACAACAATATGTTAATAAGCGCCAACGCTAACAACAAAAACAACAATAGTAGCATCAACAACTATACCAATAATATGGCTAAAGAACGCGCTGACAACTTAAAGCCTTTGCTGTCAAAATGTTAACAGAAAGCTACAGCGCACATGTTTGCCAGGGTGGGTGTGTGTGAGTGTGTGCACTGAACCCAAAAACTTTTGATACAGCACGTACTCGTAGCTTTGTGTATATATATTACTTATATATGTATTATGTATATAATATCAGCAGCTAAACAATTTTTGGCCAGTGCGAAAAAAATCGCGCATAAATATCAAAAAATACGATAAAAATATGTTGGCTGGCTTAAGCCTGTGTGTGATGCTTATATGGCAAAACTGTGGTCGAATTACCATAAATTGTTTAAGTATTTGAACATAACGTTTAGTATTTTGAGAACCGATTTTAGGCAGCTGCCGATGATTCTTCTTCGGCATTTACAAGGATATCGACGTGATGGCAGAAGCAGAGCGGACGGTAGAGAATGGAAAAGCGTCTGGATCGCCAGTCATGGCCGTAACTTGACAATTGATTTGTAACGGTAAATTACGAAATGTCTGCCATCTGAGGTTTACAGCTAGAAGAGAAAAACAATGGGAAAAACCTCAACCTGACATTGAAAACGTAAATAAAATGCGAGAACCAAAAAGCAGGTGTTAACGGTTAAAAAGGAGTGGAATAGTGGGCAGCCTTTTGAAGACTGAATGCTTGGCATTGTCTGCATGACAATGACACTGAGTGACGTGACAAGTGGACGACACACATGCACTAGAACAAGCAAAGATAGAGAGAGAGAAAGAGAGAGAGAGACACATATTCAAAGTTACAAAACCAGAGCAAACACTAGAAGAAAGTGCGGTCGTTCAGGATTGGGTTAAGGGCAAAACGAGCACAAGATTGAACCTGACAGCTGTAGGAACAAGCAAATGGACCAAACAAACACACACACACACATGGACATACTCATTTTGAAGGTTTGCTTAAACAAATCAGCCAGACATTTCGGACGGCTGGTGTCAGGCATACCAAATTAGTCCTGATGTCACTAGTAGTAGTAAATCGTTGCTTCGAGTAATGCAGAGGGCGTTAGGAAAATAAAACGAAAAACAAAACTAACCAGCCACGATGCATCACTAGTCGCTAGCTAATCGTTGCTTGGTAATGATAGAGTCGCTAAGCAAATAAAACACAAACAATCAAAGCGACAAGGAACAGAACAAGACAAAGCGTGTGTGACAAGTTACTGTTATTAACTGGTTATAACCAGAATTTGTATTTTGTTTAATTTGATTGTCGCGAGCGCATTTTGGTGCGTCATTAGTGAAAGTTATCAGCGAGTGCGGGTCTCTATTTTACCATATTCATTAATTAATAAATCATTTCTGTACCATAATTGTAAGTACATATTGATATTATTTAAATAAACGTAGAATAAAGTTAAAATCAAACAAAAATGAATTTGCGACGTTGAGCTACGTTCAGTGTTTTAACAAGAGGTGGCTGAGTAAAGTTTTATTCAGCAACTGCTCCGGGAGAAGTCGGAAACAGACGAGCTTGCAAATATGTTTCCAATTTCAACAAAGCAGAATTACTTAATTTGGATAAATCTATTGAACTCGGCAACAAGAATATAAATGTAGTATAGATGATTTTATTATTCTATAATGTTTTTTTAAATCAAATTATACTTATTTCAGGTGAATATGATGGCAGGTTACTTGGTCCTTCTGGGCCAAATCAATTTAAAATACATTTTAACGGATGAACTTTCATGGAGTACAACGTAGATGGTGTTTTGGGGAAGAGCCATTAAAATATTAGTTTTTTTTACATCGTTAATAGGTAAAAAAAAAGTAAATGACATCATTCAATTAATTTATCTCTTTTTTTTTTTTCTGACACATTTTTTTAGTGAGGGGAGCCGGAGCTGCGTAGGCGATGCACTCCAAAAAAAAAATATTAAGAAAATAATATTAAGCCTAGTATTTTGTAATTTGTAATTTTATTTAATTTTCCTTGTGCTACAAGCTATACACTTTTAATTAATTAACATTTAACATAGTAGCACTTTTTTATTCAAATTTAAAATAAATTAATTTTGTTAATATTTTAATGACATGTGTTCGTTTATATTTTGTATGGCGTAAATGTAGACTTGTCTAGCGAATAGTTGTTTGGGGCTACGTCTAGCCTTGGCCCCGGGAATAGCGATGATCCTCGGAGGCCTGGCGAAGCCTACGAGAGTTGTGGGCGTCTACTTTAGCCTGGGTTGCCGCGTACCGCTCGGTACCTCTGCGGATTTGATAAATTTGTATATTGGTGGGGGTGCGCCTGTTTGGTGAGTCGCCGGGCGCGCAGGGTTACATATACAAAATATATACCAAATACACACCGCAAATACTTTTGGGCATACAATAAATCAAATGAGAAGATGACAAAAGAAAAAAGTGTATTTATTCGAAATGACATTTTGAGCCATGTGGGTGACAGTTTTTGTTTAGCACAAGAGCCGGAAACAATTTTTGATGGACAAAGGTAGACCGAACAGTTGACTTTGCACCTACTTGAGTGTATACGCTATGCTATATATGTATACATTATATATATGTATGGAAAAGGGGCATTCAAATAGGCTGTGTGCTAAATAATACTTTGGACATGAGCTTTAAATAAAATTAATCCTGTAAAAATGTTAAATTCTATATCGCTGTGATATATATATATATATATATATAGTGTATATAAAAACCTATCATATTATACATAAATATTTGAAAAAGAACTAGTTAAATAGTTGTTGATTTCTATGAAGGACTCAGCACAAAATATACACTTAATGGCCGTTTAAGATATTCAGTCAAAAGTATACTCTAGTAACCAGAAACCAACATACAAGCCAGACAATTGCCATGTTGCGTGTGAGGCTAACCCTTATCGCCTTAAAAAAAATAAAAAATTTAAACAACAACCTATTGAGCCACTCCCATACAAACAAGCACGTTTAAACACACACACTCGAACACATTTCTTTGTAAAGTTGAAAACTGTTTTGTCCATGCGTTGACCGCTTGTTGGCCAGCGAAAATTTGTCACGTTTCGGTTGAGGAAAATTAAGATTTTCACCACCACTTGAACTTATTTTGGTTTGTTTTTTGCTTGTTAGAAATAGATTTTTCAGTGAGTTCAGCTTACTGGATTTTCTTGAAGTTGTTCTCAATCAGTCTTCGTTTGCTGCGGGAAATTAAAGCAAATTGCATTAGACTTTTATTTGAACGAAAAGACTTTTAATCGAAGTCTCTTTACTTTTAAATTGGCAGATACACAGTCAGTACAGAATACACTCGTAGTTCACGCATTGGCAGTCAGTCGACCCTGTAAGCATTGCCTCCACTGAACACCATATCCTACTACAGTCAACATGCAATGCAGTTGAGTCTCAGTAAAACATAAGCAAGTTTTGAGTATGATTCTTGCGATTTCTTAGGTCGAATACCCTGTTAGCATTTAAAAGGGATATGGAAGGAGGCCATGACAAAAAAATCTTTTTTAGAAGTGTTTTATTACTGGAAGAAAAAAAAAATTTTTTGTAGAAAAAAAAAAAAAATATTTTTTTTAAAAAAAAATTTCTAAAAAAAAATAGTTAAAAAAAAACAAAAAATTTAAAAATTTTTTTTTATAATTTTAAAAAATTTAAAAAAAAAAAAAAATTTTTTTTTTTTTTTTTTTTTTAGCTAACCTTATGCACATTTTATTCTTAGCATAATCTTGACCCATTCAAATGTTGATTTAGTATTTGTATCCTTTTATTAAAAGGGAAAAAAAAAAAAAAAAAATAAAAAAAGTAAGTATATTTTTTTTTTTTTTTTTTTTTTTTTTTTAAAAAATTTTTTTTTGGAGGGGGGGGGAAAAAAAAAAAAAAAAAAAAAAAAAAAAAAAAAAAAAAAAAAAAAAAAAAAAAAAAAAAAAAAAATTTTAAAATAAAAAAAAAAAAAATATATTATTTTCCTTTGAAAAAAAAAAATTAAAAAATTAAAATCCCCAGTAGGCGTAGAAACCCAATCTTAAAAGAGATATTTTCAAAGTTTTATGTTTTTACCTTAACCGTTGTCGAAGAAAACTGCGTTCATACAGACGGACAGACATACGAACGGACAGACACCATGACAGACATTGCACAAAACCAATATACTCTTTACTTGCGGTATCGAGTGTAAAAATGTAGTGCACCAGAATTAAGTGCAACAATACATATACTATATTCAACATATCTGACAAAATTGTAAATGGTAACAGTTAGTCAAGCATTTTGCTACTGGAATAGTCAGGAAACGCAGCCAAGTGTTAGCCGACATTTACACGCTCCTGCTGCCGATATTTTTTGTTGTTGTTGTGTGCCGCTGTTGATACTGTGCTGCTTCCGTAAGAAACTGTTCTTGCTTGTGTCTAAGACGGCACAGCCATGGCCACAGAACTTGAAAACCAATGGCTTCTACGATTGCTGCCACTTCTACTGCTGCTGCTGGGTCGCAATGGTGCGCGCACTTTCGCACTTTTACGCTCTCGTGGGCCTCAAGTGTGGATTGGCGCTAGCTACACTAACAAAAGTTTATCGCTTTGTTTCCTTTTCCGTTACGCTGGCGTTACGTATACGTATACGTAAAAGGACGGCGCGGAGTTGCTTGCTCCCTAAAGAGTAACCTCCAGACGCTCATAAGATGTAATTTCAGCGCTTTGTGCGGGTTGTGTAAGGGCAGAGACTCCGCACAATTTTACCTAAGTTAGCTCGGCAAAGCCAAAGTTTTCCCACAGAACATTTGATTTTATTTATTTATTTCGATTTGTGCGCTTTTCTTTGTGCCAACTTGTGCTGTTGCTAATACTGTTGCTGTTGTTGTTGTTGTTACTGTTGTGGCTGTTTCTTCTGCTTTTGCGTTTTTGGCCTACGTAACAATTTCCTTCCTATCGCTGCCTCCGCTTATGCCGCTGGCATTTGGATGCCGCTTGCTTTCTGTGCTAATGTGCATTTCATTTTCCGATTTGCCACTGCCACTCAATTCGTTGGCCATTTTGCAATGGATGTGCGTGTGTCTGTGTGTGCTTGTGTGTGCCCAGTCAACAGTGTTGTGTTGTGTATGACATATATTGTTTTTGCAAAAGGTTTCTTTACTTTTCTTTGGTTTCCTTGGCGCCACAGGAGCCACTTAATTTCCAACTTATATTCCAATCACGTGCATATCTATGCCAATCTTTATTTTGCTTTTGCAACTTTTAAGCTCGTTTCCCGTTTACTTACCCACACATCTTTCGATGTCTATTATTCTTATATCATACATACACCAGAGTATGTCCTGTTTTTTTTTTCACTTCATATTTATTGTCTTTGCGAAGGGTCGCATAATTTTCTCACTTAATAAGTAACGCATTGAAGATACGAGCTGATTTAATGAAATTGTTATCTGAACCTTTACATATGTTAACATAATTTTTGTTTATTTTGTACTCCTTATTGTTTGAAACATCTGGTTTGATTGAGATTTTGTTTGTATATTTGTATAATATTTCAGCCGTTCTCATAGAAAATATAATTGGATTCTTTGTATTCCATGTTTTATTTTTTTAACTCACAAAAGAAACTTTGTTTTTAAATATTTACTTTATTATAGTTTTAAATAAAACAAATAACATTAATAGTACGATTTTACTGACTAGCGGAGTAATATATGGTCCTGTTTAAATAATAAACGTCTGTGTCCTTTCCTAAATACTTTTTAACGATTATATAAAAAAAATCATTGTAAGATATAATATAGTTTTTCTCAAACTTTTACTGCGTGGCTTTTAAATATCGGCAAGGGTATTTTTAGTTTGGAAACTCTTTTAGTATTTTTTTTGTTTGTTCTCTTACCCACATACAAACATAGATACATGTTGATATTTTTATACCTAATGTCGTTTTCCTCTTCTTGTTTTTTGCAATTTTTTGTTGGCTTTGAAACCTTATTATTGTCTTGCGCGTCAACACGGCACACATGAAGCATGTCTATTATAATATCTATAATTTTTGCTTCTTTTGGTTTATTTTCTTTTATACATATGATTTTTTTTTTTTGCTTTTATGTCTGTGGCATATGTGCGAATATTTTTGATTGGTCAAAATGTGATTTTGATTGTAAGTGGAAATGCTGTAGGCGTTTTTACAATTGCTGAGTTGGCTTGCCAGCATGGCCAACAGGCAAGTTGGCAGGCTTAGTTTTCTGGCTTTTGGCTTCGGTCACATTGTGTGCTGTCGTCTGGCCTGCAACTGACACCTAAACTGTGGCCACAAAAGCGCACACACTTCAATATAAATCCTCGCCAAGATGCCCAAACTTTAATCTTAGCTTTTTCTGGTTTGTTAGGTTACAATAAGCTGACTGGAATGATTTGGTGGGTGGTTGGTAACTTGTGTTGGAGATTCGATATGCGTTAAGAGCTGCCCAAAAGCTCACATTGTCGCATTGATTTCCGCACAAAATCCAAACACGTTTCACAGCTAACAGGGGAGAGTTGGAGGCAACGCCCAACTGTCTAAAGTTATGAGGCCAGAGCGTGCAAGGGATTAAACACGTGGCAACAACTTGGGCTGCAGCATTTTAATATATAACATTTGTGACATTAATTAGCAAAAAAGTTTCAATGTCTTAGCGCCAGCCAGCCATCCAGCTCGTATACGTGAGCTGTGCCACAATTGTTTGCTTGCGTAGCTGCAACTTGGTGCAGTATGGTTGGGGCAAGCAACTTTTTGATTGCCATCATTTGACAAAATGGCGCGTGCATTGCTCATTTGCATTCTGCATTTTGCATTTGCAGCTTAACCTTATGCCCTCGGTTGAATTTTGATTTGGCACACATTCCCATTGAATTGAATTGAATAATATCGCAGCTTTAATTAATTGCATACACTGGCAACAGCAGCTGCAATCAGCTGCCACAGCAGCGCTTTAAAAATTAATAAATTGCTTCAAATTAAGTAAATGTGCAAACAGTCAATGCAATCCCTAAACCGCCCCCCAAAGCCGGTCAGCCTTGTGCGTCATGTGGCATTCGCGGTTGCGCTCGCATTCACATTGATAATGGCTTAAATATAACGACAAACAGCAAACGTAAAGGGCAACAACAGTGCCATCGACATTCACATTGCCAGCGGCATTGGCATTTTTTTCCCAACCAGAGGCCTGGCACTTAATCCATTATGCAATCGCTGCCATTATCACTTCTGTAATATATTTATTGTAGTCGTAAAATATTTTGCATATACATGACAAAAAATGCTTGCGTTGACAACTACAATGCAAAGGACTTATTCTCAGATAAACGAATATGCATAAGTAATATCAGAGATTGTAGCGAGCGAGGTATCCGATTTTAACAAAGTAAATTAAATATTTAAATACAAATTGTATGTAGAGCAAACGTGCCAGGTTCTTCAACACTGCAGTTAATTATATTTATGGAATGCCCCTCCGTTGACAGTTATTTATTGCTGATCGTTTTACAATGTGCGCGATGGACTCTTAGTGATCGTTAATTCGTGCTCTGTCAGATATGACAACTTCTCGCTCAACTCCAACTGGGTCTTGACCATGGCGGAGAGTGCAATGCTCATCAGCATATCGCGCACATTTTGATTGAACATGAGATGAAACGAGTCTGCATCCATCAGAGGCACTGAAGTCAAAGCATCGTGCAGATCACGCCCAATTTTATTATTAGGCAGTCGTTTGCGGGCAAGTACATCGTTAATATAACGCAACACCAGATCCAGTTTCTGCTCCAGCTCATTTGTCGCATCGACAACATGCATCAGTTCGGGCAACAGGCGGTCAGGCTGGTTGTTCAGAGTCAATGCGTGCTTTTGCATGTGGCTCAGTGCGGCATAATCATCCAACTCCTTGCCCATCTTCAACAATGGCAGCTGAGTGAACAATAAACCCTTGGTTCCGCCGGGCACTCCAATTGGTACGCCGCAATAGAGACGCGATTTAAGCCTGCCACCTCGCAACGTTAGATCTACCAGCAAATGCAATGGCTGTGCATCCGCTCCGCATTCGCGTGCATAATACGCATACAAGGCGGCTGAGGAGCGCGAAAGCGATTTGGCTGTGCTGTACCAACCGATGATCTTCTCCTCTGGATTGTTGATCTGGTTCAACGCCAACATTTCGGAGGCATACTGTTTATTTAGCTTAAACTGCTCCACCTCGCCAATCTGCTGCTGCTTGTGCAGCACTATATAGCTATTCGTTATCTCAATTGTGTCGGTGCTTTTGTCGCGGCGACCCAACAATGTGCCGACAACCATTTCAGCCGACTTTGGACGACGTTCGTAAGCGGCGATTATTTGGAACAATACTAGCGGTTGCAGGCGCACCTTGGTCTGCATTTTATAGTAAGATATCGACATGCTTAAAAATTTTTTAAGGCACAATTAGTTTCTAATAAATTGTGAGCACTTTAAGAAAGCTGCGTTATGTTAGCTGCGCTAGATTTGACGTTTAGTGCTGTAAAATGTTTGTATCAGTGCTGTTACACGCTTGATTAGAACAACTTGGGGTGTCATAGCAGGCAGCTATTGTGCGAATTTCTAGTTGGAGGTGGGGTGATTTTTATTTCCTACAACGATTTTTACTGAGAATTGAAAATCTATCATATCACACGACAAGTGCTGTAAAATGTGTGCATCAGTGCTAACCAAAAAGAATATACTTATATACATAAGTACATTCCTGTTGTCATTGGATCACTTGAAAGCGTCAGAAACTTCTTCTTTGTCATTGTTGCAAATTTGGTTACTAAAGAGCATATCCTTTATGTCTTGCAGGTCCTCTAGTCTTGTTTGCCCCTGTTACTTCCACTTCCACTTGGTAGAACGGCCATTGCGCTTGACCGCCAGTCCGGGTTTCGACATATGGAAATGCGATGAAATCATAGTACAAGGAGCATGGGAAACGTTACGAAGTGCCTTGCAAACACGCTGATTTTGCTAGAAAATTTGAACAACACCAAAGTTTTCAATTTATAATCAAAACAAGTGAGGCAGAGAAGGGCTAGCAAATGTCCTGCAGGACTTGCTGATTAGGGCAGTGATCCTAATACATACAAAGTCTTTCAGTTTTTTTATTTGCTAGGTTTTTTCTATTTGTTTGGGCCTTGGCCCTGGCACATCCATTCATTCAATCATCATGCATTCATGCATTCACTCGAGCTAGTAAAAAAATAAGAAAAAAACAAAAAAAAAAAACGAGAGGGATTTTAAAAGGTGCGCAAAATCCTTTTTACGTATTCAGCAAACAGAAGCAACAACAAAAAAGTTGTCGTGTCCTTTCATGGCTAAATGCGTTTTCTTGGTTAGAGATAGTGGCTGGTGTGTTTGTGTGTGTGTGTTTGAAAGGATTAGGTATCCCAGCATTTTTATGATTATACTCATCCCCATAGCTGGGGTCTGCGATGACGCCTCTGAATGATGGCCATAATGCAGACACACGCTGCGCTTAAATCGTCCGAGTCCTGACTCTGACTCCCTTTGAGTTATGACTAGCACAATTTTTTTTAAGCTTTATCAGCTCGGTGTGTTTAAGTGTTTGCGTGTGTGTGTGTGTCGTATGTGTTTTGTGTTCTCTAAATTAGTTTCAGTTAAGAGTTTGTGGGCGAAGGCAACGTGACATGTCCGCTGATTAGCCACTAGATCATTAGTTGGCAGTTAGTGTAACCTTTTCTGTTTTTTTGTTGAACTATGACTCAGCTAAGTATATCAGTCATGTTAATTAAGTGAATGGTCAGTGGTTAACATAATATATGCGTAGTTGGGCAAATTAAGGACATTTGAGACGCCCAAGTGAAGTTATATCTATATTAAATTGCATTTAAAATTTTCGAATTTGATGGCAACCGACAACATAGAGCAACCCACAATCCACAACCTACAAACTACAACCGACAACTGACAACACAGGAACGAGGACAGCAACATCACTTAGCAGTTGAAAATATGCTACACTTGGCCCAGCGGCAGTTAGTTTCTCTGTAACGTACCGTACATACTCCAACTGCGTGCCCAGGAAAGCAGCAGCAGGAACCCGTCTCCCTACTGCAAGAGGCGTCTATTAAACATGAGCTCACAAACACACACACACACACAGCAAGATAAAATGAACGTCAGGTGCGGATGCGGGTAGTGGGTAGAAGAAGAGGAAGAAAAAGCAATGCATGCCTGCCTGAAGAGCTGCTTCCTCTTTGGCAGGGAGAGCTGTTTACATACACATACACACACACACACACACATACAGAAAACCAAAACCAAATGCAAAGGAGCGTAGCCAGGATGCCCGAGCAGTTGGCCAAGCCAAGCGAGCGTGTTAACAGTCAGCAGCTTTTGAGCCAAAGGCGAAAAAGGTATGTGCGAACATTTTTCATGTGAATTTAGCTGCTGCTGCTCAGGCGGCGACTATCTCATCGTGGCTGGGCTTAGCATTTGGCTAAGTTGGTTGCCGCGTCCTGGCCAATGGGCCCTGGCAATGGCCGTTAAACGCGTGCGCTGCAGATAAGATTCTATTTGCTGTCACAATTGCCGCTGCCGACGTTGTTGGCAACTGATGACAAATACCCACAGGGAAGAGCACTTGAGCGCCCCACCTCTCTCTCTCTCTCTCTCTCTCTCTCTCACAATACCATTCTTTGCAGTATACAACGAAAATGTTTGCTAAAACGTGCAAACTGTAATGAAGATTTGTGCCTGTGCCTGTGCCCCTAATGATGGCTTTAAATATGTTGAATGTGTGCTCTTTAAACTTGCCGAAACTTGGAACTGCAATGTGGCCCTTTGTGTGTTGTCGTTTAATTATTACTCGAGTCGAAGTTTTTCGTTGTTGCTCTGTTTTTGATCAATTTGCAGGAAGTCGATTAAGTTTTGCCTGCATTTGAACGTTAGCCATATCAAAGTTCTCAACCAGTTCATGAGCCGCTGCTGCGATTATTTCTCTTTGTTGGCAACAAACATGCGCCGCTGCTGCTGTTGCTGACCCGCATTGACATAGCCATTTAACCAACCATCCATTCATCCCACCCTTTCATCTAAACACCCCAACTACACTCAACCATAATTTAGTGGCTCGCTGTTGAGTTTCAGTTTCGTGAAAGCTGCTTTACCTATTTAGCATAATTTTTGTTATACACTCAGCGGCTGTTGCTGACGTGGCTGCTGCTGTTGCTGCTCTTGCAGCCTTGGACGCCAGCAACAGCTGCCTGGGTCCTTTGGCTTGCGGCGCATTTTGGCCACTTTTGTGCATCGCTTTCTCTCTCTCTTTAGACATTAGCCTGCTGTTTAATATTTTTTGTGCAGGTGAAGCGGTGCTGATGCTGTTGCTGCTTCTTCATTTTTTTCCCTCCATTCCTCATTCACTATTTTGTGCAATTTTGCATGCCAAATTTTGTGGATATAAATGGGTAGCAAACACACACACACACACACACACACAAACACAGACACACACTGGGAAGCTGTTGTTGACACAGTTAAACGTTGGCCATTTATTATGCGAATTTATTGCGGCGAGGGGAACGCAAACTGCAGTTGCAGTTGGCCACACGAGCCTTGAGCCAAAAATGTCTTGGATAACTTAATTAAGGCAGTGCGTATACAGTTTACATACACGTGTATGGATATGTATGAACAAGCTTATGAACTTTGGAGCAGACTAATGCATGCAAACACAGATACATATGCACGTGTGTGTATGTATGTTTGTATATAGACTAGCACCCTGTTAGACACACACGCAACGAATTTTCGCACTCGCGTAATTTACCAAATAAGCGACGTGAGAATTTGTCTGAGTTTATATGTATGTGTGTGGGTGTAGGACACATACATATGCCTGGCAAATGTCCGCCACTAGCGTTCAAAGTTTACCTTTGGTTTTTGGTGCAAATTTGATTTGGCTGCGCCTCTGACGAAACTTTAACTTGCATTTTCGTTGCTGCTGCTGATTCTACTGCATGCCTGATTTTTGGCAATACATGTATGTATGTGTGTGTGTGTGAGAGAGTGTGTACGTATGTATGTAGTTAATTTGCGGTAGAATGCAGCTGCTTTTCGGGCTGCTACTGTTGCTGATGCTGGTTTGACAACACACACATGCATATACTTACTAAAATGGAGCTAGAGAATGGGTGTGTGTTTGTGTGTGTGTGTGTGTGAGCGTTTGAGCGTGTATGCGCATCTTTGCCACTAAGTGGCGCAAAGAGCTGGTGTGGCACCGCTAACAGCTACTAAAAACTCAATTACCAGTCAACTCATTTTCCCAGCTCACACTTACACAAACACACCACCAGCCAGACACGTACAGGCATACAGCTTACTGAGCACACCGGTGTAGGTGTGCACAGGGTGTAAATTGAATTCTTACTTTGAAAATCTGAAGTATTTAAGTTCCATTAGGACCAGTTACTTCCTATGTATGTCCCTTAACGCGAGCCAGACTTAAAGAATGCGTTAAAAATATATTTAGCAAAAAATCAATACAGTTGAATACCATAAATATTTCAAATATATAAATTGTTAGTGTTTCAAAGTAAATTTAAAATCATTTGTTACTTTAAAAATTTATTTATTCATTGTCTTTAACATGCATAGAAAGTTAATAGAGAAAAATTAGATTATCATGTAATACTTTTAAATTGTTAAACGTTTACAACATATCAAGCAGGAAATATTTTGTTTAAATGTTTCGTTTTGATTTGTTGATTAAAATTTGAAAGAAAATGGTTAAGAAGTATTTTAATAACTGTTTTATTTAATTATTATTATTACAGTTATGTACTTTAAAAATTCTAAATTTTAATTGTTTAATGCATATTTAAGGTAACAAATTTAATGCACTATTTTCCCCAATAGCCTAAATAGGTTTTCAAAACTTTCCATCATGGCAGCCCGCACATAGTATTATAAATTAGGGCATCAACAGCAGCAGTGCAGGATGCTTTGAGCAAGAGAATCGAAGGCAAGGACGGGTGGCAACAGTTCAAACCAGGTAGCAGCTGACGTCCGTTTCACCTTTAGTGTGTGCGGCTTGTAACTAATTGCAAATTAGCGCCACCCATTTTTGTGGAGTAGACTGCCTCTTCTCCTCCCACTTTTTGCACACAAAATATGTGCATGTGGTATTAAAATATGTTGGATAAACTTTGCTCAAGTAATATGCGCTCAAGGCTGATATGCAATTGCAATTCAAATTCATACGGGGTAAAGTTTTGCTTAACTAAAATTCAAATGGTGGCGCTTTAAAACGCTATTAAAACGCGCACAAACAACGTACACGATACTGACCCACATGGTGTGTGTGTGTTGCAAACCCTGACAAACTCTGACACTCTCCACCCTTTTCCCTCATGGTTGGTAAGTAAGTTATCCTCTTTGCCCCTCTTGTAAGTTGTTTGCGAGACTGCAAGCATATTTTGGGCAACATTTTGTGCGCACATTAATTTATGCAAATAGTTGAAAAATATTAATGGCTGCCTGGCAGCTGCTTGCTGGTGCTAGCTTTGCGGGAAAGGGTCCAGAGGGACAGGGCGACGGGGCGCTATAAAGCTGTTAACTGAACTTTGAAGTAACACAACAACATTTTTGCTCAAAACTAGAAAGGGGTGGTGGGTGTTAAGCGACATTTAAATTAAATATTTATATCTTTTAAAAGTTGTACAATTTCCGTTACATTATGGCGCATAAAAGCCAATAAGCCTCACAAATACAAAAACTCAGCGCCAACTGTCGAACACAAAACTTAATGCCAAGCTCAACAAACACACAGCACGCATACACACACAGATAGATATACTAAGTTTGTGTGCCTGAAAGCATACTGCACATACATATGTATGTATACATGTGTAAGTAAGAGCAAAATGGCGAACAAAAAATAAACTTATGGCGCACTTCCGCCAATAGTCAAACATTTCATTTTATTTCATTCCATTTGAATTCGTTTTACATTCTCTCGGCGCCTCATCAACAGAGAAATGGTCAAAGCACTTTCCGAGCATGAAAGTTAAAGTGAAACACAACGGAAATGCTACAGAAGTCAGCCAAATGGCATCAACTTTCCAGCACTGTTTCTTTCTATTTTTTCTCGTTTTTTTGCTGATGTTTTTGTTACCAGTGCCTGGCAAATCAAGTAACAAATTTCCATATTGTTGTTGTTGGTCTGTCGGAAAATGGGCGTTTCCCGTCACAGCACGTCGATTAATTAAAATGGTACGCGAAAAAAGTACAGTCCAATAGTACAGTTCAAACGATAAATGGTCAAAAACAAGGTCAATCGTAATAGGTTCATTAGCCAAAAACACAGCACTAATATACATACCACACATGAAATTCGTTTATCTATCTGTTTTTGTACACCCTGCAGTGCAGCAAAAAATTGTGAAACAATGCCATTCAATGCAAGACATTGCAATGTAATATCCATAAAATATTTTTGGTTTAGATTTTGGATTTTTTTACAAATTTATCGTAATATATATTTTATTTAGTATATATTTTAAACGTTTCATGTTAAAATAAATGTGGAAAAATTTGATTTAAATGATTACTGGTTAAACCTAAAATAAAAAACTTATAGTTCGAGAATCTGCCCACTTTCAAAAAAACTATTGTGCGTGTACCGAACACAGACTTTGTATAAGTTATACAAAGCATTTAATAAATGTTTCACTCAAACAAAATACGCATTAGATAATTTTTTTTATTTTATAATTTAATATAATAATAAGTATGGAAAAATGTTCCAAAAAAATATTTAACAAAAAAACATAAACAATTATTCTTAAATAGGTATTATCGTTAATAAAGGTTTGTGGTAAGAAACAATTAAGTTTAAACACCGTCTAGGTATCTTGTGAAGGTGCCATCAATAGCAGTATATTGTCTTGTTGTTGAGTGTTGTGTAGTGAAAGGAAATATGGACGATATGTATCGATATTTTAAAACAACTCGATGTATAGTTCCAATGTATCTAAATGAACCGATAATGTAAACGCTTCGATGTATTCGATTATCGATTTGCCAGCCTCTCAGTAGGCGTAGAACCTCAGTATTGACACTTTATATGTCCCGGATATAGAAAAAGATATTTGCAAAGTTTTTCTAGCTAACGGTGAGATCGAATCGAATTGAATCCCAAACAGATCTTCCCGTAACTATTACCCCTTAACTTATCTTGTTGCTCAATCAAGTATTTTATTCATGAACCATTTCGTGTTATATGTTCTGACTATAACAAGCTCTATTTCGTTGTCTCTTGGAGGCCTTAATTGCAGTACTAAAATCTATCGCTGTTCTGATTGGGGCTTTCTGGTTTTTCTCCAATCCACGCCACAAATGTTGGACCACTTATTTCTTGTTGAATTTCCCAAGAATTTATATACATATTGAATTTTTTTTTAATTTAATTATTATATATATTTTCATTTTATTTAATTTGGACTTTATTTTGGCTGTTCATAGTAAATAAATAATACCCAATTATTGTATAAATATATTGATGGTCAAAATATTCAAAGAAACATTCAAATTAAATTTATTTGACTTAGACTTGGACACACTAAGATCAGTCATGAACATATCTTCAGTCAAAATATTATCAACATTTAAATATATTGTCACAACAAAACATAACATTAGAACCTTTCTTAATTGAAACCGCATCACCTATTTTAGCCAACCTACGCTTCAATTCATTGGTATCTTTTTACACTATAACAAGCTCTATATCTAACCTAGCTCTTGGTAAATAATCAAAAAATTCATTACTAGCAAGTTTTTTGTTTTTCTTTTCACAGACAAATCCATAAATCGAATAGTTCGTTAGTAAATTTCGCATTTTTACGAGTATTTGCATTCCTCCACTATGTCAATAGCCGGAATGCACCACAAATGCTTAAATATGCATACAAAATTTTATTGATTTGTTCAATTAGCTCTTGCATACAACGAAGCCAGCGCAGCATGCGTTGAAATTATTTTCCACAAAATACACAAAGCATTTGCAGCTGGAAAAATTGGATTGAAAATCAAGAAATGGTATTTGTACTGAGTGTACTAAACATATATACCTATGAGTTAACTACATTACTCATTTATCAATCCATCATTTAAGCTACAAGTAGAAGGCACTTAAGTACGATTGAATAAATTTACTGTTATATTGAATATTTGAAAATCTATGTATAAACCGCTGAAAAAACATAGATGTACAAGTTTTTTTTTTTTTTTTTTGAGCCACTATCATTTAAAACTCGATGCACATTTCGTATACCAAAATCATATCCATAGATGGACGGATGACAGCCAACAATTTGTATTTATTGTAGCTCTTAGAGTGTTGTTCTCACATCAAAGAGGTGCCAACAGAAAAAAACGGTGCAGACGAGTTTGCTGGAATACCAGATTCCCTATAAGCTCAGGGTTTTTTAGGCATCACTTATTAAGAACAAAAGATAAGTAACTGGAAATGTTTTAATTGTTGAATGTAAATATTTGATGTTATGTTACACACATTTAAGCTGATCAAGTGATACCCCTCGATATCGATTTGATTGCTGGAGGGTATGCAAATGAAATGTGCTTTTGCTCTCTTGTATTCAATGCTCAGCATTCAGAACTCAGTATTCAGTGCTCAGTATTCACTGCTCTACACTCAGCTCTTAGCGGCTTAAAAGCTCAATGAGCGAATATTGTTTGATTTTGTTCAACATTTTGCTTGGCATCCTTGTTGATGTTGTTATGTAGTTTTTGTATGCTTGTTTCTGTATCTGTATCTGTATATGTATTTGTTTTGGTCGTTGTATTTCATTTGCATACCATGGGTGGCGAGACACCATTTTTTGCTTTTTTTTTGCCCACTGACGTTTGCAAATAATATCGTTGGCCAAGTTTCTGCTCGTTGCTTTTCAATAAAAACGATGCACTCGGAATATGTTTGGCATCGCGCAAAATATCAATTGAATTGGAATTTGGTAAAGTTACAGGCCCAAAAACTGTTATTAAACACATATGTACATATATACAAAATTATGTTGAGCCAATCAAAAGGGCTTATCAAAACCCTCTAAGCATCGAACAAACATTCATGTGTATACAGAAACTTAAACAAAACATAATTATGATTTTCAATCAAATCGAAATTTAGAAATATTTCAAGTTGAGAACTAACATATTAAATAAGTTAGAGCATATGTTAGCCGCCAAGTAATTTACCAATTCTATTTTGCTTCTAACTATTTAATATAATCGGCAATTTATATTGAATATTGGCAAATAATTCCTCACATTTGCCAAACATTTGAATTTGACGAAAGCCAAATAATTGCCAGCAAATGTGGGTTGGACAAAAATATTTAATATTTTCTAGAGCATATAAATAATCAATCAAAATGGGCTTTAAAGTGACAAAAGCTTCAACTACAAATACCCTGTATTAATAATATTGATGTGGTATTTTAAAGGCAAACAAAGTTTAGTAGACGAATTTAAATTGCTAATAACAAATTGTATATTTTTGAGACGTGTAATGAGTAAAGAGTATTTAAATTTAGAAATGATTGTTGTCTTACCAAATGCAGTTAATTGTTTATCACGGCAAACATTTCAACAGTCAATCGAGCATCTGTAAAATAAAAGTAAAATGCAATTTACATTAGCTCAAACAATAACAATATTGATGTGATTCAATTTGCCACTGCAAAAAAAATAATCAGCTACCGCACGTGTCATTTAAGCCCGACCGCTGGCCCTTATTTAATTAATAAATTGGCAATTATATTTTGTTTGCGGCACTTTCCATTACAAAAAATGAAATTCAAACAAGTGGTAACGTTGCAGTCGGACGCAACCGACTGCGATTTACTCAATACCTGTATAGAAATGGTTAAAAATTGGCCTGACTGCAAAGGGGTAAGGATGCGGCAGGGGTGTACGCTATGGGGGATGTAACTAGCTACATCACCACCAAATTTTGTAACTGTAGCTCAAAAACTCTGCAAGATATGGCGATTTGTCATTTTTAAAGGAAGGGCGGCATGGGTGTGCGGGTCATCAACATTTTTGATACAGATATTTGTTTGATATCATCATCTATCTTTCTACAAAATTCTGAAACTCTAGCTTAAAGCTGTAAAAGGTACACGGATTCCAGTTGCAACGACTGGGGCGGCAGGAGTGAGCGCGGCCTACAAGTTTTTGATGCATGGGATATATGTAAGTGGATTTTTTTAGATTTTCAGCTATAGATTTTATTGATTTCCCAGCCACCCAGAAAGCATAGAAACCCAGTCTTGACACTTTACCTGTCCCACCCATAGAAAAAGTTATTTGCAAATTTTCAAGTCTCTAGCTCGGACAGACAGAATGACGGACATTGCACAAAACCAATGTACTCTTTCATTCGGTATTGAGTTGAAATAGTGTCGAAAACGGCCTGCAAAGATGTTGAAGAGTGCCAGCCGTGTCTAATTGAAGTTCAATGGAAAAATTGCCAAAAGTTAATGATGACATTAAGACCGTCTGACAAATTCCACCAACAAGTCAACACGAATCACAGAAAACATATTGGCGCATAGTTAATTTTGGCTATGCCAAGACTATGATACCCTTCACACAGCCAAATCAATGCTCCCCCTCTTATGTTTCTGTGCAGTTGTTGGTAATTTTTCGCTAATATTTTTACTCTTGAGCGTCATTTACTTGTTCGTGTGCAACAACAACAATTTGACATGTAGGTACACGACAGAGACAACAATTGATAGTACGATATGGTAAATTTGTATGGTGGCTATGTCGTAGAATGCTCCGATCGAAATGAAATTTCATAGTGAACAAACCCGACATGATCTAGCAATCTGTGAAAGTTTCATCAAGATCGGTTCAGCAGTTTGGCCGGAAATCGTGTTGATATGGTAAATTTGTATGGTGGCTATGTCGTAGAATGCCCGATCGAAATGAAATTTCATAGTGAACAAACCCGACATGATCTAAGCAATCTGTGAAGTTTCATCAAGATCGGTTCAGCAGTTTGGCCGGAAATCGTGTTGATATGGTAAATTTGTATGGTGGCTATGTCGTAGAATGCTCCGGTCGGGATGAAATTTCATAGTGAACAAACCCGACATGATCTAAGCAATCTGTGAAAGTTTCATCAAGATCGGTTCAGCAGTTTGGCCGGAAATCGTGTTAATATGGTAAATTTATATGGTGGCTATATCGTAGAAGCTCCGATCGGGATGAATTTCATAGTGAACAAACCCGACATGATCTAAGCAATCTGTGAAAGTTTCATCAAGATCGGTTCAGCAGTTTGGCCGGAAATCGTGTTGAAACAGACAGACGGACAGGGACGACGGACAGACGGACGACGGACGGACGGAAATCAATTCTGAGCTCGTCCTGATCATTTTGTATATAGTTTATGGGGTCTCCCATCATTCCTTTAGCGTTACAGATTTTTGACAAAGTCAATATACCCTGATTCACATGTGAAGGGTATAAAGAAGGGGAGAAGTTTAGGTAGATGAAGAAGACACGAAAGTACTAAAAGAGAAGAGGTAGGCGTTAATAAAATTGAGCTTTGTCTTCAGCATTTTGGCTTAAATGAAAGCGTCAAATGTATTATTTAAAATTCCAGCCGGGTACGTGTGCAAAAAAAAAAGCAGCAGCAAAAAATGTACAAGAATTTAAATGCTCAAATTGAGCAACAATCAACCGAGGGGAAAGAGGCAACAATTTGGTTTTTTGAAATGAGCAAAGAGATTGATTTCATGCAAAAAAAAAAAAGAATAAGCAAGTAAAGAAAAGACAAAATGAAAAGAAGAGAATCAAACAGCAAAAGCGTTGTAAAATAAAACTGGCTGCCGGTTTCAACTGCTGCTGCTGCCGTTGTTGTTGTTGTTGTGTTGTTGTTGCTGCTGTTTGTCTTGGCCGAACAACATCGACAGATTTAACGGGCAAAGAACATGACCAAACACGCCAGACAAGCAGCAGCTGCCGCTGCTCAACAAATGTGGGTCACCTGAATGCGTAGCTTTCAATTTTTATAACGTTCAACAAAAAATACAGCACACACAACAACAACAAAAGAAGAACAAAATAAGAATAATCATCAGGAGAGCTTTGAGATCAATTTAGAATGTGTTCTTTAGAATGGCACTTAAAAGTCCTTTTATATACATATACAGATGAAAAACATATTGGCTGTCTGATAACAGTTAATCAGCAGCAGCAGAATCAGTTGCTTCGACTGCTATAGTTATTGCAAATGAATCTGCTTACATAATTTTGTGGCATGCGCGCTGCCTATGTATATATTTAGTAATTGCCGCACTTCAGACATTCTGGAGAACACACTTCAAACCGCGTCAAAATACACTAGACAACAATCAACAACAAGGAGAACAACAACTATGTATGATCAACAAGCCGCAGCACACAATGGCTTGAACTGTAAGCTGTGTGTAGGAGGACGGGATATGGGTGAGAGGGTTGTCAAGTGCGCAAAGCGGACTAAGTAACGTGATATAAAAACAAATACACACACACTTAAATTGCTCGATACGCTTTTTTATTTTTCATTATCGTATCATTTGTCTATTGATATTCTATGGCAGCAAAAATGAAAGTTACTTGTCTAGATAAATAAATAAAAGCTGGACAAAGAAGATGATGATGATGAAGATGAAGATGATGGAGAAGAGGTCTGAATACACTCATAAATCGTAGCCGCCGCAGACACTAACCGGAGGCTGTACAACTGTTTCAGCCGGTCATCTTCAGGTGAAAATAAGTTAATGCCAAAAATCAAAACAAACAACAACAGCCACAGCAACAGTTTAAAAATTGCAATATCATGCGATTGTCGCAGGCGTTATTTGGCTAAAGTGAGAGCAAAATCATGCTCAGTGTTTTGTCTGGAATCAATTGAGTGTGTGTGTATATGGTGCTAATGAAGGCAGCTTGGCCGACAACCTACTGACACTTTGACCGATTTTTAGCATACTAAATATAGTAATTTTGTCATTATAGTTTATTATGCGCCTTTCGCCGCCACCAACGCCACCACTTGCTTTCTGTGTGTGTGTGTCGAGTCATTCAATTTTACTGTTCTTTAAGCAACAGATACAGATATACAGATATATAAAGATAGAGGTAGAGATGCGTGCCCATTTCTAGCTGCATTCCTCGCACCTTTGTTGGCTATAATTAGTTTGTTCTTGTTGTTCTCCAATGTGCTGACAGACACAAGCGTGTGAAATACATAAAAACTGCTCATAATTCTATTACACCAGTGCACTTGTGCATGAATTGTGGAAAGTATGCAAAAAAAGAGAAAATTACTCACAGTTTGAGTTGTGAGTTAGTTTTGCAATGTGTTAATGAAACAAAATGCCGTATCAATGGGAAACTTTTTGACCCATTTAACGGGACGAGTTAGCGCACCGGACAATTCTTATATATCTTTTGTCAAATTAAACAGAACTGGTTTGGATTCGGTTGTTGGCTTTTGATTTGGTTTTTGCTTGGGTTCCAAGCTAGGGTGCTAAGCGTATGCTAATGACTATTGCTCTTGGTATTGCGGTCAAAGTTATTAGCTAAAGTAGCATTTAGCTTACTCTGAAACAGAACTGTAAATAAACCAATGAGGAAACAATAATCATCATGTGAACATGAATGAGTGAATGAATGAGTATTGCAGCTCTTGCTTGCATGCACAACGCAATAGAGGGTTGACCAAAAAACTTGGCCCAATTTTATGCTCATTAGGCGTTAAGCTAAATGCCCCAGCAGTCATGGCCAAATGAAGAAGTAACTAAAGAAGCCGTTCAAAAAACAAACACGCATTCATTACTCATGCGTATAATTGAGCGGTCAAAGTGACTTTGGAGCTTATGTTTTGGCTCTCTCACTAATAGAGCATTAATTGGGTCATGTGCAATGTTGTGCTGGACATCAATATACTTTCAGCAGTCAATGTTAACAAGTCAATGTGCCGCAACATATTCAAAAAGTTGAACAGCCATAAATAAATGATCCAACTCATATATCACAAGAGTTTTACATTTGGAAGTTTGCTTCATTTTTATGAGCTAAACTTTTTGTTATGGTTGGTTACTAATTTTGTGAGCTGTGCGTTGTAAGATGCTCGAATAGAAAACGTGTGCTTTGTTGTTGTGGCTTTTACAAGTCGTTTGCACTTGCTGCATACTTTGCAGCGCACACATTTTGTGGCGACTTCCATGAATTTGTACTCCCAAGTGCAATAAATCATAATTTGCTACTTTTTCTAATGGATTATGGACAGCACTCTGCGTTTAGCTTGGCATATTGTGGCTGCCGGACATGGTTCGGAAAAGCGCTCTCAAGTGCTGCTGATTGAGCTCACCATGAATACTTCATGATTATGTTGAACGCATTTTGAATTTACTTAAGCACACACACACACACACACACAAGCACAGACTCTCATATACATATGTATGTGAGCATATTTAATCTATGATAAACTGCACATTTAATGGCATCAACAAATTAATCACTTTGTTCACTATTTATGTTATCTTTGACACACAGCTCACAAATGTGTCTGAAAATGTTTATTTATACTCAAAAAATTATTATTATTACTTGTTTAATGAGCATCGTTGGCAAGTAAATGTATGTGTGTGTGTGTATACATGTAAACAATAACAACAGCAATAACTACAACACAAAGTGGCAAATCAATTACAATGATTAATTGTATATGGCGCTGAAAATTCAATTTGTTTACTGTGCTTCTGACCCTTTGATGGATTGTGAAAGTGATTGCGTAAAACTTGATAAAGAAGCAAATAAAATATATTGAAAATATATCGACTTGTGGGCGTCAGCATGTTGTCAAAAATGTTATTATTTTTATTATTGTATTATTTTAAGGCAATCAAAATACATAGCACTTTTTTCCATGAGTGTTGTGTTGTGCAAACATAAATACACAAGCAACGCGTGCAAATATTTTAAATGACATCTCTGCAACAAATGTTATAAATTATAAATTAAAAATCTATTTTTAAATGCATGAAGAAACACAAAAGATCACGACTCCCAGTTGCATGTTAATAATGCGCTTATAAAAAGCTTAAAAGCACAATAATGTACAATAATCGGCGAGCAATTGCCGCTTTTGTTAAAGTTGAAGGTCAAGTTAAGACAAGCCGAGTACAAGGCCCAAAAATGATAAACAACAACAACAACAACAGCGGCGACGGCTAGCTTGCAGCCTCTCCGCTTGGGTCAGAGAAAATGTATGTGGGTTGAGAAAGAGCCCGAGCTGATGTTGCCAACGAAAGCACAAATTCCCAAATGACCTATTACCCCTTTTTAGCCAACTATGACAGCCAACTGCCAAATGTGTCAAGAGTTCAAAGTCATGCGCCTACAACAACCAAAAGCTGACCCGGCCCATGCCTAAATTGGCTTCAATTGGATGTGAATGGGTTCAAATAAGGAACAAGTCTCGACACTCTGACAGCAGCATAATATTAACACAGTTGCGCATGAATTATTTCAAATACGTAGACGTATTTGAATTGCGTATATACCAAGTAGACGGTCTTGGCTCGACGTTCTCTGCCTTTTGAAACAAGAATAGTTGGCCAGGCACGCAAATAGAAAATTTCAAAGACGAATACTAGAACGGCGCGGTGTTTCGTGTGTCTAGAGACAAATGCAATAAATAAATAAAATTAAAAATTCCTCAGAAGCAAGAGCAAAGGCTGCTACATGAAAAAACAAAATTTTTGCCGAACGAATAACAAAATAAAAAAAGTCAAAAACAAATTCAAAGAAAATCTTTATTAATATATGTATGTGCAATGAACAAAGTATAAGTAAAATATTTCACTCCCATGATTTCACAACTTTTGGCTACAAACTATTTTGAGCGTTTCGCGTCGACTAAAAGTTCCCATGACATGTGGCACATCGACTGACTTTTTGGTTATGTGTGCGCGTGTGTGTGTTGGTGTTGCAGTTTGTCTATGTATGTGTGTAACGTTTGGCTGCTGCCAGCAACATGGCCACAAGTCAACGTCAGGCAACAGCGCACATGTTGAGCGGCTTTGGCTGCTTTGCAAGAGTCTTTTGCCAGAATCTTCGCCACGACAACACTACCGAGCAGCGTGCAACCTTTAAACTTACTAGATGCTGTCAAATTAACCTGTACCACAAAAACTGTACAACCAACATACTTTCATTGCTTGCCACTGACATGCATCACGGCAAAATTAATTCTGCATGCTGCAATCCATGTTGCATGCTGTTTTTGATGGCCAACTGAGTGCCTTCTGGATCTTTGATTAAACTATGCAAAATAATGGTTTCACATTTTAAAATGTGTCTGGTCACTACTTTTTGATATCAAAAATTCATGCATACAAATATGTCAATTTCGATTAAGCGCTCATTCTTCATGTTATTTTCACCTAATGGGTTGTTGTTATTTTATTTGATAGGGCATCAGAGCATCCTCCATAAACTTATTTGACTGTCATTGAATCCTTTTGTCGAATTAACTTATTTGTTAAGTATAATATATTTAATATTTCTTTATTTCTATAAAAAAAAGTTTTTTTGATATGAATCTGGATGGAGTCGCGTGTGTCCCGCTAATGTTGTAAATTAGACACAATGGAAAATGATGAGAATTTAATTTTTTGTTGTTTTAATTTGGATTTCTAAGCTGGTACCAAAACTTGTTACATAAGTTTAAAATCTATCTACTTGTTCCTTATAGACTCTGATGAACCGATTTTGATGAAATATTGGTGAGTTGTTGTGATCACTCCCGGGAGTAATCTAGGCAAATAACCTTTGCCAACCTTTTACTTTGTCTTATAAATAATAAAAAAACACTCGTTTCTTAACAAAGAAATCTTTTTCTACAAACCAATATTTTATAACTATAAAAACAGAGTTTTCCCGACTTACAAGATGAAAAGAAAAAAGCTTGTCTCAGCTGATGATGTTGGAAAATCTGTGAATATTTGATGCGGTAAGTTAAGACATTGTTTCATTGCATAAGAAGCTGATAAACTGGCACATAACAAACTTATGGCAAATGTGCACGCCATGCACCTCGTCGCCATTAAAAGCTGCTGCTTTTTAATTAATCAAGAAAACAAACAGCGGCAGCAGCAGCAGCAGCTACTGCCACGTTCATATGTCAACAACAATGCGCGCTACAAATTAATTACATGGCCCTTACTGAGCAGCGGGTGGTAAACCTCAAAAGCCAGCACTCAAAACCATAAAACCCAAAACCCAAATCCACGGACCCCAAGACCCAACTGCAGCAGGCAATAGTGCATCATTGTTCAATGCGAGGAGCTGGGTTTTGTTTGCATATGCGGGCGTGCGATTGCTAAATTAGATTTTACCTAATTATAGCATTGGAAATGCAACTATACTTGAAGAAATTGCATACAAAGAAAATCAACAGCAAAAAACAGCTGTAATCTGCCGGAGCAAAAAGATTTCGCGCGAAAAGACAAGCAAACAAATAAATGAAAATGAAATATACTTATAGAAAACAACAAAAATATTAAGAACGAGAACAAAGCTTGGATGCCAAGACTTGCAGTCGACAGTCAGAATCAGAGAGAGGGGAAGTGTTCTGGCGAGTTTTGCTTGAGTTTGGTAGAGCGTTTTGGCTTGGGTTTCGAAGCTGCACTTTATAATAATTAAATAATTTTCGCCAATTATAGAGCCAGCACATAGCTATCTAAACGGGGCTGGGTTATGCGCTCTGCTTCGCTTCTGCCACGGTCTTTATCTCAATCTGTATCTGCATTTGTATCAGTGTGTATGTGTGTGTGTGTGTGTGTGCGTGGAGCACTAATAAATAGAATTGCGTTTAATTAACAAAAAGAAAATTGTTGCCTGCCGTCGAAGTTGTTTCTAGAGAGACAGCGTGAGAGAGAGAGTGAGAAAGAGTAGTTGTTGCAAAAACTTGCTCCATTTGCCTGCCCAGATACAACAGCAACAACAACGATATGCAGCAGTGTTGTTGCAACACAAAACTTAACTTGGCTCAGATAATGGAAGTTGGCAACACACAAAGAAGCAGCACATAACGTTCAAATTTAAAGTGGGCCTCTACATATACACAGATACATAGTAGTATTGACTGTCGCCATCTCGTTTGCAAATACACTCAAGTTGGGCAAACTGCAATCTATATGTATTTTATTTGATTATACATTTTACGAAAGTTTTGATTACTTCAGGGTCTGTGCAGCAGAAATAATGGAATAAAATATTAAATAATATTTTTCTTTTCATCTCCAGATGTAAAATCATATAACTTATTTCTTTCTGGCTTAATAATAAATGGAGCTTATCATTTCTCTAGTCATAAATAATTATGCATTCACATAAACATGTCTTCTAAGCTTATGAGGAGATGTTTAAATTTTTAAATATATCAACAAATTATCAAAAGTAATTGCTTTTGATTATTCATATGTTAATGTATCCAGAGTCAGATTGAAACCTCAGTAAAATTACTCATTGACCTAATCAAAACAGTCGTGCTTAAATATATTTTTAGCTAGTATAATGCCTTCCAAATTTGTTTGTAAAATGTATATTATAGCAAATAGTACAAGTTGAAAATATTTATTTCAACATTATCAACGATTTTCCAATTTATTACCTGTTTATTATGTTAATTATCTATGCTGTTAATATCCTGTAAAATGGCTACAACCTAACCATTTATAATAAATGAAAAATGTGGAAGAAAATGCTAGGTTTTGCTGATTTGAAAGTTAGATCGTAGGCATGTTGTAAACGGCATCGTATGCTAATGTTACTTTGACCTATCTACATGTTGGCTAACTGGTTATTATGTCAGTTGAGAGTTAAAGATATTTTGCGTGGTTAGTTGGGGGATGAATGTCTGACATTTGGCCATAAGCAACCACTACCAAGTTTAAGAGTTATTCGAACTGAAGCCAAGCCTCAAACAATTCAAATAGTGTGCTGTGAAATGTTGCACGCTTTAGCCATAATAAACACAGCTTGGCGTGCTCGCAAAAGATACTCGTGCGAGTGCTCAAATTACAGATGAGCCGCTATCTTGCGGTTATTACATGTGTCTATATGTATGTATGTCTGTAAGTGTGATTGCAGCTTAGGTTGATTAAAGCGCTACAAATTGACTGACTGTCGGGCAGCTATTAACTGCAGCAGCAACAAGCAATAACAATCAACTGAGCTATAATATTTAGTACGGCCAGCAGCTAAAAAGGAAGTGGGTTGGAAAAGCGAACAGAACGCATCTATAATACCTTCTGCATTTGTGCAAAGTCACAGTAGCAGCAGCAGCAACATTTGAGAAGTAGCTGTTACTGTATGTTATTGTTGTTGTTGTTGCAGAAGAAGTGGCAGCAATGCAATTTCTTATTTGCTGAGCTGTGGCAAAACTATAAGCACGTCGTTGCCTTATTTATTTAACCGCAACAACAACCGCAATAAGAACAACGGCAACGGCACAAAAAACAACAACAACAACAACTTAAACTGCAACTATAGAATACGGCGCGCGCAATGCACTGCTCTAATCTCAGTCCATGCCAAAACGTAAAATGCTACTTAGAAAGTAACTCAAACTCTGTAGTTACATTTGCCACCAGCAGCCGCTGTCAGCTTAAGTTTTTATTTTTAACCAGAGCTGAGCATAATTCTCCAACAAACATTCACAGACAGACAGACAGAGGCACAAACATTGTGAGACGGGACGGTTAGGACAGGATTTGCCTGTTAATGCTTGCATAAATATGGCGCATTGTTTTCTGCTTTTGTAAAAGTATCGTTTTATTTTATTTTGGTGAATGGGAAGAAGAATGAGCAACAACATTTAGCAGCAACATGATAGAATATTATGCCAAAGTCAAGCTAGTTTATGTTTGACTGGCTGTGTGGCTAGTTAGTCAAGTTCTTAGTAGGTTCATTAAAATCACACAAAGCTGTTTTAGAAAACCTGCAACTTCTACAGTTTCTCTACTTGGGTTATGTTCTGTGCTCTGGGCTCAATGTAAACTTGACCAAATGTAGCTGAGGCATTTCAACTCGTTTTCAGTTACACACACACACACACACAGCACATGAGTGTGAGTGTTACTCGTTTCTGTTTCTGCTGCTGTTGGTGTTGCTGCTTTTGCTGTTGTTGCACTTGTTTTGATGTTGAGTGTATTTTTTTTTATGCGCCCATTTGCTGCTGCTGGTTCTGGCGGCTACTTTGCTTTGCTCCTTTGCTTAAATTAAAGACAAGTTTTCATTTTTCATTCTTTTCACCTGTGTGTTGTTGCTCTTGAAACTATTTTTGTTATTGGCCAACAAAATTTACAACATTGTTGCCTAAAATGCTGATTGCAGCACAGTTTCAGCTTCTGCTGCTCCTGTTGCTGCATTTTATGTTGCCTGGCTATTTGAAAGTAAATATGCTATCAGCAGCAGCAGCGGCAGCAACAATAACAAACGAAATATGAAATAAGCGAATATAAAAACAAAAGGACATCACCTACACCACACCAACAAATAAACACACACACTTTCTCACACATATAATTCAAGGCTTGTAAATATTTGTTTAGTAATCCGCTTTGTCGACACTCAACCATGGATCTACCATGGCTTGACTGCATTTATGTGGCCCTGGCAATTGCGCCTGTTTGTGTGATTGCCGGACTTTTGGTTGCGGCTCTGTTAAGTTGTACAGCTATAGAATGGTCTATAGGAATATCTACCGTCTGCTGTCTGAATGTCTGCCTGTCACTTTAGTTGTTTCAACAGTTTAAGCAAAGTTAATCCTTTCTGAATGCGAGGCTTACCTGTTGATAGCGCCGCGCTTCGTGGCCTGAAGCTGCAATAGAGCTTCGTCGTGTGCTACGTGTTAGAGCGCAAATGCAAAAAATATTAAAAAACCAGGCAAATCCATAAAAAACAATAATGGGCAACAAGAACAACAACAGAATGTTGTTAAACGACTCGCGAGCGTAATTTGCAATTAGTAGGTTTTTGGGCTTTTCTTTGTGACTGTTCGATGTAACTGTTATTTATTTACTATATTTGTTTGCAGTATTTTACTTTTTTTTTTGTTTGTTTGTTTATATTTTGATCTTTTGATTTTTATTCAATTACTGTTGGCTTTAATTAAAAAATCGTATTACTTTTAGGCACTTAAGCATGTCACAGTTATTATAAGTTTAAACGTTATTCCTTTCTGCATCCTTATTGGACAAGGTAATTACGTATATTGTATGTGGTTCGTTATGGCTTTTTGGAGTTTTTATTTGGTTCAAAACACACTTCCGTTACAACGTACCAAACGCTTGCAGCGCACAAATCGTACTGAATGTGGTCTTGGCGCTTCCAAAAGACTTTTAAGCATGCTGGCAAGAAAGTCCAAGAAGTTAAAGCCAAGAAGGAAAAGTTTGAAGCTTCCAACCAAAGAGCCGCTAACACACAGCTCACACACACAAATGGTCAAGATGATCATCATGATGATGGTGACAGTGATTATTACGTTGACTATAAGTAACCGGCAGACAACAAGAGCGTAACAAACAAAAAAAGAGAGCAAGAGACACAGAGACAGAGAGAGAAAGAAAGAGAGAGAGAGAGAGAGATGAGGGCAAGTTTAGCGATCGCAAGAGCCGTTTTTGCCGGCTGCACATGCGCACAATTTGTTAGCGCACGCTCTTAACTTGGCTAAGAGAGCAAAAATTGGTTTTATTCATAGCATTGACAGCTTGTTTGGTGTAGGCAGATGTGTTTGCAGTGTTGCGAAAACCATCAGCAAATAACAGTTAGACTCGAAGTGCCATAGATTTAATACTCTATGCAGACTTTTTTTATAAAACTTAGTTTTTATTTCGATTCTAGATAACAACATTAAGCATTAAACTTTTAACTTAAAACATTTCGATGTTTTAACTTGCCATTTGCATTAAGTTCCTCTTTCGGACGATGTCGATTTTTCTAATAAAGTCTACCTAGAATACTTTATCTTGTTCTCGTGATGTTTTAATCAAGAAATTCAACATTATACCCTTTATTGAAATTGTAAGTTGCTTAATTTTAATGTCAATGTTAACTAATGATGCTGAGCGCCCCCAAAATGCCTTAGAATGAACTGCAACTATTGGGTTAAACACAAGACTAACTTAATGCAAATTAATTAGCAGCAAGTTATGGAAATGCGTTATGCAACTTGTGACGCGATGAACTTTGACATCAAGCACAAGATTGCCAACTTGGCTGCAATGCAGAAACTATCGTTAGTTTAAATATCAACAGCATTAAGCATACATTGAGCAATGCCAGGCAGCCAGCTCCAGCTGTGAGACCGACTGGCCAATTGAGAAAGGAAAGCAGACAAATGCTTCGCATAATTGTGCCCGGGAGAAATCTAGAATCCGACTAGCAATCGATGCAATTCAGACAGCAGCAGCAGCAGCTTCTTTGCCGATTTCAATTTGATGCATAGTTACAGAAAGAAAACACTTGCCAACACACATACACACACCATAAACTAACAAACTAGACGGACTGTATCGTGTTATAGATACATTTCATTTCATTGCATCGCAAATGCTGCTGCTTGTTGTTCTATGGCTTTGTTTTATATTTGTATTTGTGACGATAATCGAGCACATGTGCTTGCTTGTTTGTGCTGCTAGCACGTCCCTAGCTGGCAATGGCATCGAGCAACGGAAATAAGGATGCAGATAAAGATACAAATACTGTGAGATATATACATTTCTGTATACAGAGCTAGAAAACACTACATGGCTTTGGTAAATTACTGCCAACTTAAGCGCATCTGCGGTAAATTCAATTAAACAATTTAGCATTGCTGTTGATTTTGTTACCCAGACACAAATCCCATCACACTACCCCACAACCTCACAGCACTTCTACCACTTGCAAACTGATCAAAATAAGCAACATTACGCAGATTGTTACTGCTGTTGTTGCAACTTCTGTTAACATTAAGCAAGGGCTCTATCTCCGACTGTGTGTTTGTGTGTGCGTAAGTATTTCTATAGCATTTGCTAAACATGAAGTGTTATGTAAATATTTGTGTATCACATTTTTTTATTTTGACTTTGTTTTAATTTGTGTATAGTGTTTGGATTGAAATGTTCTACTTCATTTTCAATTTTGTAAGTTTTATAGTTTTAGTTTACGGGTGTAGTTTAAAGAATTCTTTGAACGTTTACTTATTGCCAATCTGCTTTTATTGCATTTAAATTCATTCATTAAAAATGTTACTATTCGTTAAATCCAAATACAATTATTCAACTAATTGGATAGAATCCAAATATCAGCCGGCCATCTCCACTCAAGAGTCATGTGAGTAAAAAACTGCAAATGAAATTGTGTACTTGTTAATAGTCACAAACGTGTTGGCTCAAATTATAGCCCCACATTCAGTCAGCGGCAGATAACGATTGTATGAACACGCACCTTTCATTTCAAATTAATTGTACGTTAATCGATATTTAAACTTACTGAAGTGTTAAAGAGAATATATATAATAATATAAATAATAAGTTTTCAGGATTTGATTCTTGAAGCTTGCACGAATGTTCAACGCAAATACATCTCACAGACCACATTTAATATAAAAATGCCAGATTATCTTATAGCTAAGTTCTTTCAACTTTGCGACTTAAATCCGATTTTAAATATCACATTTATGCCAGGTTTTTATTGTACGTCAGTGAATTTGTATTCTTTTGTATTGAAAATATATAATTATTCATACTTAATTTTATTGAAATTCAAAAACTCACATTTATTCTTTAGTAGAATTTCTTGCAAATAGGAAAATAAAAACAGCAGCCGGACGCAACCAACTGCGGTATACTTTGATACCAGTATAAAAACAAGTGGTAAGTAGTTTTTCTGCAAAGGGGAAGAACGGTTTGGCAGGGGTGAGGGCGTGGTGTTTAAGAATTGTTTGATACAGAATTGCTCAAAAACGGTGGCATATAGCCAATATTAGTAGCTTCCATAAACATGTTTATTTGATTTTCCAGCCCCTAGCAGGCGTAGCCACTCCATCTTGACATTTTATCTGAGGAACACATGGACCAAGGTATTTGCAAAGTTTTAAGTCTCTAGCTTAATGGGTGTCGAAAAAACAAGCATTAATCCAAATGGACAAACGGACAGACACCATTACGGACATTGCACAAAACCATTATACTCTTTACCTTCGGTATAAGTGTATAAACTATCTTGGATAGAGTTCACTATTCAACAATCAGCATTATTCATTAATCATATTAATGGAGTTAACAGAACTAACGGATTTGCATGGGGCATATGAAAAGTGAACGATTTGGCAATAGCACTTAATCAATTAATTTAGCATTTATCAAGTGGTTATTGCGAAAACAACAAAAATAACAACAACAGCATGAACGTCAGCAGCAGCAGAAGCAACTTGACTGAAACAACAAAAACAACAACAGCAACAGCACACATTGTGGCAGGCAGAAGGCGGCAGACGGCAGGCGGCACAGTTGCCACAGTCGCCATTCAAATGTCGCAGTCGAGTGTCCACAACGGTCAGCGACGACTGGCAAGTGTTGCTGTTTGATGGTGCGGCTTTTGCTGCTGCAACTGCTGCTGCTGGCCGGTGTCAATTTGGTTGCCTGTTATTCTCTCTGCCAACTCTCGTTACAAGCGATTTTTGGGCGGCATGTGGCAGCATGAAGTTGTTGCCTTGTGCTGCATACAACAGCCCCATTACGCCCATATTTCTTTCCATTTGGCAGCCTATGCATGTGCCGCTCGTTTTTGCCCATTACAGCGAGCTGTTTGTTGCTGTTGTTGTTTTTGTTGCTGGACGCGCGAATTTTGACATTTTCAATTGTCATTTGGTTGTTTTTTTGGTAGCTGCCCCCTCTTCTGCTGGCTATTTGGCTGTTGATTTTTGCAGTTAATATTTTATTTTGACATTTCCATTTGTCAATAATAACATGTTGACCTGACCGACAACGCTTGCCCAACAACGGTGGCTGTTAGCTGTCTGTTGTCACTCTTGGTCGGAATAATTGGATTTTTGGCCAAAAGTACATTCAGCATACATAATGGATGTGCATTTATTTGTTGCAACAACTGAATTGGGTTTTAGATAATACGCATTACCCACCCCCCACTCCCAACTCACTGCACTTGACCAGCAGTGACATTTCAATTGCGCACCGTTACAAAGCACCGTTATAGATAGACAATGCAACCGCTGACTGCTGTCTGTTAACTTTTGAATGCTGACCATGCAGCTTCAGTTGGGCTTATTATACAACGGAAGAGTTCTAAGGAAATGCAATGCTGACATGAACAGCTTGGTCATCATTATCAGCAGCATCAGCGGTCACATCACTTAACCAGCATAATCGAACAGAAAGCATACACACAGCAGCACCCACATGCTAATGAGACGAACAAACAACGCAGAGAGCAAGAGAGTGAGAGAGAGAGAAAGAGAGAGAGAGAGAAGGGGAGACAACAAAGGGGTTATAGGCCAGGTCTGTTCAGTTGTGCGCTGACTTGTTTAACTCTCTCACACATAAATTGTTAATAGGCTTAAGTTAAATTCTGGTTAAATAGCAGCCATCATCATGATCAATAATGCACCCGTGGGGCAAGTGTTGAATGGATCTAATTTAGCTGCAAGAATACGCGTTGAAAATGAAGTGAAATGCACTTGTATCGACTCTACACTTCAATCACAATAAAAACGCACACAAAGAGAGCGCAAGACAGAGGGAAAAGAATTTCAAGTTAGCAATCTGGTAAACAATCTCCGCCAGAGGCAAACTGTTGATGTGTCCAACAGTTTTTGTGGCTGCTGTTGTTGTTGTTACTGTTGCACTTGCGCCGCTGTTGTTGTTACTGTAAACTACTGAGATGAAGAGATGGTGGCTGCGATTGCCATTCCCATTGACAGTTGAAAAATGAAATGATGTTGCGCCTGCGCAGCGGCTGCGTGTTCTAAGTGGCCTCAGTAGCGATTGTTGTTGTTCTTGTTGTTGGCATACAGAAACACAGTTAAAGTTAAACAAGCAAAAGTTTCCAAGCAGTCCCGCTTTGTGTGTTTGTGACTCGATTTCTTCGGGAGGCATGCTGCAGACAGCATCAGAGCCAAAAACAAAAAAATATGATCAAGTCCGACTCCAACTGCGTTCACCCGACTTGGCCACTTGTGAGCACGCATTTTACCGTTTGAGCATGCAACTGTGCGTGTTTTGGGCCTGGCCTTAAACATTCTCACATGGCTCTGTTCGTTCTGTTGTTGTTCTTTGCATTGGTTTTTGTTGTTGTCGTTGTTGTTGCCGCATGTTTAACCGCAATCTGTATGAGTGCAGCAGAACAGAAAGAAGAAATGCTAGCGTATCATAAGCAGAAATGAGCAACAATTGCTGGCTGTGTATTGATGTTGCTGCTGTTTTTATTATTGTTTGTTTGTTGTTGCTGTTATTTTTGTACACAACACTCACGGAGAGATGGCTGGCAAAAGTGTGTCATGTGAAGGCAACATTTGCCAGCTCATGAGGTGCTTAACCAATCACGAATATTATGATTCTAAAATAATTGTTGTTTATATAAAAGCTTGCCTTTATTCGATTGCATATTTTTATAAATTGTAGCTTACATATAGTTTCTTAAAAGAAGATAATAATTGTAAAAAGTTTTGAAATTCATTTGTCAATTTAAACTTAAATTGGAGTCCGTTTATAAAGTTGGAATTTAAACTCCTTATTAGAAAAATACTTATTACCATATAACAATGCTCTTGTATATATTGTTTTGGTATATAATTTAAATTATTACACTAAATATTTATATATAGATAAGTAAGCCATTCAATGGTTCAGGTTGTGTTTCTATTTCCGTTAGATGAACTTTTCCTGATAAGCTACATATCCCGACTGGCTCATTTTTAAATTTAAGTGCACGATAATGGGGGCATTCCTTGTCCAGAGTACCAATGACTACTTTTGAATGAGCATAATATTCTTCTTCTTCATCTTATTCTTCTTCGTCATATATACATATATTATCTATATAACAAAATTTTGTTAACTTTGATGCTTTAATTTATAGTAGCCTTGCTGTAGCACTTCGTTAGCAACTTTTAATGATTAAATAAATAAATATAGTTTACAAATTTTTTTTTTTTAATGTACTTTAAACATATTTAGGGTATCTTTATGGCAGTTTGTTTAACTCCTCCTCATACAAATTCTACATGCAATTGTCAGTCCAATAATTTGATTTATCGTTAAGCATTTGGCTTTGTAAACATTTTATGTATTTGGCTCTGAAAATTTATTGGCATTGGCAACGGCAGCAGCAGCAACAACATCAATGACAGGCTGCAACCATGCAATTGTCAAAGTTACGCCAATAATTGTATTGATCAACAACTAAAATCACAGCAACAACGATAACTGCGAAATCTAAACAAATATAACAGTTGAGTAATATGCGAAAGATAATGGTCAATAACCTTTTGACCAATAAATCAAATTTTGGCGTTTGGCTTAACTGTAAATTAAATACCACAGTCAACGACGGCTGCTTTAGGCCCTGTTTTCAGAATCAGCTTTTACAGATAATCATAGACAGAACGCAGCGATAAACAACAACAACATGGCAGCAGCAACAACAGCAACAACGCCAATGACAGCGGCCATAAAAACCAACAACTAAAATAATCGCTCGTAAATGCCTAGTGACAATAAAATTGATGATAAACCAAATCAAACGAACAGAAAAGAAACCAAGTAGAGCTGAGCCAAAATAGCTCAGAGTTAAATTAAACACAAAACGAATCACAATAATGCAAAACGAATTTGCGTTAGCCGTTTTATTCTTTCTGCTGCCGTCGTCTTTAGGGTGTAATTTTGGTTAATACCCTGTTATTGGGGATTAACATAGCATTTTGAATATTGTTAACAAAGGCTTAGTTGAGTCAATTTAAGCGGAGAACTGCATAGCCGTGATTGTGTGACTAACCCTAGGTTTAATTTATTTAAAAATTTTAGCAAATGACAAATAGAATAATCGAAATAAATATTTTATGATTATAAATGTAGTTTGACCTATTATACTATTATTACAAGTTAACAAATTGATTTAATTTAACTTATTGCGCTGATTTTTTAATTATGTTAAAAAGTTTCGATTTAGAAATGTATATATATATATATGTATATATGTTATAAGTCAAAATACAACTCAAAATACAGCAGCTATATATTTATTTTTCTGCTAGAGGGTGTTATCAAGTCTAGCTTATTTTTGTACTTTTTTGTTGTTGTTGTATTTGCTTTTTGTTGGTCAGCGTCCAAGTTAGCAATTGCTGTTGTTGTTGTGTATTATGCTACTTGAGCGTTAAATGAAATTAATTTGACGTTCGGCTTGATTGGTATTCTAGAGGCCAAGCAATGTCGGTTTACAATTGACTTTGTCTTTTTCACTTAATCATTTATAGTACCATCGGAAAATCAAATATATACGTATATACACACACACACACACACAGCAAAAGCAGACCAATAATCAAGCAACTTCTAATGACACTGCAAGTTCTGTAAAAGCTGTCACGCCTCACCCCGCCCCCTTTTTCCGTTTTTATGTTCGATGCCTGGCACACACAAACACAGATACACACAAATAAGCACAAATCAACTGCAATTATGCTGAAAACTCAAAACTGTACTTAATTTCAAATTTTCAATGGTAATCAATTTTGTAATTGAACATTCGGTTGGAGGTTTTCATAGATGATGCTGATTCTGTTGCTGTTGCTATTGCTGCCGTTAGAGGCTGTCCGCTTACGACTATTGTCTCTTGAGTGGCCGCATCAGAGCTTGATTCAACGGCCAAAATGAAGCACAGTACAACAGTAAGTACACTGACAGCTCATGGTATACTGAGTTTTGTGTTTGCCCCTAGAATGTTGCTGTTGTACTCGTTATTGGGTTGCTCGTTTCACTTCCCCCTTTGGCTGTTCGCCTTCGCTATTTTTGCTTAACAGCTTTGTGCTTTTTATTCCTATCATCTCTTAAGTGAGAATGCTGCATTTATTTTTGTTTCTTATTAAAATACATGCATACACATAGTATATGTATATACTTATTTATGTATGTATGTACATATATACTATACTTTTTATTTACTTTTTGCTCGTTTCTATAAGCCAAGCGGCTTTGCTGTCGCTGCTCTTGTTGCTGCTGTCGGCTTGGACATTTTCCGTATTGCTGTTACCAATTTTTTTCCAAGAGGGAAAATATGCTTCTATTAGTTTTTCCCTCTCTGCGCGGCGACTGTGACGCCTGACTGCACCCCAGGGCTGTTATTTAATTATTTTGTCAATGTGTTTTTTTTTTGCTGCTTCTTTTCTGTTGACCTCAAAAAAAAGAAGCAACTGCAGCCAGGCTGAGCTGAGCTCTGATGCTCTTGGCTTATACAGCTTGCCACTTATGCTGTGCTGGTTTTTATTCCTATTGATTTTATTCGTACAGCAGCAATGGCACAATGTTTCGTTTCAATTCGATTTGCTCTGGTCTGTTTATTTCATGTTTTTTTTTCTTTTGCATTTTTATTTATTTTATTTTGGATACGTGGCATTAATCGCCTTGAAATCTGCCACCTTTTAAATGGCTATATATCTTTTGTATATTCTATTCAAGAGAAAACAAACATACACACAATGATTGTCCACACAAGCTTAATTATTGTTCAGGCCATATAACTCATTTCTTTTCTATATTTCCTTTCTTTTTGCCACCGAAAATAGTTTGACAAAGAAAGTGCGCGCGAAAAAAAAACACATCATAAATAATGTGCTAAGAAAAGCCGCTAACAAAAGCGCCTAGAAAGATTCGCTTTATGGCGATCTAAGTGTTTGTGTGTATGTGTATGTGTGTGTGCACCACTGAAACTGCCAGTTGCTGTAGACACAAAAAGCCAAAAGTGAAAAAAATTTATTCTGGTCAAACTGCTTCCGTCTGCGGAATTGACCTAAAAAACACCAAAATTAATAGAAAAAAATAAATCGCACAAAATAACATATAAACCGAATTCAAGAGCATGCGACAAGCAAAGCTTAAAGTGTCAGCCGGTGATAACAAAATAATCAGAAAAAATTTAAAAATCTAATCGCACATGCTCCTTAAGCCTTAAAGTACATTTCAATTTACTAATATACAAGCATGGGTTCAATCTCTTAGGCCTTTCTTGGTGTGTTTTAAAAGTGATAAAAAGAAACAATGTCAAGAATATATAATACTCTTGCACGCTTTTGAAAAAAACAATGTAGGAATTAAACACTAATAAAAAAGACAAAGAAAAGTTGGAAAATAGAAATAGCTATGAAATGTGTTGACAAAAACAAAAGAAAACAACAAACAACAATAGCAAAACAACGAAAAGCTTCTAACCCAAACGAAAACTGGCAGCCAAAACTTCAGCTAGTTTTCGTATCGTTGGTTTAGGTAGAAAAAGAGCATATTGTGTTGGTGATTAAAGCTAAAAACATTATATGCTCATATGAAAGAATATGTTAAAACTTATAAATAAAAGTCTTTCACTTAATATTTTAAAATACCTCTTCGATCGCATATAAATGAATAGAGAATGAATCAATAGAGTATCACACAGTCGATAGTTTCCATGTTGTTACGCTGCCATTCTAGCCAAGTATTTTCGCTGGACTGCGAATTTTGTTACTGTTAAATAAATCTTCTTCAGTTAAGTTTTATGTCTTCATGCGGCTTTAATGAAGCCAGGGGAACGCGACGCGTGGTACGGTGCTGCCGTTCTCTTCCAGCCGGACAAGTTACACAAAGTAGCCGACGACTTTGCCGCAGGCTGTTGACATGGAGCGCGTTTTTTTATTTTAATTTTGGCACTATGAAAATGTTTTCGGTTGCTGTTGCCAGAGTGTATGTGCTGCTGCTGCTGTTGTTTTTGTTGTTGCCATGTAATTATGTTTTCATTTGAACAGCAAAATCCAAATTAATATGCTGGCATAGAACAACTTTCGTTTTGTTGAACCGCTTGAGCCACTGAAGTTTGATTTCGATGGAACAGCACTTATAAAACACTTTTCGTAATACTCTCTTACACGCGAAATTTATTTTGCACGTTGCGTGTGGGCACAGACAACAAATAAAGATTCCAATTCAAGTTGACAGCAACATAAACTGTCAATATTGCCATTTGCTGTTTGCTGTCGTTGTTGTTGTTTTCCACTTTGGCACTGATTTGATTTTAGTCTGTCCGTTCCGTGCTGACCGCTGACTTTTTCCACATCGCCCGTGCTTTTGTCTTTGCTTGTGCCTTTGCCATCACCATAGCCATAGGATTCGGCTTTATGGCCAACTGTATTTTCGGCAAAAATGTCACTTTTTTATTGTCTTTTTATGAGCGCAGCGTGTCGCTGGCCAACTCTCTGGCAGTTGTTAAAACGTGCGCCGCAACTTTCGATTAACGAAAATTATTTCACTACATTAGTGCTACAATGTGTGTGAGTTTGTGTGTGTGCCAAGGGCCTGCAATAATTGGGATTTGGTTTTTATGGAGATATTTTTCTTTTTATGACAGGCAACGACAACATTTAGCTAACTGAATCGTCCAATTTACTTCTTTATTTATTTTTTATGCAACCGTACCATAACAATGAGAAAATGTTTTTACTTATCTTGGGGCAGTTCTAAAAGGTTATGGTGCTTGACCGATGAATTAAAATACTAATCTATTCTATTCTGTGTATGAAAATTAGAGCATGCTTTTCTAGGTGGGTTTCAGTCACTTTTCTCCACATTATTTTTGCAAGGTTGGCGAAAAAATCGAACAACAGATACCAAAGACGCTACCCAGACGTCTCCGAAAGCAACGCTCAAGTCAGAGACGATAGCAAAAAAAATATTGTGCGGACCTGCTAAATAGCTTTATAGTACAAATAGTTTTAAAAATATCACACTTTTTATATTGATTTTTAATTTAGTTTACGTTATAATAATAATAAAAAGGGAATAAATGATTGTAGAAATTACCACAGCGGGTCAGACTACTTCTTGCTTTTAAAGCCTATAATACTTGATAATAACTTAGTTGAAAAGGTGAAACTATGCCTATACTCTTACCAATGAATGCCAGTACCTCAATGAGTATGCATATCAATGCAAATGAAAAATAAGCTAATTGCATTATTTTTATACACTGAAAGTAAAGAGTCTGTTGGCTTTTTGCAATGTCCGTCATGGTGTCTGTTTGAACCAATCCAAATATTTCCTACATCCTTACAGCTAGAACTACAAAATTTGGTAAGAAAAAGCTACAGGAATTTAAAAAAAAACTGAATCAAAACTTTTTTGCCACGCCCACACCTTGCATCCTCCGCATTTTGAAATCGTAAACACCATAATCCTCATCTGTTTTGCATGTAGAGCAAAAGCAAAGTTTTTGACCAATATTTTCATATTCAAAACTTTCCTTAAACCTCATCCACCGTATCCTTAAAAGATTTATTTCTTAAAAGTTCTTTAGTTTTGATCAGCTTAGGGGTTTGCTTTAAAACTTAAATAGAACTATTAGTGCGTTGGTGCCTGCACTATTTTTCAATCTCGATCCCTATTTATGACTTCGGCTCTATAATTTGTGTTCAAATCATTAATGCGATTACTTTCAACAATATAAATGGAGTATTTTCAGGCTTGTTGTACAGCGGCTATCTAATTTTTCTTCTTTCATGGGAGCTCAAGCTCAGGGTGTAATCAAGCCATTCTGTTTCCTAGTTTACAAACATTTAACAGGGTATGTCTTAGTCAATCACTTTTATGCAGTGCAATTTTGCCTTTGTACGCGTATGCGTTTTTTTTTTGTTAGTCTAATGCTTTGGTCATTTCAATTGCAGCTTTTGGTAAATGGCCAGAAAGCTGAGCGTCAGCGCTTTCATCGCACTAAGCCAGTCAGCCAGTCAGTCATTTAGTCATTCAGTCAGGCAGGCACTCTGAGCAACAGCAGCATATTTGACGACCGTGGGTGAAAATCACCAAAAATGGCATTCAGCTTTCGCCCATTTATGTTAAAAAAAAGGCTTAAGTCCGCTTGCGATGAGTCCGCAGTAGTTGGTACCATGCTTCGAGCCACAAAAAACACTCTTTTCTAGCGCAAGGTCAGCAGTGGTTCTTGTGTTTACTAACATAGACACACACACACACATAATCTTTAATACTCTCTTACACACATACACACACTCAATCACTCATATTCAAAAGTAAGGTTTGCTTTTTGGAACTTAGTTCCGTTGTGCGACAGTCATGTAGCCAGCTAGTTAGCTGCTTTGCTCCAGCGACACAAATAACGTGCCCGACACTCTTGTCATGCGCGTTTCAACTTGCCGCATGCAAAAGCTGAAGTTGTTAGTCACTCGACGTTCATTATTCTACCAGACTCCACACCCCAACTATGGAAAAGAAGCATTCACAGCAAGTTTCACGCCTCTTCATCTGCAGCTAATTTTACTTTCGGCTACAGCAGCAAAACATATTTCAGTCTTGGACTCCAATTGTATATACATAAGTCCCAGACGCATGCGCATGCGTCTCACGTAGACTGTCTGCCCGACTGTCTGACAGTCTCTTTGCCTGCCTGTCAGTGTGAATAGTAGTATTAGTTGCTGCTGCTGTTGGTGCCCCTGCTGCTGCTGCTGCTGCTGTTGTGAGCTTTCTGTGAAAGTTCTGTGGCTCTGGTGACTGAATAAATCTTCCACATATTTCATCGCATGGTGTAGCACATAGATACAATCTCTTACTGTATGTATTAGTATTATCTTTTGACTAGTTCGTGGCTTTTGGCGCAATATTCCCACATCAAGCGCATTGTTCTAAAAATGCTCGGCATTGTTATAATGATGATTATCTCAATGAAACATGAAATGACTATTGTAATAATACCCAAAAAAAAAAAGAAAGAAGTTATCGCAGCGATTATTAACACTCAGCGAATTCAATTATCTCTCTCACGTTTACCACACTACTTTCACAGGCTTGCATTTAATTACTATTTGCCGAGTCATAAAATTAATTAACATTCTTTTGACCACTTATGAGGATTAAAAAGAAAAATTAAATTTATTTTTGCCAGCTTTTGCACTTTGCTGTCTTTTTATCTGCCGAACATCTTTATGGCTAATTTATATGTTTTTAAACATTTTTGGCTGAACTGGATGCTAACTTCACACATCTTTAACTGCTGCTGCTGCTGAGACTTGCATAATGTTATTGACGCACTATGAACGCCTTTGTAATCACATTAAAACAAACATAACTGCTACGTGACTAATTATGTTTATATCAAACGCGTGTACACACTCATATTTATAAATGTACATGTGTATATAAAATTCATTCTTTCGTTTGTGTAACAGAAATTGAAATTAATGTTAAGTGCGTATATAACATGTTTGTATTTCAGTTTTGTAAGCGCTTTGATTATATTTATTTTCTTTCTTAAACATGTGTATGTATGTAAATATGTAGTCGCTGATAGTCGCTGATACTGAAATGCTAGAGCAACGTGTTTTTATTTTCATTAAAATAAAGTACAGGCTGCCGTAAAACTGTCTTAATAAAATTAGTTAGTTATTAGCTTGTCTGCTTTTTGCAGCCTTAGAGTTTACGATGCACAAATTAGATGTGTTTAAAACTAAATTCCAAAAGAAGCACTTAATGCTTTAAATGTAAGTGTCATGCCGATCTTAAGCCGTATTTTCAATTCATAAACTGAAAGTTCAATAAGTATTGTTGTATTAGATATTTGTTTTGTAGTGGAGGAGTTCAAAGATTGTAATGCTGACGGTAGATTGTGGTGCAGTAATTTATTTGTATTTATATATGTAGAATGTAATTGTATGCGAATGAGCACTTCTTGTGCGTAGAAAAAGCGTACATAGATAAAAGTCACGCTGTAATTTGGACATAAGCTAAAAGTTTCTATGTAAACTTAACATGAACAGAGAGAGAGAGGAGTTACAGTTATAGCTTAAAGTCATTGGAGTTGAACGGCAAGATTCATGGTTCTGCGCAAATTACATATTTCTGAACAATTTGAAGAACCATGAATTCTGTCATAAACAGTTTGTTCTTCTAAAAATCAGTCGACATTTCTAGACTAGAAACTCTAGTGCTATATGGCATGTTCTTTGTTCACATCAAGCTGAGAGAAAAATCCCTTAATTTTGATAAGACAATCCGCACATTTAACATACAACTTGGCTTTGACAGGTGTGTCAAGATGTAAGATATAAAACTGAACATGTTAAGAACACACTGTTACCGTCTTAAAATACGTTTGTACAATTAGTTTTGTTAATTTAAAGGTTGTGTTCTATTGATTTACTTTCTAATCCTAAACAAAAAACCCAAAGCTTTAAATTACTTCGTTTACATATAGTATAGTCTATACGCATTCATCTTTATGTGCTGGTCAGTTTTACGCTTATAACGAACTAAAGTCTGATGTTGTATGGAGCTTTCCTTTTCTATTTCTATGTAGAGCATTTCAATTTATTGCCATATTTTTTGGAACCCAGTCAAATGAAAGTGAATAATTTTGTGCGATACGCAGTGAGAATTTTCACCAAAAATACACAAACACCAAAACAAAATGAAACAAAACAATGCAAACGACGCATTTAAAAATAGTTGCACGTAATTTAGTACATGAAAACAACAATATCACTAACGGCAACAGCGAATGCTACCTGAAAGGTAAATGCGACCTGATAATAAAAAGAAAAGTGAAAAAAACTTAATGCAAATACGTTGCTTTTGTCTACTACTACGTATTCTTCTACTTTCTGTTGTCTTTGTCAAGAGAAAGACCGCAATGAGTATAAGTATGCGGGGCGTTGTGGTGTGGATCGGTGCCATCAAGTGGACATTGAAACTGAAAGTGCATGGTTAATTAATTGTTATTTTTGATAATTTCACTTTTCGTAGATTCACATAAGATATGCTAAGCAGGCTCTCTATTCATTAGAACGATGAATTTTAAAGCGTCATTTAAGTTTTGTCAAACACAAAAAATAAAAACACTTTACCAAAGTGCTTAGCCGGTCAAGTGGGGCGTATGCGTGATTTATGTGTGTGAGTGTTTTGTTGTGTGTATTTTAGCTAAAAATAAAATGCACAAGTGTAAGATTGAATGAAAATCGTATATTTCAAGCTGTCAAAGGCAATTTAAGCTGAAACGCAAACAGACATGCTCACACACACGCCTACCCTTGTGCCACACACACACACACACACAGTGGCAGCCAGCAACAACAACAATAACGAACAGCTATAACAACTGATGTGCGGTTTTGGTTTCATGGCTTACGGTTTTGATTGCTGCCATCGCTCAATTGATTTTCCACTAATGCCATCGATTGGCACAAACCGAAATAAAAGTGAAATGCAAAGTATTAAAAAAATCTCACATGCACACACACAAATCATCAAAACAAACAATTTGTGATGCGGCATTATTTGTCATAAAATCGAATCGCAACGGAAATAAGAATACACTCATTTAATTCAGGCCAAAGCATTCAAAACTTAAATGGGATTAGTTGCGGCAACGCTTCATTTGGCAGTGTGTTAAACGTTCGTCAGTTCTGGTATTTTTTTGTTATATGTTCACCAAGGCGAAAAGTGAAAAGCAGCATAAACAGCCACAAGCAGATAAATTCTAAAAAAACAACAAGAAATTAAGTTATATTCGGCATGCCGAAAACTACATACACTTGCAAAGTCTTTTCACAGATTTTGCTTTTGTTTGACAGCTTTATGTTAGGCTCGTCCGATCTGGCCGATTTTGACAAATGATCTTACTGAACCAATAAGAAGACATTGACCAAAGTTTCAGCTCGATAGCTCAGTAACGGAGGTCTAGTTTGCATAGAAGCAGACAGACAACGGATATAGCTATATCGAATCAGCTCGCGAAGCTGTTCGAAAATGCTTATTTCTATACGTTACATATTTCATGACAAAACTAATATACACTTTTCGAGTGTATTTAAATATATAAAACAAAGAATTTTTTTATGTACCATGTTTAAACACATATTTCTGAAAAAATAAACAACAAAAAAATGGTATCCATTGTTTTATGGAGAGCTGTCAAAATTGTTTAAATTGATAAGCTGCAACGCACTTAAATCTTCTCTGACGCCATTGCACCTCTCTGGGGTTGAAGGGAGTTTCTCTTACTGTTTTATTTTTTTGTGGGCCACTTTCAATTAAACATGTGTGTGTGTGTGTGTGTGTGTGTGAGTGTGTTGCATTATGTTTGTGGTCTTTCCACCCACATATTTAGTGACAGTCGTTTGCGCATTTTGTGGGCGTGACTCAATGCCTCAAAGCACATAAATGTCAAATGCATGCACCATAATAATTTATTTGACTTCGGCTGCATTTGATATATGCAGCGGGCCAAACAAAGATCCTCGTACCTGCAACAAACCCTTCGCGTCAGCTTCAGATGCGCGTGTCAGCTAACCTGGGTGTTTGGATAGACCAGTTTGACTCTGCACTTATAAAAGTCGTAAAAGGTGTTGTTTAACTTTTTTATTAGTTATGAGGCAAATTTAATTTGAATATTTATGCTTAAAATAAATAATATTATACCATAAGTATTCTTATCTGTGATAATTCTTCATGTTCGCTTATATATCTATTCTCACAAAATTTTCTTATTTACTTAGTGTACATATTTATTTCATGTTTTCTTAAACAACCATTTTTATTAATTATGGAATCGATGACAAATTCATTTGGTTTATTATAGTTTCATATTTAAACACGCACTTTTTTGTGCATTTTGCATTTGTGCTTTTTGCATTCTGTATCAGACTGAATTATGTAATAAACTTGTAATTTCAATTTGGCAATGTTATAAATTCTTGATATCAACATTTGTCAGCATTTTAATAATGAATTCTTTACCATAAAAATGACAATAATATTTTAACAATTTAATTGTCAATTGCTTTAGTTAAAATATGTATATAGATAGAGCTGCGTGAGCTCTTCATTATATATTTATTAAAAATACCATTTATAATCTAAGCCATTAAAGCTTACAATCAGTGATTTCTTTATCACAGAATTGCATTTGTTCTAAAATTTACTTTGGTTTTGCTGGCTAACTAGCGTTAGTCAGCACTGAAAAGCCACACTGAAACGTGTGCCGTGTGAAAAATTAACGCAATAAGAAAAAACGCTAAAGGAAGAAGGAGATGGAGAAGGAGAAAAATCTGTGCTAATTTGAAACTTGAAATCACGACTAATGAAGATTTAAGGAGCTGCATCTGCGGCAAATGAATGTGTCTGTGTGGTGGTGGCTGTGGCTCAGCTGCAAATCTCCGATGAAACAAAACGGCGCACAAGGAGCGCACAAAGGCAAACCAGCGTAGTGCCAAATGCATTATTAATAAATGAAAACGTTCCGCGTGTAGATTGCAATTTATGCATGCATGTGCTTTTGTGTGTGAGTGTGTATGTGTGTGTTTCTGTATTTATATCTGTGTTTGTGTGTGGCACAGTGAACGTGCAGTTCATGGACAATACCAGCTTGAATAAGATGGCCTCTACTACAATGTTGTCATTCTCTACCTTCCTCTCTCTCTCTCTCTTTTGTGTTTTTATGATTCTGTGTGTGTGTGTGAGCATCGCGGACATCAGCTTGTGCGTCGCTGCTCCTTTTCCGGTGTGAATTAGCGTCGAGTGCCACATGCAATTTCCTGTTGCTGTAAATTGCAGTAGCTGTTGCTGTAGCAATCGCTGCGTTTCTTATGCTTCCTTTAATTGCTGTACATAGCGGCATTCGCTTTAATATTGAACGCATAGCAAGGCACTTAACACTAAACGCACTCTGCGCGAACAACCCAACAATTTTTAGCTAACTTTTGTGCTGTTGTTATTTGCTGCTGTGTTGTATCAGCATTCAATTTGCTTGGTTTTTAGCAGCAGCAGCACCAGCAGCAGTGTCAGCGCACAAAGCTCAACTAGCTGCGGAAATTTGCTCAGTTACTTTTGTGCAATCCCCAAATCCCAGTTCAATTTTATCTATGTATCTATCTGAAACTACTTGGCAAATAGCTTCAGCTCTAAGGCTGGCTCTTCCGTCCCCAAAGCTGTGTTTGTATTTGTATTTGTATCTGTATCTGTAACTGTAACTGTGTAAGTGCTGTGTGTGTGTGTGCAGCTTCAATGAAATTGTTGACGTAAATGGACAACAAAGCCCGGCACTCAGCTGCGTTTTTCTTTTGCTGCCCTTCTCTGCATCTGATTTGCTGCTGACTGTTGTTGTTGTCGCAACAAAACTGCATGGTTCGTTTAATAGCAACGTGGCTGAAATTCATGTTTATTACATTTTTAATGCGGGCATATAAGCGCCACACCACGCACAAACCCAGCATTGATCGCATATAATATATAAGCATATATGTATGTATATATTCCTATATGTAAATTTTTATACAATATACATAGAAAAAGCACAGCATCCTCGGCAGCTCGGCGCAATTCAAAAACCAGTCCATTGCTTAGTTTTTGATTCCATTTTTTTTTGCGTTCTGCATTTTTCTTTGATTTCCTATTTTATGTACCATTTTTCCTTTTTGAACGCCCCCAAAGAGGGCTGCTGACCACAAAGCCGCAAAGCTGCTGCTGCTGCCAAGCTGCCTTAAAATACACATACACCTTTGCTTGAGCAAATAGACTTGATTGGCTAGCTGGACGTGCGGCGGTGACCTCAACGCTCTCTCAATTGCATCGTATAGCACTCGTAATTAGTGCATGCCATATGCCTTTCACCGCCTTACATGTGCCAGTGCTCTTTTGATTGTGTCCAGATTGATGCCAGTTGCTAACTGCTGCTGCCTTTTTATTTAGTTATGTATGTATAGTCATATATGCCAGGCTATGTGACTGGACCGCATGCAATAACTACGCAACAACAGCTGCCAGCTGAAAGGTAAAGTTCATTTCAACGGTGGCGTCTACACAATGCGTCTTTTTGTACTCTGATACCGAAGGTAAAGAGTATATTGGGTTTGTGAAATGTCCGCCAAGGTGTCTGTCCATTTGTCGTTAGGCCGTCAGTCCGGGCGTCCTTCTTTCCGTCCATAAGAACCAACGTATCCTGGATGCCCTTAAAGCTAGAGACTTGAAACTTTGCAAATATCTTGATCAATGTTTGCGTCAGACCAAGTATCAATATAGGGTCGCTACGCCCACATGAGGGCTGGGAAATCGATAAAATTTCGAAATTTAGCGGGAATGTAGCTGGAAACTTCCCTTAAATATTTGCATTGGATGCCACGCCCTCAAACTCAGCCCTTCGCCCCGCTGCCATTCATTCAAAATTTGCAGACCCCGCCATCAATAGCCTAACCGCAATTGAAAAACGGAAATGCCTATATCTTCTACAGCATTTGTGCTGGAGCCACGAAATTTGGTGGTAAACTAACTGGCGACACCCCTGCTTAAAATAATGTTTTTAGGACGCACTCACACACTCCGCCTCCGAATCCCCCTTTGTAAACAAACTATTTACAACCTGTGTCAGAATATTCGCTCTCGGTTGCGCCCCTCTGCAACGTTTTCACTTGTTTTAATTAAGCCCGCTAGCAAGTCTCAACTTGCAACTGTCTAATGCAGCTCAATGGCAATCGATTTAACTTGCTCAAGGTCTTAGTACTTCGTCATTATAAGCATCATCATCATCAACATCATCACCCTTTGGCTGCACATCGAATGCACATTTTCAGGCCATCCCCACAGACAAAATGATTCACAAAGAGAACATTTCTCGCATAGTTTGTTTCTATTCAAACACACACAGGCTCTATAAAAGACGACTTCTTTTATGCGTTAACAGGCAGAACAGTAGTGAATTTGTTTAGCGTTCGCTGCATTTTTCAAAAGTTCTGTTTGAAATAAGCAACAAGGGAGGCTTGCGCACAAATGCTGTTTATTGATATGTAAAATTTATTCACATGTGCAAGCAAGAATATCATCCAATTTGTACTTGGGTAAGAAGTTTTACAAAAGCTAAACTTTTCCTCCTCTAAATTTGAATCGGATCATATTTGAAAAACAATATTCGTTGGTTAACATAGAAATAATATAATCATCAACTTATTATGCTACGATTTCCAATTTACCTCAACTCGATTTAATTTGTAACGCAATCACAAATTTATAAAACAATATCCAATGCAAGTAGTTGCAAGTTGTTCATTGCTAGCTGCAGTTAAGCTTAAGAAACTCTTTTGATATTATTTGCTTTACTACTAATTTGCTCCAAACAGTAATTGCAGATAAGCTTAACGCAGGGCTTCTGATCCTGTTGAAAGTAACCAAATATTGTATTTGGTCCAAAGGTGCACATCATACTTAAATGGATTTGTTGTACATATGCATATTATTTTTGCTTAACAGCTGCAGAAGAAGAACCTTCAATTTCTTACTTTTAATAATAAAACCAAGGAATACTGATGCCGCAATTACACATTTCATTTTCATTTTCCAATTTCCATCGTCCATCTTCCATTTGCAAACCGATTAAAAGGGAAATGTTTTCTTTGTACTTTTGTAAGTGGCAATCCTCATCAGTAACTAATAATACATACATACCCTGTTAAAGGATATGTGAATTGGTTTACATGTTGAAGACTTCTCAAGGTATTTTCAAGACATCACATTCATTGGCAGTGGCAATTAAAACTGTTGAATAAAAAGTGAACTTAAAATTGTTATCAGAATCGTTTAGTAAAACATGTTACACATGGTTTTATATTAACTTCATAGAAAAATACTTTTATGAATTCTTATTCGAAGATTTATGGCTTTGTTTCTGGCATTAAATTGCGTCAATCGGAACGGCAGAAGCAAATGGCCAAAACCAATAATAAAATTCAGAATTGATATCTGTATAACTGCTCATTTATTCGGAAACTTGGCATCGAAATAGTAAAACCTTTCGAATAGTTTTTAAACTCATGCTTTTATATTTGTGTATAAACTCTTGCATTTGTAAGCTAATTTAAAAAAAAAAAAAACAGAAAATAGAATAAAATTTGTTTGGAGAAGTAAAAGAAAGGGAGGAAGCCAAGTGAAAAATTCAGCTGGTAGCTGCACAAGCATCGATAAATTCATTCATTGCCAAGAAATAACTCAATAAAAGGCATGGCATGAATGACAAGAACTTGGCAAACTTTAAGATAAGTATAGATGCCCTTAGATTTCAAGACAATAAATTAATAGGGGCGTTGCAGGAAGATAATAAGAGAGAGTAAGACAGAGCAGGACATGGCAAAAGCGCAGCAAGGAATTTAATTTCAAGCGTTGTCATTAAAGAAAATGTACAAGTACAAACGGATCACAAAAAAAGCAGCAGCAGCACCAGCAGCAGCAATGCAGCAAACGCAGAGAAGTGAGTTGGAAACTGGAAAGTGAGCTTGTGAGCCTCGCTTTTTTGCTCTCTGTCTCTCTCTTTCTCTTGCTTTTTTACTCTTTATTTATTTCTCTCAGTGTGGCACTTATTATGCTGCACTTACCATACAACAACATAGATTTTGGCTCATATTCAATGGAGTCGAACAAGCAAATAAATTTTGATGTTGCGCTACCAAAAAAGCATTCAATCAGTTCACGGCTAACAGCTGACTGACTGCTGGAATGAGGCAGAAGAGTGAGCAGTTAAAAGTCAAATGGCGCGCACACAAGAGCCATAACAATGAGAAATGCCAGAAGCAGCAACAACAGCCAGCTGTTGTGGCCATGGTGAGGATGGTCCAGTCCACTGCCAAAGCCAAAACCATTGCAATGGTATGTCCCCAACCTCTCTTTCTGTCTATAGTTAGTCCTTTGGGGACATTACACAAAATCGCTTGCAATCAATCAGCAGCAAATTAAATTTCCAAGCGCCGCGGCGTAGATTAAGTATGAAATTGTGCGTCGCTTTGTGCAGCAGCATTCAGCTGTATATGTGTGTGTTTGACTGCTAGTATTAGTCACGTGTTGTCGTTGTTGCTCTTGCTGTTTTTTATCTAGAACTGTATTTGGTTCCGTGCGTACATTTAAATGGCGTCTAGCACAGTTTGCTTCATTTAGCGCGTCTTAATTCGGCCTGGAAAATTAATAGCTTCAGCCAAAACGTGCTACCCCCTCTGCTTATATGCCCCTGCTCCTGCTCTTGCCTGACAGCCACTTCTCATATTTCACATGGACGTCGCCATGGCGGCCATCATTGGACTGCGTTACTGCGGCGCTCAAGTGTGTGCGTGAGCTGAAAAATTTTTATTGCATACATTTCAGCAGTCAGCATAATTTCTCAATTCTGCTTTAGCGTCTGCGTGAAGTTTATTAGGCGCCGGCACGCACAAGCCACCAGTCACAAAAAAAAAATATTTTCAGCCAACACTGGCAGCGGGAAACAAAATTTTGATAAATTTCATAACGACTTATGCCTGTGAACGTAGGTGAACTTTATGTCAACTGGTATGCCTCAACTTAATATTGCTTATCATTAAAAAAAAGGTTTCTAAAAATTATTGAGGCGTTAAGACCACTTCTGTTTGTGATTTTCTTTCTTGCCCTAATGCCTTTACTTTGAACCTATGCATATTTTTGACGAAATGAACGGTAAAATAAAATTTCCATAACTTGATTTTAATTAAAAGTTAGTTAAATTTGAATTTTGTAATCTCTTTAGATGTCCACTAACTTTGAAGTATTTTTGTGGCTATAAAAATTTCTAAATACATATAAACTTATATATTCAAAAGGTAAGAGTTGATTTAATTCTAGGAATATAACAAGCTTATAACAATAAATTTGAAAATATATAAATACTATTCTATATTATTATTTACTAAGATATAATTTTGTATAAGGTTTAAGTGGTCCCTTCAGGATTAAAAAATTTATTGTCAAATAAAATATGTATGTTTATACTCGATACCGAAGGTATAGAATACATTGGTTTTGTGCAATGTCCGTTATAGTGTATGTCCATCTGCAAGAACGCAACTTTTTTCGACATCCGTATAGCTAGAGACTTGAAACTTTGCAAATATTTTTTTCTATGGCTGGGAAGTTAATTAATACGTTTTCACAGTTATTTAGCTAGATCCATCAAATTTGCTGCCAAGATAGATGATGACGTCCCCAAAAAAACTGCATCAAAACTTTGGATTCCACTCATACCGTTGAGTCGCCCTACTCCAAGCCGCCCACCGCTTCGTTAAAACGTGGTTGCTCGTATCTTTCACAGCTTATGAGCTACAGTCCCCAAATTAAGTAGCAATATAGCTGGTGGCTTCCCCCAAATATCTACATAAGCTAATCTTTGAACGCAGAGTACACCCCTGCCGCATTCTTACCCCTTTGCAATCTGGCCTCTTTTTGCTCGTTTTTGAACAGGTATCGAGTATAGTGCAGTCGGTTGCGTCCGACTGCAACGTTTCCAGTTGTTGTTTCTTAAAATTTATAATAAAATAAATAAATATATAATATTTTGGTGAATTCGATTTATTTTTTTTTAACTTTGTTTATCTATAAATAATATTTTGGATTATAAACGCTTTAACAAGTCTAAAGACTATTTTTTGTAAGCTTGGGAGCTAAATTACCTTTAATACTCCCTTCATTCATTCGAAAGTGCGCTTTCTGTCCTTCTCATAGTGAATTCAACATTTTGAATGCTTTAAATTATTCTTTCTCAAATAAGTCAATAGTTTAATAGAAACCCGCTAACATTAGCAAGTGTACCTCACATTTAATGGATATCTTCAGTTCTCGAATGTTATTATGCTTTGTTTCACTGGACTCGTTAAAAAGTCCTTAATGGTTTTTTAACAACAACGAAATTTTATGATATTAAATAATTTAATTTTTCTTTTAAAACTGAATGAGAGTTAGGGGTTTTCAAAAGTCGTAAACTCCCATTGGCCAATTCAAACCAGAATCTCGCTATTTTGTTTTTTTTTTTCGTTTTATCTTTTTGGTGTGTGTGTGTAAGTTTTTGTGTAATTTTTGAGTTGTCTCAGAGCTGCATGCCATAACAATATGAAAGAATAAGTAATATTCTAGCGTAAACAGTTTATTTTAATGAGTTCTTTGGACACAAAGCCACGCCCACTTGGCGCTCATAAATAAACTGATGCTGGCTGGGTCTTGTCGACAAGAACCATCTCGAAACCACAGAGACAGCGCTGAGATGATGAATTGTACTGATGACTCATTTTGAAGCATTATTTTTCTGTTCTTTGCTGTTGCCTTTATCTTTATCCTTTTTGATGCTGTATAGTATTTATTCTTGTTTTGTGTTTCGTTTCGCGTTGGGTTTTTGCTTTCAGCTGGCACCCAGTTTATTAGGTAATTAGTCTAATTAACGCTGAGTTTTTCAAAGGCTTAAAAATGAACCTGGACTCATGTTACGCACTCCGCTAATTAAACTTTGTATCAGTGCTTTTGTATTGTTTTGGTTTTTTTGTTTTGTTTTTTTTCAACCATTAGTAGATGATTTCCGCAGTTGATTTAAGAGATGAACCCCTTTTCCTCATCGGTCGCTCTTTTGATATGTTGTTTACCTTGGTTTTGTGTTTGATTCCGTGGGGCCATGGGCCAACCTCTTAACAATTTAAACCTAATCAGAAGCGACGACTGCGCAAACTGTTTGCCTGATCTTTATGACAATGGGAGTCTGCCGGTGGGTAACATAAACCAAATGTCTGGATTTCTTTGAAAATACTTTAGCAGTTGGAAACAGTTAGTGCTGAACAATGCAGAAACTAATAAAACTTTGTTTGCCGGGTGGAGCAGTCTTAAAAAACAAGTACCAACCATTCGTATGGGGAATGCAACTCTTAAACTCCAACTCGACACTTAATCAAAAGTTAAAGAAAGCAGCTCAACGTCCATTGCACGGTTGCTGCCAGGCTAGCTGGCTGCCTGGCTGCCGGGCTGCCAAGCTGCAGTCGCTACGTGAGAAATTCATGCTAAGAATTTATACACTCGCCGCATGCCAAAACACACACACATAAACACACTCCCATAAACTCAAGCGCACAGGTAAAGGGCCGGAAGTTCGTGGCCCATAATGGCTCAAATCTGAATTATGCGGCAAAATTGCAAAGAAAACGAGTCAAACAGAAGAAGGTAGAGAAGACAAGAGTTTCTCACAGTTAGTCGTTTTGGAAAGCAATGGAAATGACATGCGGACATCCGACATAGGTCAGAAATCAGCATGCTAAGCACTGTGGCGCCAGCTAGCGGCTTCTCCTTGCAACTGCTGCTGCTCTACCCATGTCCAGCCGTTTGGACAGCCTAAGCCCGGACTCGCCTTTTCGTTTACTCGCCTGTGTCCCCTCCACCCCCACCCAACAACTTTATCAATTATGCAAATGGTAAATTTAACACTTCGGCTACGTGCCACATACGAGCAGTTTCCACACGTTGACTTCTGCTCTGGCTCTGCATTCTACTCTTCGGTGGTCATAAATTTGGGCCTGCAACGCCAGCAAAAGCCGCTGCAATGAATTTCAACTACTTTGGTGCTCGCGAATTTTTTAAGTGCTGCTGTTTAATTTTACGTCGCCCTCGTCCGGATATCACGGCAAAGTGGATTTTTCCGTCAAACATAAAAGGAAGCTTTCGTAACATTCGTAATTAATGGGCGTGGACGGGACGGTTTGAGGCGGAGCGGAGCGTGGCATATGCTACTCAACTGCAGTATTTTATGCGCAAATGAAACACAAATGCCCAGCGGCCTATTAATTTAAATGCAAAAACGAAAATGCGCATAAAACAACTTTGGCAGCCGGAAAAACGGAGCGACATTTTTAATGTACTGTTCACAAAAAGGTGAAAGGGGGTATAGACTGTACGACTGCAGCGCTCATTCATCTAGTCCGTCCATACAATTCAAAGTTTAAACTGTCTTAGTGAAAGCTACATGACTGCTTCACTAAGTAATTTTAATATCTTAAGTTTTGTATTTGCGATGAAAAATCCTCGAACTCATCGACTATGTGTAATTGAAAAACTTAAAACGTATTTGCTATAGGACTCAAATCTATTTAAAAAAATTCATATCTTTTTTTATTCCTTGATAACGAAAATCTTAAGCGTTGTAAAAAAGTGTATTTCGAAGTTGGGCACCTGCTGATTCAGGTTTTGTGCTTTTGTTCTTTTTATATGATCCATAATTCTCCAATTCTTTGCTTGCATAAGCATATTCTTTTGATAAAAAATATACATATACATGTATAAATATATGTTTGTATGTATTTAGTATATATGTATATTCTTATGTGTATATCAGGCCAAAAGCAAACACATGCGATACTTGGCAAATGACAGACTCCGACTACACGATAGACTCCTATTCCGGGGTCGACGTCAGCTGCTGCTGCGCTCAGCACAAAATGCCTTTGCTTATAATATTAAAACAACCGGAAGCGGAAATTCGAAACGCCATTTCATGTGTGTATATTTTTGCCAGTCCCTGTGTGAGTGTATGTGTTCTTGCATATTTTATTTTGTGAGAAATAGAATGGGAGAATGTTGGAGAAAGCGAGCCCCTTGCATGTCACAAAGCATTTGATAAAAGTTGCATGCAAGTGCCTTAGGCTACCTGGACTGCGTTCACCACTCAACTGCCAAGCTAGCCAGCCACTTATAAAATCTTCCAAAACATACAAACAAACACACATATACTCATATATAAAAAGTGTTATTGTTGTTTATTTGCACGTACTGTAACAAATTATAAGTGCCGCATGTCGAAGATACCCTACCGTGTGCGGGCAACTTGTTTGCATAGCAAACACGTGCGAAGCAGGAAAAATTCTGAAGGCAAGCTCTGGTTATTTTTTTTTTTAATAATGAACACAACTTGGCACTGCGGGCAAGTATCAGCATCAGCAATACCAGCCTCTAAAAACCGGTTCAATGACTGGTCAGCCAGACGGGAAGCAACTTGCGATATGGTCTTTTGAGCCGTGCAGGTGGGCTGGCTTAAGCCTATTTTAGCCGTTTTACATAGTCAACCTGACTAGCTCAGCAAGGTCATTACAAATGTCAAACAAACTACCCAACTGCTAAGCCCTGCTTAGTTTTGCACTCTGCATTCTCTGTGCCAACTCCTGTCCCTGTGACATTGATGTTGAGCGCGTCAATTATGTTTCATAGCGACATGCAATCTACAAATGTGTGCCACAAGCTCACGCACACGCACACGCACTTGCACCCGGGAGACGCTCATTAGTTAGCATACAACATATCACTCAGCGTGTGTGTGTGTCTGGTTTACTCCCAATGTGATTCACATACCATATCCCGTTCATTAAAATTAATGATTTCGATTTAACGTACACGTAGGTACGCTCGCATACATACATACATGCACCCACACAAACATACATTAACATATGCTGATATTCAAGGCTGCTGCAGTGAACTTAACTCTAATGAGAATTGGATATTAGGCAACAAATATATGCATAAATGCATCCGGTGCAGTCAAATACGGCGTATTATCATGTTTCCATCTACTGGGAGCGCCTCTAAGTATGCAATGCCATTTGACATTTGACTTGACCTGCAATTGCTTTTAGTTTAATTGTTTCGAATAGGTCTCAATGTCAAAAGTGCTTCTTGCACTGCATTTCAGCTGTTCACAAACGCTTTTTCAATTATTAATCTAAAATTATCGCATTTGTGGTAACGAGGGACTTTTATTAAAAAAAGCCAGTAAAATTTTCAGAATGCACTAAGTACAAGTTGAGCATAGTTTGAGTACAAACTGAACTTTCATATGAATAAAAAGACATATTTAAAGAATATTTGTAAGGAAGAGTGCATGTTTATCTATTATGAAGCCAATTTTTTAATTTCTCCCTGAGTTTTGGCATCATTGACAAGTTGCGAAAATATATAGCTTAACGTTATTGCAGCTTTTGAGCTAGAGTCACTAAAGTTGGTGGCAAAATAGCTGGTGATTTCATCCACAGATCTGCATCAATCAATTTTTCAACATTGCGTTGCTGCCTTTCATTCCCCTTAGTGAGCCGACCTCTACCAACCGTTTTTATACTGATATTAGAATATTCCGCAGTCGGTTGTATCCGACTGAAAAGTTTTTAGTTCATTATATTTATATATGCAGTTAGTCATTGTGTTTCTAATGATATGTTGATTTGATTTAATTCTAATGTATTAGGCCAGCCTCAATTCAGCTCAACAAAACCATTCCTAGGTTAAAATTTCATGTAAGGTGTCAAAATTTTTGTTATCAATTTAGAGCATTTTTTGACTATAAACGTCAGCAAGCATTTTGTATTTTAAGCTTACTTTTGTTATTTCCTGACAAGTTCATTTGGTTCTTTGCCCTGTTTCCATTTTTTGTTGCATCCTGAAAATACAAGCATACTAAGCTGATCTCGTAAAAATTATATTAATTTAAGCAACTTGTTTCAAGTGCTTCTGATACGTTAAGTTATGCAGAGGTCAAGGCTAAAATAGCGATATATATACATATATAAATATTTTTTTTCTGTTTGCTTAAAGTTTTATCAAATTACAGAATATTTTAAACTTTTCACTTTCGCTTTTGTAGCAGCGAATGCCGTTCTACATGTGGTTAACTTTTTTAATTATGCCATTCGAAATAAAAATAAAACTTATGTTTTCGACCTTCGCTGTTGCTTCGAGTGCTACTTGTGTTCATGTGTGTGTGTGTTATGTAAAGTATATATGTATGTTTCGTTAGAGTGAACTACAAGAGAACGAGACGTGATAATGATGATGCACTTGCATTTCAGTTACCAACGAGCAATCGGTGATAACTTTGTTCAGCACTTGCGCACTCAATACACAAATGTGCTATAAAATATGTTCAAAATATATCTTCAGAGAGGGCTACTAGGGGATATGAGGAAAACCACGTAAATGGCTTTTGGCTTTATTTAATGGTGTGAATCTGTAATAGTTGTTGTTGTTGTTATTATTGTTATTGTTATTGTTTTGCCTTTTGCCAATGCTGTGCACGGTTGCATCATCAATTATGCTTATCAAAGCACAGTGAGAGGTAAAAGTTTTGCCGCTGACCAACAGTGCTGCCCTTTGGTCACTTACCCCGGCTACCATTTTACCATCACCTAGCCTTGGCCAACCGAATGGAGCGCAAACAGGCTACGGCTCCAAGCTGGGAGCAAGTGCAACTGATTTGAGTGCACTCGACAGGTAATAAATATGAAGTGCTAAACACGAGATACGCGCATTTTTCTGCCGCGAAAACTTTTGCAGCACACATATCATCAACACAACATTGTAGCATATTGCTGGCGCTAAAAAAAGCTTTTAAACAATTGCTGCGGCCTGCCAGAGCGAAAAAGTGGCGGTGGCAACGGGGCTGCCGCGATGTTTTCCAATCAATTACAGCAAATATGTGCAGCACGGTGAAATGACACGCCCACGTGGCATAGATTTCCACAAATGCACAATAATTTCTGGCAGCAGAGAACATGACAGCGACAGCTTAATGCCACCTTCAGCTCACTTGAGCATACACTGCTGTCTGTCTGTGTACGAAGCGTATGTACACCATTTGAATGATTGTTTCGCGTACTGTTTGTTTCGCCCCTTCACGCTGCTTCCTTATCCACACTTTGTGTGTTGATTACAGTTATTGCAAGTTATTTCCAATTTATTGTATGCACTTTATCGTTTCTACTTTGATTGATGCGGCCCAGGCAATGGCAATTGAAATCGAATGTTACGCTTTGCCAGACACATCCAAGAATAATGTTAGCTCTTTTGCTTTTACTAAAGTCTGATTGAACTCTTCGATCAATAAGATTCACACAGTATACTAGAACCTTTCAGGCAGTTGAGATTGGCTTAGATCGCTGCATAAAGTGTTTTCACTGAAAGCTGCTTTTAAAAAAGGATCTTGAGTGTATGGTCGGTGAAAGCAGTAGCTCATAACTGATTGAAGTTCTGATAATAAACAAGTATTTTCCAACGAACACATTAGATGGAGACAAAACGAATGCGTTAAAAAATGTGTTTCAGCATGTTGAAAATCAACCAAAAAAACAAAATGAGGACTGGATACTACCTTGACAGCTTGTGAAAAGGTTTTCAAAATAATAAAAAAAATCTTTGTTAAATTTTCCCACAAGCACGTTAAGAAGGCTTTTGTCAAGATAGCCTTGCTGAAGATACCCTGAACTCTGCAACTCTGCTTGAGTTGACTTCATAATTTGATGCTGATTAAGAATATATATACTTTATTGGGGGGAGATACTAACTTCCGTCTGTAACAAACGATTCCACAAAATCATTAAACTCTCTATCTCATTTAATGGGTACACGATATAAAAGTGTTTCACCTTTGAATATAATAAATTCGATAATAATCTGTGACGCGAGACACAATGTTATGTCATTAAAGTTAATGCTCTAGAAAATTCGATTATTTAAAATGTTTAATATAAATTGAAGCTGAGTTCTTAACCGCTTTTAACTATGCATCCGTTTGGCTTTATGTTAAAAAATTCAATTCTTGTTTAGTAAAATTAGTCCGCGTTTATATGCTAGCTCTTGCGTGTTCACATTGTTAGTTAACGCGCAAAAAGTTTTTAATCAAAACAGCAAATCAAAAAAAGAAAGCGGCAAAGTTTTCAATCTCACAAATGTCGAAGTATTTCGACTCACTCAACTCGAGGCTGTCAACAGCCAATTTCGCCCATTTGGCCTGCTTGTGTAAAAATAGAAAACTAGCAAAAGAAGATTTTGATAAATATCTTTCCATTGCCGAACATTAAATACGCTTATAAAATGATTGTGCATTCTACAAAAATTCTAAGGCACATTAAGAAAGATATCGAAGACATTTATTAAGCTTGATATCAATCAATAAAGCCTGTAATATGCAATATATTTTTATTTGGTTGCTTTTGAAATGATTATTAACTTATCATTAAAAGCCATTGCAAAATAACTTTTGATATGATATGTTTGAAAAAGTACGTACTTGAAATGAAATTTTGGTATTTCGGCTTGGATCCTAGTCTTCTTTGATGCTCTTTGTAAGAGTATCAAGGAAAGTTTTTGCTTGAATGTAGGACGGTGCATGTCCAATTCACAGACCTACTGCTGTGTATGTTTGTTACTCTTACGTGTTTGTGTGTGTATGTGTAATTCTTGTTGAAATTTCTCCATTACTTTTGCAGTTCAATGTTTTACTTTAACGCTCTTTGCAGGCTGCTGTTGCCGTTTGGCACTTGTGCATGGAAAATTTACTTGGGGTTCATTTGATTTGCCCGAAACTTTGGTGGCCACAAAAGTTTTGGCTCTCGGTTCTGCCTGGTTCTGCTGGCGTTGGCATTCAATGCATTTGATTTTGTACGCCCAGCTTAAGTTTTTGCCTTTAAATATTGCGAATTGGAAGTCTGAGTGTGTGTGTGTGTGTGTGTGCTTAAGTGCAACATGTTTGCTACCGAAATGAACGGTTGCGCGTTGAATAAAATGTTGACAGAAAGAAAACTGCAAAACTGCCAACTGCCACCGCTTGCAAAGAATGTCGAAAATATAATTGGCGCACAGTTGAAAAATGCTTTAAGTATGCGTGTGCTTGTATGTGTGTATGTGTGTGTGTGGTTGAGTTATGACAACAATGGAGTCCAATTATAGCGCGAGACGTGGCACAATCGTCAAAAGTTTGATGTTATTCGAAGTAAGTGTAACAATTGCCGCTGACTGACTGATTGACTGATTGACTGGCATTGGCCAAAAGTTACACACATAACCGTAGCCTACTTTTAAACACAGCCCACCAACCACTACCACTTAAGGGTACTTTCAATCATTATAAGAAAAATGAAGCAGATGCATATTTGTAGTTTTTATTTAAATTACATTTATTTTCTCATGATAATCACTTGGTTTTTTATTTCAATGCATTTCTTTTTGGTATCAATGCAATCATTGCATGGCTATTTGTTACTTTTTTTACTTTCTGACCCAAGGGCAAGAACAGTGTTAATTATATATATGAATATTTGTTTTTGTTTTATCTAAATTCATATTCATCGAATGGTTGTAAAGTTTAAATTTAACATTAATGCGTATCGAGCACTTACATTGAAAACTTTTTTAATGATTTTTTTCGCTTGTTTTTCGTTATTATTTATTTAATCTTTAATATTTGTTACCGAATGCAGTACAATACTTATATTAATTTCTGGCTTTATGTTTTTTCATGTTTTCCCATTAATTTGTTAATGGCTATTATTGGCCACGCCATATGCTTTCATTAAAATATTTACAGTTGAAAATGCTTAACATTGGAAACCAAACTATATTGTTTACTTCTTTTGTTTTGAATATAAAATAAAATCGGGAGTGCTGTTTTTAATGGGGCTTTAGGCATACACAAACACATCAAGGAAACGAACATTTGGAATTGTATCGTGACTCGTTTTTTCGTGATGATTTCGGCTTTGTTCTCGCTTTGTGATAATTTTTAATATTATTATTATATTGAATTTTCATTTCGCTTTTTTTACTCTAATGAATCAATTTATGTTCATGAAATTCTTAACAGTTGTTTATTATATGATTTTAGTATTTGTTATGCTTTTTATGGCAATGAATGTATTTCTATTTTTATTTCTTTAATGCTATGAATTTTTTGCTTAAATTGTACAACACACAAATATGTTTAAATACATTTTGAAATCGTAAGTTTTGTTTGTTTTTGGGTTTTGTATTTTGCGAGAAAACAGTCGAGAGAATTGTACATATTTAACTACGTAGATGTTGCGGGTGTTTCGGCTTAACGTAATTGTATAATTTATATGAGCATGCTTTATGCATGTGCCTCATCGAATTGAAATGTACAGAGGGCAGCTCTATAAATGTAATATATTTTTGAGATTGTTAATTGGTATCTGTCATTGTCAAGGAAAGGAATTTGTAATGTATGTATCTAAATTGTTATGTTTATTTAACTCTAGTTTCATTAAGTGAAAGCAGCAACATCTAAAGTAAGCCTCTTTGCTCTATTAACTTTGCTTTTAGTTCTGATTTGCCTGATTGCTGTCACTTACACTTTATATTGGATTGGAGCTAATAGCAAAGTTGTCTGTTTGCAATCGGCGTTCTTCGTTTCGAGTTTGTACTTGACACATCAGTTGTTGTTGTTGATGTACAACTCTTCTGTTGTGCAATTAATTACTGATACGACTCTGACAGAAGTTGCTCTCAACCCCTAATGCTTTCAATCTTACAGGCGCATGCTCTCATACTGATACAAAAATTACAACAATGCCGCTTTTAATTTGTTGAATTCAGTCATTTGTGTCTTGTTATTTACACTTGAAATTATACATTATTTTTTCCTGTGTTGTTGTGTGTGCCATGCCATTTGCAATACAATTTATTTTATTTACAAACTTAATAATGCAATTAATTATTACAGGGTCTTGTTGGTTGCTGCGTTTTATATTGCATTCATTGGTTTTTTTCTATGCATTCGTTTTCAATTAGTAATTAGTAACAGTTACAATTATGCTTGCTATGTGTGTGTTTTTCAACTCATTTTTATTTTTTGTTTTATGGACTGAAATTGGCTACTTATGCGAAATTCTTTTATGTATTTTTTGTTCGTTATTATATACGTAAATATGTATGTAAGTAATTTGCATATGCATATATGTATGTATGGCTCTAAAGTTGGATCCATGCAGATTTTATCTGCTGCTGACCAAAAACATAACGAAATTAAATGGCGATTAGCTTGCGATGCGCAGAACAACGGCCAATGATTGCTGTGGCAAGGCAAAAAAGTATTAACGATAAGCCCAAGATATGAGCAAATATTTAGTACACATAAATCAATTGAAATCGAATTAAACGGAAATTCAATTCAACTTTTACAATTACTTAAACTAATGCATATAGCATTGCACATATTCAGTTACACACATACATAAGTGATAAAAAACTTTATTTAACATACTGTACACAATTATGTAAAATGATTTCAAACTTAACTTACAAGACTAACGAGGATCTAAACTTCTTCTTGCTGTAAATGCCTTACACACACACACACACACACACACACACACACACAAGCACACAAACATTGAAATAAATATAAATGTATATATGTATTCGAACACATTAAGTTGTTGTGTGCTTTTGGATTTAAACATGATTTTTACACAGTTGCTATGGGACTTAGCTTAAGAATTACGCTAGTTGTATATGTATTTATATATATATGTGAGTGTGTGTGTGTGTGCTATTTTTATATTAATGTAAATTTGATTTCGTTATTTATATATTTGATGTTTTTTTAGTTCTAACAATGAAATAGCTTAAATAGGATTCACATACTTTACTATATATTCAATTTGGTTTTTGTTTGCGCTGTAATTTGTGTGTGTTTTTTTTAAATCTTATCGTCTTATAGTTTCTTAAGTCAAGAAAATGCGTCTGCAGCAGGAAATTAAAGGAAGAAAAAAACATTTGCAATCAGTAACTGTTAAATATTGCTAGGTGGCACCAAATTAAGGTTTAGGGGCAGAGATACTTACCTAACGACAACCGTGTTTAGCAGCAGACAGGGCGCTAGCATTGACCTAAATATGTGCGTGATGCGATCGGCCGAAGAGGTCTTGCGCCGTGAGATGGCCGCCATATTGTCGCCTACTAGTGCCATACAGAGAAAAAGCGAGGGACAGATAAAGAGAGAGAGAAAGAGGGAGGAAATAAATTTGAATTAGAATTTGTATATAAAATTACTGGCGACAGATACGCTGCATTTTCATTAACATTTTAATAAGCTGCAGGCGAGCGCACGCTATTTGCATATTTTCATTTACACTTCTTATCGCTGAGCGCGATGGCTATATAAATGCTAAAATCACAAGAAATTCAATTTGGCCGCGAGGCAGCCATGCAAATTGCATGCAACTGTTCAACGTGTAACAATCGCTGCAGTCCACAGCCCACGTCCACTCTTTCCTACCCCACACCTCTTGGCTATTTGCACGCTAATGCCTAAGCTGAGCATCTGCATTCTCGGTGGTGTGGCAGCAGCTGTTTAAATCCTCGCCCCCAGTTAGTTGGCTAAGCCCGGTGCTCATCTGCGATTCTCACCTTTTGATACAAAGACATAAATGCTAGCTGGCTCGGTATTGCTGGCGGAGCAGGTGTAGTTGCCGGAGTCGGTAATTTGGGGCTCCCGTATGATAAGACGGCTCTGAGTTCTTGGCCCCGGTGTCGTCTCAATGGATATGTCCCGCCTCGAGTCATAGTAGTTAATGAGACGATCGTTTTTCTGCCAGTACACGTACTGAGGTGGTGTTGGACTCTGTTTGAGTAAATTTAGAAAAACAGCCATAATTATAGGCACATGATTATATTATGAACTATTATCGATACTAAAAAATCACTTAAATATAACAATAGCTTGAGTTTGTTCGCGTTACTAAATGTCTTTAAATAAGTGTCAATAATTAAGCATTTGGTAGATTGCTATTTTAATATATAAAAACTACAAATAGTAATAGAAAATCAAATGCCTTTAAAGAAGGATCGACTATCGAATTAAGTAATCTGCACAAAATATTTTTTAGACGGTTTTAGATACTTTTTTTACTGAACATTTATTTATCATGTTATGAATTTATAATTTGATGACATTTGTTTATTACTCCAAATAAATATCGCAAATTTAAAATAAAATTAGCAATCGTAAAAGCATCGTTTTGCAGCACTGCAATTTAAAACTGTGCTTTCTTTCCACTAATGATTGATTACGTTACTTGTTCTTGATTCAGTTGATTTTTGTTGATTTTTGTTGACAATTGTACTCACCTTCTCAATAATGCAAACCAAATTGATAGTTGAGCCCATGTCGACATGCAGTTCACCGGAGCCAAGAATGAATGCCTCGGGCACAACCACTTGAAGATTCACAAAGTGCGAGATGATGCCAGTCGGTGTCGAGACCTGTGCAATAATACAAGCAAATTCAGCAATTGAATGCGAGAACGAGTACGAGTACGAGTGCAAGAGTTTGAATTTGATTCGTATTCGTAATCAACTCGAATGTTAATGCCTCACTAAACTCTGAGCAGGCACCAGTCAATGTCAGCATTAAGTTTATACTAAGGTTTACCCTTCCTGCACACTCTTTTCACTGTTGGGCACGTGGAGCGTTTTGACTGCAAGAAATGTTGCACTCATTGAAATGCAAATCAAACAATTTCAATTTGGCACGCAAAATGAAACAAAAACGAGCATTTTCTATATAAGTGGAAAAGTGCTGGCGCTTCCTACACGTTTTATACCAAAAAAAAAAAATAAATAAATAAAAAAATAGAACCAGCGGTCAGGATGGCAGGGGAGCTCAGTTCAGCTCAGTTTGGGCACCAATTGCACTGGCATGCAAAAGGAAAAATAATCATTTCGGCATATTTGCATGCAGTGCTCGTAGCGCCCAGCAGCAACTGACTGCCCCGCCTGCCCGGACTGACAGACTACCTCGACTACTGCCCCGGTTGGCAGCAGATAGACTGACTGACTGTGCAGCACTGGCATGTGGACTCTCTTTTTCCTTCATATCGAAATTGCATGCAAACAATTTTTGAAATTGAAGCTACGTTTTCGAAGCTGCCTGCATGCCTGCCAGCCCCACCTCTTTGCATCTATGTATCCACACAGCAGCTAGTCTCGAAGCAGCACTTGTGTGGCTGCTACACAAACAGAGTTACTGTCAAGAATCCATTTCAGGCGTTGCCAAACTTTGTTGCTTTTCAGTTAGTTGTCTTTTTAGTTCCCAAGTTGCTTTATGGTTGTGTGTGTGTGTGTTTGTAACTATGTATGTTTTTTTTCTTTTGCGTCTTATTTAACCTTTCCTTTCTTTTTGTGGTAGAACACGCCTTTTACCATATCCGGATGACTTTCGGCTTTGTCTGCCGGCTTATTTTTGCATTACTTTAAATGCATGTCAGCTCACATACACAGACACACACACACACACACACACACACAAACACAAAATGATCTGGGGCATGTGTGTGCAAGTCACTGGCTAAATTTGTCAGTGTCCAGTTTATCTGGCTGCCGCAGCGTCTGCGCTTGACAGTCACATGGTTTCGGCTGTGCCAACCGGCGAGCCTGTCAACGTCACGAACATACGGATGCGGATGTGGATGTGGATGTGGAGTTGCATGTGGATGTGCCAATGCAAATGCGTATGCGCAGATGCCCAGCAGGCTGGCTTAAAATCGAAGCCTTTTTCCATATAAAAACTTTATTTGCATATTACAATTAAATCATGTGTCGTGTAAAAATCGACAGTGATGTGAAAATCATCGTAAAGCCAAACCAAAAACGAAACAAAAAGCACACGAAAAAAATCCCAAAAACCTCAATATTGCGTATACGCGCCAAAATGGAGCATATGCAAATGCACTTTAGTTCATTTCAACTGCATGGCATGCATAAAATATGGAATTTCCCTCTATGTATATGTATGAATGTATGATGTTTATATACGAGTATATATGCCTTTCACTCACCTGGCACTCGTACATGCCGTGATCCCGGCGTTGCACAAACTTTATCTGCAGCGTCCACATGTTGGAACCGGGCGTGTGGAGTATCGCAAAGCGCTCATCATTTGTATAGAGCTGAGCGCCCGAGGATAATATGTGCCAGTCACGACGCCGAATCCAGGATATTTGATTCTATACCAAAATAAAATATTCATATATACATATATGAGACACACTCTTGTAATATCGACTGAACAGAGTAAGTAGAAAATGCAAAAAGCACTGCGATGAAATGTAAACTGGATAAACGCTTAAAAATTAGGCAACACAAAATTTTAAATTCGCTAACCTTTCATGCGCAATTAGTGCTACAGATTGTTGCAATTGTATGAAGCATAAATTATATGAAAAAAAATGTATCTGTGAGTGTGTGTGTGTGAGCGGATGTGGGTGTATGGAAATAAATTATAACTTACATTAATTTCTTTTTTCAATGCGCAACTCGTACCTCTCATTTAATAGTGCCAAAAAAAATGTAACAATTAAATCAAAGCAGTATTTGCATTAAATATTTGTATACGCCATTTACAAAGAAAACCATCGAAAAACAAGACATTTTTTATCAGTAAGTACTTAGACAATGGCGAATTAATTGGCCAGTAAGTAAGGAAAATAATGTGGTTACAGTTCATGTAAAAACCAATTGACTGCAATACAAACATAAATGTTTGTGTGAATGCAAAAATGCTTCCCACAGCTGCCCATAGTTTTCCCAAGTAGGTAAGGATCATTTGGCTAAAATCGGAGACTCATCATCGAATATTAACTTTTGCCTCCATTAAGAACTATGTTTTTTGGTTGTACTAAGTTATGAAAGCAGTTAATCGAATGAAACAAAGCACGGAATTTTATATAGAAACGAAAAAAGAGATATCTTAACTTTTAGTACATATTGCATACAAATTAGAAGAAAAGCATTGGTTGGAAAAGTTAAACTCTTATTATACTATTCATTATATCAAAGTTAATTTACAAAATTAGTTTATTCTACATCTGTTTTATACACCTCAGATTGTTGAACAGTGTTCGAGATCTATGTCATGTTTTCCATTAAGCTTAAATAGTTTTTCTGACTCAAGACATGTGCCAACAATTGAGTGGATCCATTTGTATTGTTTTGGCTCTGGCCGTGATTAATTGATGTTTTGGCACATACTTGGTCAAATTATGGGGTCGTCTTTTGGATTGCTGTTGAGTTGTGTGGCGTTCCGTTGCTTTTGGGTCGGCTTGAGTTGCGTGTCACATTTAGCCATTTAATTGCTTGTTAGCCCACGCTAAAGGGCAAACAAAGTGTACACAATGTCATGGCAAACGTTTTCTGGCTTTCAGCTGCAAATTAAGCTCGTATTTGTATTTCGTGCTCAACTGCCAAACAAATTGGACTTTTGCGTGCCCAATTTCACAAACGAACAAAAAATACAAATTCAAATTCAAATAAGCAGAAAAAACAGAATACGTTCAAAGAACAATATAAATTTCATATAATTACAAATTGAAAATTTAAATAGAAATGCACCTTAAATTGCAAGCGAACATAAAGCTCAGATTTTGAAACGATTTGGTCTGAGCCATTTAAATGCGGCTATTGTAACATGCATAAAACTTCAAAGCGGTTCAAGTAAATACATATGAGTGCAAGTCGAAGTGGGAAAAGCTGTGTGCTTAAGACCTTACGAGAAGAGAGTCAAAAAACTAACCCAATTTACACCCACTCTATCCACGCCGGTGACCTTGCAGACCAGAAAGGCGGTGCCACCCAACTGAACGGTCGTATTATGCGCCATCAGCTGTGGGAGAAAGAAGGAAAAAAGAGAAGAAAATACAAGACAAAAAGTTAAAAGTTCATTTTTTATGTGTTGCCTGCAAAAGTTAAGGTATATACGGTGAGGGGTATGGACAGAAAGATAAAAATAAACACCACTGCGTCGCACAATAAGTCAGCAGAAACAAGGTCAACACCATATGTTATACAACCTTGTATATGCTCGATTTGAGCAGTGATCAAGTATATGAATGGGAGTATGTAAGTTGAAGGCATTTGTGGCTTGGCCTTTTTGGATAATTAGATTCGTTTGCGAGCGCGAATGAAATATAAATAAGCACTAAAGATTAATTAGACTTGGCCCGTCTTCATGTTGTCTGGTAATAAGCATTATTCTGGCCAAACTCTATTTGAATGTGCTTTGTGCGTTTTATTTTCGTCATTCTCGTTGCTACCATCAAATTAACATATTGATCAACCTTGTCCATCTGCTGCACACTATATATGGACACAATTGAAACTTGCCACTTGCCACTCGTACTTAGTGGATGCAACGGTAGCTACAACTACTGCAACAGCAACAGTCAATTCAATTTGAATTTAAAACACATTTCGCAGCACTTCATCAATGTCATCTGAAATTGGGGCTAACAGTTTGAATCATTTGTGCATGTATTTTTTTTTTATCGACCTACCTCGCTGTCCTCGAACATGGGACTGTCGCTGGAGTCAAGATTATTATCCAATTTTGAGTCGGCATTTAAACCGCCACGCATCCATAGCTTCTTCCAATCGTTATCTGTGAGTATTGACTTTTGGTCTGCAATCAATAAAAGAGGAAAAAAAAAATAAAGGCAGGGTGAATAAATACTTAGCCAATAGAAAGACAAATAACCTTACAGCTAAAGTCCGAAGCGCAATCATCCAAATTGCGTTAAAGGTCATTTCAGCCACTCTTAAGTTACCAGTTGCCAGTTTTCCGTTTGAGTTTGCGATTGAGATTGCGAATTGGGTTTGCAATCAGCAAATGCGACCCAAATATTTTACTTTAAAGGTGCGCACTTCAAATTGGCAGATAACATTTGTGAAATTGTCTAAATCACTTAGTTTTATCCTTTCTAAGAGCTGCTTCAACTAGGTCCCCCTCTCAAAAACCAGTCACAACTGTTGAAATAATAAAGCGTTTGATTGACAATCGAAAACTCAGCATGTTGTAAATGATTATTGTCGCTACATGGCATTAAGTGATTTCCCCCCATCTAGCTCCTCACTTTACATTGTCACAAACACACAAAAATGATCAAAAAATAACAATGACTGAAGACAGATTGTTATACTCGATACCGAAGGTAAAGAGTATATTGGGTTTTGCGCAATGTCCGTCATAGTGTCTGTCTGTCAGTCCGTCCGACCGGTCAACTGTCCGACCGTCCGTCTGTATGAACGCAACTTTTTCGAAACTCTTCAAGCTAGAGACTTGAAACTTTGCAAATATCCTTAAATATGGCGGGGACAGATTAAGTGTCGATATTGGAGTTCTACTATTTCTTGGGAGCTGGCAAATTGATAAATTCGATAACTCAAAATCGATTAATCCTTATATTTCCCACACTTTTACAGTTAGAGTTATCAAATTTGGGAAGAAGATAGCTACCACATCAAACATTTTGGAGTCACGCCCACTTATTCCGCCCCCAGCCCCAGCGTTTTGAAACCAGAAACGCCTATAGCCTCCACAGTTTTTAAGCTTTAGCTTCTGAATTTTGAGTCAAGATAAGTGACGACATCCCCCAAAAAACTGTATCAGAAGTTTGGATGCCACGCCCAGCCATACGATTATTGGCTTTAAATTATGAAATTAAATTGTTCAAGTTTATGTTCAAGTGCTCTCCAGTTAGTTAGCAACTGCAATATAATTATTTTGTGTTTGTTTAATAAAAGACTAAAAATAAATGACTGCTCAACTAAAACATTTTTGAAAAGATGTGCCAGTGATCCATGTAAAAAACAAATACTAAGCAGCACTTTTGAAGAATTGTAATTTTCATATTCAGATAAAAGAGCTTAAATATTCCAAGAATTTTAGTTCATTGTTTGCAAATTCCTCAGCCACTTTCAAGGTGATGACCTTTGACATAGGCTTCAAAATATATTTAGCTTGGCAACAAGATAAGCCCTCTTAAAAAAAAAACTTATTCAATTATCATAACAAAATTAATGAAAGCAAAAATTATCAAAAGGTCCATAACCTTGTTAAGAGGGTGGTACGGACTTGACACTTTGAAAACTGTTTTTTTTTTAAATTTTGTATATGTAAGTCAAAGTACTTTCCCAAAATCTATGGTCAATAGGACTTGAACTCACTGAGATATTGAGTTTTGCGACGGTGGCCTTACTGATCTTTGTTTTTTAAATTTGTGGGGTGCATCGACTTGTAATCGGTATCTTCGGTATTAGAGTATAAAAATGCCTTATGTAAAAATGCTCTCACTAGCACTTAAGTGCCAGAAACTGTAACAACATAACTTTTATACTTGTAGTGTCTTCAAAACAAAGATTCAAAAAATTTATATTTTCAAGCCGTAAAACTATACCCTCTTATTATGAAGATTAAAACTTGTGACTGCTTACACCCCTTCCGAAAATAATGTACAGATAAACTGATGGCTTATTTCTTAGTAAGGTTTTTGTTGAACAATATTTCTTATGTGTGTCAACACACCACCAAGCATTAATAGTTTAACTATCTAAATAAACGATAAACATCAAATTAAGGAAGGAAAGTAGCACTCTTCTTGGGCTGCCAACAAATTGCGATCAATACTGAATAAATAAGAACTGCTTACACACAATTTCAGGTAGCTTGATACTTGTAACGGGAAACTTGCATTATAGATACCTCCTTACTGGTTATTAGTATGCAATTTATTAAGTATGCTAGTTTTAATCAGGCAAGTGAAACCATAATTCTTAAGTTGCTGTTTACTTCAATAATGAAACGTTGATTGCCTCGGCAGCCTAAGTGGCTGACCTGTAATAGACAAATTTAATTTACGCCACGTTGAGCCCAAGCCGAGTCTGTTCTTTGATGTAGTATTTTTTAATGGGTTGCGTGCTCAAGCAGCTGGAATATGACTTAACCATGGCAGGGGCAGGTTCATTAAACTGGGATTGGGCTAGTGTTATATAAACTTGGCTACAGTGTTGTAAAAATGGAATTTAATCAATCAATCAATCAATCAGCGTTCCGTAGTTCAGGAAAAAGTTTTAAGCAGACAGCCACGCACACATGAAAGCTTGGCCTTGATGTGGCCACGCTCCGCCTCCCCTCAAACAGCTCTGCAGCGTACCTACTTGGCAAATTGGTTGTGTGTGTGTGGGATTAAAGCGAAGCGGTGCGCAAGGTTTTCCCGCTTCACATATCCATCGCCCAATCTCTGTACCCACTGTCTGCTTTTCTGTTGGCTATAAAATACAGCGTAGCAAGCTCGCACTTTTATTGCCTCGTAAATTTTTATAGTTCATACTTAAGGCATGCGTATGCAATGGCCCAAACCCTAAATTCTCTTCTCTTATCCTCACTTCCTTACCCAATTTCATGTGTGTGTTTGTGCGTGTGTGTGTGAGCGTCTTTGGATCTACACTTGTCTGAATTTGTATTCGTTTACGTATTTGTTGAGTACATGCGCATTGTCCTTTGTAAGCGCGTTCTGTAATTTATGCGCATGTTTTGCCATGACGTCAAAGTTCTTTTTTTGGTTTTGTTTCTATATATCGCTGTTTTTGGGTCACGCTGCATTGAGTTTAAATTTGTTTATTTATTTGTATGCAGAGACATTAAAAATGTCTGCGAACAATAACAATGTGCCATTAATAACAAAAATTTGGCAGGGGCAGGACAAAAAGCAGGGACTTTATGACTGTTCAGGTCGAATTCGGTGGTCAACAAAAAAGACAAAAGAAAGATACATTATAGCTGGAGATAACAAGTATTGAGCTGAGGAGCTAAAAAAAGATGTAGCAAAATATGTAGAAATTCTAAATCTTTGCATTTGTATGCATGACAGTAGAAACAGACACACACATACAGATACATGGAAAATCTCAAGTCGAAATATATTACGCATATTAAAAGGAATCCAAATGCTCAAACACAGCCACAAATACATGCATAGCAAGTCAACGCACGCCCAGCCCCAAAAATACACAGTCTAAGGTCAAGTGACTGCCGCAATATGAGTAGAGTAAAAGTGATAGGAATAGTAATAGTAATAGTAATGTAATGGTAAAAAAACACGCACTGCTCATAAAATGGCTTAGAGTCGCGTATTTCAACGCGTCGCTTTTCTGTCACAGCTTTTGTTGCTACTTCTGCTTGACTACGTGCGCATGTCAGCTGCCTGGGGCTTAGGCGGGTGAATTATATTATGCCCGAAAGTAGGCAACTGTAATAAAACTGGCGCAAAAAGCAATAGAAATGGCGACCCGTAGCGACTTCGACCAACGCATTGCAATTGCCGCCCACAAACCGGATGTCGTGCAAAACTAGCAAAAGCAGGAGTAATATGTAGAAAGTAGAAGCAATACTTGGCTAAAAAATGCTCCTTAGCAACGTGCAAAATGTATTTAAATGATCTGCCATTAGCACCTAACTTATATTTACATAATTGCCCAAAAGGCTTATGTGCCTTTAAAAGAAGGCAAAGAAATTGAAAAAACGGGAGCTATTACCGAACTGTAAGCTTATTTGCTCTATCACCATTTCAAAATTTTTTTAAAAACATTGAATCCTTAGTCTTGTTTGTGTCAAATCGCTTAAAAGATAAACTTGCTTAGTAAACCTCATTGTTTGTTTACTAAGACAAATAATATATATTTTGTAATATAACATTAATCGATTTATCAGTACTTACTATAGTACTTACTAGAAAAGCTTCTACCATATGTAAATTAGTAATAACTTTATTATATAAATATGTACATATTTACGTATATTTTAATATATGTATTATGTTATTAAACTCTTTTTTGTCGAGTGGACGCTACTGGGTATACATATTATAAACTATTCGTTTTTCGTTATTCATTCCATTTAACGTACTATCTAACGCGTTTACATGCATAGTTTTACACACAAATATAATAATGAAGGGGGGGGAGTTGGTTTGTTGAAAGCGATATATTATGAAGTCAGACAGTGCGACCGGCGTGGCTTGCATGTTCATTATTAATAATAAATATTTCTTCTCAATCTTTCGAGCAGTTAAGTTCTATGGCAACAAAGCACGACACTTGCCTGCTGATGGCGCTCAGTGCTGCTTGTTTTGTTATTGTTTCTGCTGCTTGTGCGCACTTGTCGTGTTTTTAGAAATGATGATTATTTATCTGTCTCCTTTTCTGTTGCCCCATCCACCATCCACCACAACCCACAACTCACAACCCACTCTCTCTAATTCTTAACTCACACAAAATCTCACTTACTGCGGCGTATGCGTAATTTTTTAATGCGCTGCCAACATGTTGGCGTTGTCTGCCGCCCCCCTAAGTCAGAAAGCTGCTTAAGTCAACGCTCTTCTTGGCAGCGTGGCCAAAGTGCTTGGCAGGTTTTAAGCTGCCTCCCGTTCGCTAAACCCCCCATAGTGCTGCCTGACGCCTTAACCCCGTAAGCTAATGATCGCGCGTCTAGCGTTACAAATGCCTCGAGCTTAATATGAAAACCTCTAAGAAAATTTGCAACGAGCTGAAATTTTACAGCGCATTAGAAGAGCATCCCAAGGCAAAAGTCATTTGCAATTGATACATGAGCGCTAGCGTAAACAAAGTCAACAGGGGCCAAAGCGAAAAAGCAACACTGAAATTTTACGTATATATTTCATGTGTGTGTGTGTTTGTTTGTGTGTTAGTGTGTGACGTGTGAGTGTGAAGCTGCCCTTACGACCTTGACGCAGCCAAATATGCCAGAGACAAGCAGACAGGCAAAAAAAGAAAGGAAGAATGGGAAAGAGTGGACGAAAAGAGTGTGTGGAAGACAAACGTTGACACGTGTGTTGTAGTTGCTGGTGTTGTTGCCTTGCTGTCAGTGCTGAAAGTGCTAAGCTGACTCTTGTTTTGAGGGGAAAATGGTTTTCGGCTTTAACTTAGGCAGCAAAATGTACATATGGACTGTATAGCAACCACAGCTTCAATATTTGCAAGGCTTCATCACAGGAGCTGACTGTTTTAGAAAAAATAAATAAATAACAAAAAAACAAACTGCCAGCCGCTTTTTCCCTTTTCTGTGTGCTGTGAATTCTTTGCATGTATTGCATTTTCATTGTTTTGTCCAACGCTTTTTAAACATCAATTTAAAAATTTTATTTTCACTTCTCAGTTTTTTTTTTTTTTTGGCTTCAGCATAGAATTTTAAGCCGCAAGGCAGGCCAATAAATTTTAAATTTTTGCGAGGTCACGCGATCTTGCCACATTCTCGCTCCTACTGCAAGCAGTGGCCCGGAGGCCCGCGAAACGATAAGGTGTCACCGTTGCCACTGCTGCTTTAATAATTTATGCACAACGCGTTTGGACACTCAAAAAATTCCTAAAAAAGCGAAAAAAAAAGAAATCAAAGACCAGGAGTAGAAGCAGTAGGCACACCACCTACCTCATGGTGTTTTTGGGTCAAATCCAAAGCCACAAGGTCAATGCTAAGAGTGACGGCTACAACAACAAGTGAAGGAAGTGCGGCAGCGAAAGCAACAACAACAAATGGCAAGTTTGCCCCTTAACGCTAATCTCTCCCCTGTGTATTTTTCATTATCCTTATTATTTGTGAATGTTACGTGTCGGCCATAACTTAGAGGGGCTAACGATGCGTATACGTGATGCCGTGTAGTGAAGCTTGAACACACATCCAATAAGCAAATGGTGCAGAAGTGTTTCGCTTTAAGGCGCCATCGTCCATTTAAAGAAAATTTACAAAAGGTCAAAAAATTCCGTGAGTCCTAAGTGCAAGCCCCGCGAGCACTGAACTGTGAGTTTGATGAAAAATTAATAACTGTTTGCCAAGCGATTGCTCAAAACAGCTTTAAAATGTTTATCTGGTTTGGCTGGAGAAAAACCATCTGATGATTGTTAACTATAAATTGAAACTGGATTTTTAGTTTTGTTTTCCTTATTTCTCTTAAAAATCTTTAAATAAAAAAATTCTTTTTCAAATGAAAATATTTTGAGTTAAAAGTTTTACCCGGAGGTAGAAATTAATGATCTTTCTCTAGGCCTAATAGAATTGGCTAGAGTAATAAAAAATCTGTAATTTAGCAAAGTTGCCTTCGTCATTATTTGTATGGCCTGGCAATTGAATATTTCGCCCAGTTCATTTCGATCTTTATGAAAAAAATAAAATAAATTTGCTGCATATTTTGAGGCGCTTTTGTAAATCTCATTTGAATTCGACTGTCAGGCTACTAAGCCCAAAAGCTGGTAACCAAGCAACATTTAAACAGTTTGTTGAAAATGGCTCAAGGGATATTAATTAAAAGTCTGGTTCTCACCTGGCTCCAGCGTTGTGGCGAGCAGCAGCGTGGGCAGGCAGAGCAGCAGAATTCGTAGTTCCATTAAATGCAGCGGCACACGTAGTAGCCGCAAACGCAGCAGCCGTGGCGGCAACATTTGTGGCAAGCTTACTCTCTCTCTCTGTCTCTTATTTCCTTTTTAGTTCTGATTGTTGTGGCAACTACAGCTGCTGCTGTTGCTGCCTGTTTTTTCTACCTTTCTTTTGGCGTCTTCAAGCGCGGCTACAGTACACAATGGCACATTGATGTTGGTGTTGTTGCTGTTGCAGTTGCTCGCTTATTAGGGTTAATGGCTTTTTGAATGAACGCGCTGTTTCCTTTCAGCAATGGTAGCTCAACGGCACAACAGCACTAACAACTAACAACCAACACACACATATGCCTGATGATGTCTGGGCTGATGCGCTGATAAATGATGCTGCTGGCTAAAGTCTTCTTACTTCGATGGTGGTGCAGTCAGCGCAGCCCTTTTTTCTACTGCTTTTATTTTCTATTTTGTTGTGCCGCTTTGTTGTCGCTTGTCAATGCGATGTTGTCAGCTGTTGTTGTTGTTTATGTGTACTATGTGCTATTTTCTACGCCCGTGACAACGATAGCTACAAGCACACCCACCACCTCTTTTCTCTCTATATATAGATATGTATAGGTATGTATATCAAATTTGCAGCTTGTTTGTTTGGCTCTTTCTTTAGTCGAAGTTGGCTAGTTTGCTCCTTGTGCTAGGCGACGACGACAACGGGGCAAAACTTGCATGTTCTCCATCATTTTTCATGTCACTGCGCATTAGCACATTAAGCCACGAATATGTATTGTTGCTATTGTAGCAATGTTGCTGCTGTGTTGCTATTGTGTCGCACAGCAAAAAATTAACACTTACTTTTTATGAAATTACATTCAATTTGCTGTAGTTGCTGTTTTTTCTTTTGCCTTATTGTTTTTATTGTGCTTCACTTCGATGATGAATCGCTTTTAATGTAATTTCTTTTCCAACAACCAACTTTTTCCGTCTTCCGCATAAGGAAACGTTGTTAGTTGTTTTCGCTGCTCTCTTTCAATAAGCTCCGGCTGCCACATGTAGTCAAGGAATTCTGTAAATCACAAATAATATAAGTTCATAATCAGTTTATATAAAATAGATAATAATCATAAGCTTTATGTTTAAATAAATGACTGATGCAATGCATACAATTTAATTGGCCCCTCAGGAAAGCAGTTTTATAAGTTTTTATAATTTAAAATGATATTTGTATTTTTGGGACTAAAATCAATTTACAATTATAATTTCTTCTGATTTGCATTTTTGTTTCTAAGCTGTCGATTGTTTTCGTTAAAAATGCGACTGTTTACGATTGTTTTTTGTTTTTTGTCTTTTTAAGCGGATTTTGGTTTATTTTGCTAAAAATTTAATGGCCTGCTGTTTTATAGAGCGTTTGGCTATGTAATTGGCCAGCTTCCACTGTGCCTCACAATGGTCCCGAATTGTGTGTGTATACAAAAACTGTAAGCTTCTTCATTTATTAGCATACTGAATGGAATTTATTTATTGTGCCAGCAAATTTGCCACATTATTTATAGGTTAAACAGAGAGCCGCTCACCACAACTTGGCACAGTTTATGCAAAATGGACCACCACGAGTAATGAATTGCTGGCGTGACTGTTGAGGTCATAGCGCATAAAGAGCTCCTTCAGATTTGTTAAGAAGATGAAGTCTTACGGCGCTGCTTTTAAGTTGCTTTTTATATCGTTTTTTTTTTATTATTATTATTTATTTGTTTGCTAGCACGATTGTCTTTACTATTTTGCGTAATTTTTCTGTTGAAACGCATAACAAAATTAAATTTTGCTTTTTGGTCAAAAAGTTTCGTCAGCAAACTTGTAATTTTTATCTGTTTTAACGCTATTTTTTTTTTATTTGCATATTCTTTTTTTGTTTATACCTTATATTTGAATAATGCATATCCCAGCACTCAAATTTAAGTCCCCTAAGGGCTGGCTCTATGGTCAACACTCTGTGGTTTTCTAGTAGAACATAAGTATATTCTTATTTTAATATTTATTTTGTGTGCTGGCATAGCTAAGCAAATAATGCTAATGAATTTACAAAGCAACGTGGATGAAAATTAAAATTGAAATTTGTTCGCAAAATTGCAAAAGCGGCCGTTACACATTTTAATTACAAAACAATGTGGCAAGCAGCATAATGTATGTGTGTGTGCTTGAAAATATGCTAGTTTATTTAATTAAGCAACGTCCATGGCAACTTATTTGCAACAAACATTAGCAAATGTCATGTGGCATGAATTTATGACACACTCGTGTGCAATTCATTTAAATTGATAAAAGCAGCTGGCGGAGGATTGGTGAATCGAGGGGTTGTGGGATGGAGGAGCGATGTAAGTATGGTGAAGAGGTTAGGTTGTTTAGCTACTTTTGCTACTTTCGTATCAAATGCAGCAGTTTAGAGTAATTCGCTGGCAAATGTCATGCAAGTGGAATGCTATTTTATTCGCCAATGTCTGCGTCTCTGCTTGTGGCTGTGTGTGTGTGTGTGTGTGTGTGTGGGCAACACAACTATGCACTTAAATGCAGTCACGTATATACACAGACACACACACACACACACATTGTGACACACAGAGCAAACGTACATATTATTATCTTGACACAATGGTGCCATAAAACTTAAAGACCCCCACAGCAGTTGCTGCCACTGCCTTTTACCCGAGCCAACAACAACAACATTGGGGCAACAAGGGCAAATTGGTAGAGAAAAGGAACCCAGCGCTATAAAGGACATGCCATTTGCCACCCACTTGCTGCCCGCTCCCCCAGCCTCATCGCTTTCTCTCTGTCTTTGTTGCTTGCCTGTCTCTCTTTCTTTGTCGTTCTCTGCTTCACTCTGTTGTTTCTTGTGCTTTTTTTCATAGTACTTGCACTCGCATATGCACATTTGTTTGCATTTTTGCAGATGAGGGCAGGCGGGGATTGGAGGGGTGTGGTGGTGGCCAGCGTGTCCTGCTGCAAGGCGCCTTAGGGCGCGTTGGAGGTTATATGGAAATTGTAATAAGTTGAAAACCAAAAAGCTGATGTCATGAGGTTAGTTGCTGTGGCTCAAGTTTCAAGCGACAATCATGTGCTTTCTTTTGTTTACTTATTGTTATTGTTGTTTTTCGTTTAGTGGACGGGCTTGTTGTTATTTTTGTTGTTGTTGCTGCCACTGTTATATGCTGACCTCATACTTCATTTTGTAGCTTTTGTTTGTCATTGCATGCGAATGTTTTTGCTGTTTGTGTTGTTGTTGTTGCATAATGCACTGAGCTTGAGCCCGATGTCGTTGTCGCTGTCGGAAATGTAACGGCATGCCACATAGCATATATACACACATACACACACACACTCATACTAAGACAGTCATAAATATTTCATATGCAACTGCTGTGCCGTATTATTGTTGACAGTAATTGAGAGAGAGGCCGTAGTAAATTATTTAAATGTTTATTTGGGGACTTGCAGATACAATTTTGGCGCTCGCACAGACACAAGAAGAAACTGTTATACAAACTGGACCACTGAACGTATGATGGATGCCCAAATTGCATTGGGGAGTCGTTAGCTAAAGCCAAACAAATCGCTTTTGCCTTATTTATATATATAAAATTGCCAGCTTATGAAACAAATGTCGTTGATTAAGCGAAGTGTTACTATTCTTGTTGGTATCGCTGTGTATTAGAGCATTTTGTAACACATTGTGTGTGAATGTGGCTGTAGTTTTGTGGGTGTGGCACACACACACAGCCCGCATATGTCAGAAAGTTGCAAAAAAAAGTTTTGTGCATTGTTAAATCGTGTTGTACAACCATTTTTTTTTTTTTTTTTTAACCTTTTATCAATTTGAGACCCGCAGACGTTGGCTTTTTAATTAGCGTTGCTAATTTGCGCAATTACATTTGTCGGTCAAAATAATCACAGATAACCAACCATTGAGCAATGGTATAGTATATATACACATGACCCATTAAATAGGTGAACTGCTTTTGTGCCCTCGCTTCTGTTATTATGTACAAGTATAAAACGTTTCAAATGCATGCAAAATGCAAACGCAATGCAACACCACGAAACAATTGCCAATAGCCATAAATATGCACGGGTATAACAATGTCCATTTTGTGGCCTGTATTGTGGATGCCACCACCCATTTTCTACTATTGCACGCTGCCCTGCAGCTGTAAATGAAAATTGCGCGTAACGCATTTTGATTGCACTTGAGTGCGAGCATAAAAATGCGCATTATATAAATTCGCTCTTTAAGTGCTGACCAGTTGTTGTGCTGTTGTTGTAATGTGCTTGTATCTACATATACGTAGGTATGTGTAAGTGCCAGGCTTATGTATATCTCACTTTCTCCCTCTACCTTTCTCTCTCTCGCGTTTCTCTTTCTGGCTGCACGCACGTAATTGTTTTGCGCACATTTCCGTTTCTGCTGCGTTGCACTTGAATGACTTTAATTTTGCGCTATTTTTATTTGCAGTCTTGTGGCCTTTGTGTCAAGCTGAATAATTGAGCAATTGTGTTTTGTATGCACCAACCAACACAAATTGCAGTGCATTTTTAAATACCCGAAATGAAGATATTAAATAGAGAATTTAATTGTGCACAAGTATACAATTATGTAAATCCACATTAAACATTTTGTAAGTCTATTTTAGTAACTAATCGGTTTATTTTTCCTGAGTTTCTGTTGCTGGAAATTTCAGTAAAAACATAACTGATTAGTAGTAGTGCCTGGCAAAGCTGCGAAATATCGTAAGGTCATATAGACACTCATGGATGGAAGTTCATCAAGATACAATGCAAAATTAGATTCTTATAGTCTTAATTGTTTAAATGAGGTTATTCGATCTCTTTAGATATTGGTGTTAGTTATATTTTGAGTGTAGATCTGTTTTAAAACATTATGCTTGTCATTTACTAAGAATTCAGTTTTTATATGAACCCTTTTGAATCTTTTTAGGTTTCCTTCGTTTTAAAAAAAATCATGTATTATATATTTTGTAACCTTTAACAATCTTGGGGTCACTGGTAAACATTGTACTGTCAAAACCTAATAGCTCCTACTAAAATTAAAATAAAATTTTAAGGCTTATTTTCCAATATATTAACGATTTAGACAGTTAAATTTAAATACCTGGAAAATATGCAAAATATTATTTTACTGTGGCTATTAAACAAAGACGACTTTCAAAACTTCACATTTAAAATGTGGGTTTCACAAAATAGTTTATTATCGGGTTTATGAAATACAAGTTTGACTTCATATACAATAAAATGAAAAAATAATGGTATACATAAAATTCAAGATTCTCTTCATAGACCGTACGTCTTGTCACTTTGCGTTCAATTCACCGACTGCCATTACTCTTAGATTAGTGTGACCAGGTTACACAGTATTTTGCCTTAAAAGTGTTCTCTGACGAATGACTTTAAACTATCTCACTCAACAACCTATCTCAATCCTACAAAAATATGCATTCGGATCCATGGATAAGATATTACAGATCGTTATTTTGTCCTCGCTATCTTTAATGTACAAACATCGGTAGGATAAGTTATCAGTTCCATTGCAAATAAACAACTCAAAGCAGCAGTTTTTTCAGTTTAATTTCATAAGTTGCCTTTGAGCCGCGCTTAGGATACGAACTGTGAACGGCTTAAGCTCCATAAAATGGTCTGCTTACACGCATATGCAGTTTTCTTTTTCTTTATTTTATTTATTTCTTTATTTTTTTTTTTTTTTGTTGCGTGCTTGTGTGTGTTTGCGCGTGACCTGTTTGCTTGGTTGCCTGGCGGGCTGCAATGAATCCCTGCCAAGTTCTTAGCAACGCACAAAGCGAGAAAAAAAACGAATTATTCAAGAAACTTGCAAGTTGCTAAAGTTTTTCAATTTAAGCCAGTGCCATCCACCTACTATTCTCATGTAACCACCCAACGGTTCGTGTTGCATGCTGTGTATATGTACGTGAGTGTGTGTGTGTGTGTGTGTGCGTTTGTGACGCTTGTTAATTTACTACTTAAAAGTACAATGGCAATTGAATTATTTCGTGTCATTGCCTGCCTGCCGCGACAAGTTTCGTTGAACTTGAGTCTTAGCCCGATTTTAATTGAAATATTAGAAATCCAAGTGTTTGTGTGTAAGTGGACTGACCTTAATTTAAATGGCCAAAACGTCAACAGCTCATTAAATTTACGGTTATGCCCAAAACTATTTCACAAAATATTTAAGACGTCATTTGGTTGAGCTCAGCCCTCCTTATTGCTAGTTCCCCAATGATTGTGTGTGTGTGTAAAGTGAAATGGTGGCAGTTATAATAAAAATAAAAACCATTCTCGGTGTTTATTTAAGTTTCGAAATTGTACAAATTTTCGTAAATTGTTTTGTGCTCTGCACATGTTTGTTTGCTAGTTTTTTTTTTCGGCCTGCCACAGCCAAAACGAAAGTTTCCACACACACACACACACACACAGTCACCTAGAATATATGTATAGTAATATTTACCCCCACTACAGTGTTTTTTTTCTATTATTATTTTTTTTTTCTCTCTTCCGTGACTGCAGCAAAGTTTTAGTTTGGCAATTTTGCTTTTCCGTTCGTTCCGTGGCGTTTTTTTTTTTTTATTTTTCTTTTAAATTTTTTGTTTTGTGTGTAGTCTAGTTTTGTAGACTGTGTAGACTTTTTTGTTGCTTCTGTTCGTTTTGTGCTTTGTTAGTTCCGTTTCCGTCCGCACCACCTACAAAACAACACAACTACATGAACCCATCGCTCAGCGTTCCATTTAGATTGTTGGCTCGCTGGCGGTGGCTCGTTTTTATTTCATGTGGTGTGTTGTCAACTTATTTCAGGATTCAGTGATTTATTTTCTAAACAATTAAAGAAAAACAAAAAAGGCCAAGCAGGAGATACCGGGATACGTGGATGTGCCACAGCACGAGGTGCAGATTTATGAATTTTCCCGTTGAATTATTTAAGGGAAAACGCTGGATAACAGTTTGCAGTTGCGCCAGTTGCGTCCAACAAATTTCGCCCGAAAACTTGCTACTAGAAATATAAAAAATGTTTGGTAAATGGCAACACATTTGTGCGTTGCCACAGCAGTGGACAGAATTGGGAAACGCTGGTAGATTTACCAAAAAATAAAAATAAGTAATAATAAAAATATGTAACCTGGATTATAGGTAAGAAAAACAATATTCGCAGCTGTTGTTGGTTGTGCAACATTAAAGTAAGGCTGACAGTTGTTTTTAAAGCTTAACTGGTTAAGGCATACAATTCTTGTTAATATTTATAACATCAGCCATTATTAACATATCTTGAAAGTTAAAATTGTGAAATTTGAAACGCTAAAATTTTGTGGCTTGAGCGTAATTTTGTAAAGCATGTCTAATAAAGCGCTACGACGGCACTTTTACTAATGGAAAATTAATTTCTCTTTTTTACTGTAGGTTATTTTTTCGTTTTCAGTCAACTGGCGCATAAATCGTGGCAGGTATTTCATTAAACTAGCGTCGGGTGCTGTCATAGCGCATCTCTGCTCATAAATAAATATACACCAACCCGTACACTCACCCTCACACACACACACACACACACGCACACAAAAACACACTATAAACAACCAGCGAGACACAGGTATAACGTATATTTACCTATAAAGTCATGTAATCGTCTTTATAATTTCGCCAAGACAAACCCACCCAGCTGGCATAATATTTAACACGGCACTGTGAACAATAAAGCACATCAACCAGGGCGAACAAACACATACGCAACATATACATACGTGACACAACCACGCGGAACACTTTTTGCTGCAATTCTTCAAGAAAAATTACTGAAATTATGCGCATTTATCAAAGCCAGAGGAGAGCTGCGGGCTGAGGCGCGGCAAAAGAGGACCGGCGACAACAGAAACTGGTGCAAGTGAAAGCACACACACACACACACACACGTATGGGGAACGTGCATGTAATTTTGTGTCAGAAATTGCAAAATTCACACACACACATACGTGTAAGCACACACACAAACATGTAGTAATGGCAAGGCGCTGGAGCTGAAAGTGTTACTCCGAAAGTAGGAGTCGTTATCGTGGCAGCAAAAAAAGAAATAAAAGAATAAGAAGAAGATGACGAAGCAATGTAATTCTCGCGTGGTAAATAAATCAGTGCAGTTGCACATTTGCAATTGTTGCAAAGTCACTGCGGCGTATACTTGATATTTTGCGTCTGATTTCATTTTCATTTTGAGCTTTTGCATTTTGCACGAAATAATCTTGGCTGGCATTGTTTATGGAAACTGTCCACATTGCGTATACGTCATAAATGCATGAAATTAATTTATATTTTCATTTCCTTAGCCTATTTTGATTGATTGTTTTCACTTTGCGGTAAAAGCTATGGGCCAAATTTTCGGGAAACAGCAACTCTTCATGCGTAAGTTCGTATGTGTGTGTGAGCTGAGTCACAGCTGCCAGAGAAATGCATTTGAACTTACAATGTGTCAGAGCTGAAAGCACCATTAATATGCCACACTTCATTTGTATGTGTGTTGGTGGGTGTGTCTGTGCGTGGAGTGCCTAAATTATGCTACAGTTTTTGGCCAATCGCCGCATATACTTATATTTATGACGGCTGAGGCTAAAAGTTTGCCAATGCATAAATATATGTATATTTTCCACACGCCCAGCGCGGAGGAAGAAGGAGATAATAATGTTCGGAACTTACGATAAGCGCCTTGCCCGCTGGATTTCTTTTATTTTATATTGTTATGTTCTTTTTCTCGCTCAACATTTTCAAGGACAATACGCAGGCCGTCCGCATAATGTGAACCGGTTGCCATTAAAAAGGGTCCAGCAAACTGCCCGAACTTGAACTCAGGCGGCGCAACAAAGATTGTCCGGCCGCAAATGTTTCTCTTTCGTTTTCGATTAAGCGCCGGAAGTCCGTGGCAGTTGAATGTGGCCATGTCCGTGCTAAGAACGGCTGCTTTTGCCGCTTTTGGCCCTTCTGTGCGTGGTGGACATCATTGCCGCCATTAAGCCCTAATGACCGTAATAAATAATAATTTATTTCACCTGCAGGGCATGACAAAAATCCGCTGCCTACCCTTACAACCACCAACTGCCTTTGCATGCATGTGGATTTGTTTGACTTTTCTTCCTACTCCCTGACTCTTTGACGATCCGCTTGCCACACATAGAGAAAAAACCTTGTCAATCGGTTCAATTAAAACTTTTATTCAAGAATTTTTGGCCATGCTTTTCGACCTATTGTATATATTATTAATTCGTAGTGGAAACTTTTTTTTTGGATTTTTTTATGAAATTTCCAAATTTTGTTTAAAGTGTCAATACATTGACATTTATGCACAAAACTATTTAATTCAAATATAATTCATATTGAATTTTAAAATGAACATTAACTTTCAATTTTAATTAATTTAGAATTAAAAATTTGTTAGTTTACGCTCACCGAATACGAAATATGATGAGCTACGCCAGGAAATTACGCTGTTGCCATACATATTTCGTATGCAAATAGTTTAATTGTGTTCCGAAAAAGGATCGGTTCGGAAAAAGAATCCACTTTTTATGAAAATAAATAACTTGAATATAACAGCAAGACGTAAACAAAACAGTAGGATAAAACTCAATATTTCTTTCTAAATACTAATTTAAGTTAAAACTTTGAGGTTAGTAGTGTGTTAGGATGGCTGCCGGGGCCTTCAGCGAAACTCAAGATACTACCGAACATCTTGAGAAAGGGTTTGCTTTTTTTCTTCTTAAGACGTGACAAGGTGATGGCGATAGTTTCAATTGTCCCTTCTTAAATCACATATTATTTATTTGGAAACTAAGCTAGCTTTGGCTTTTCACAGTCAATTGACTTTTAAGCGAACTACCTCCATACCACTTTTTGCATACCCCTCAACAACTTAACTCTTACTCCTCTAAGCAACACAATGTTGATATAATGTTATATATTTTTTCTGCGTGCACTAAAACAAAAGGTCATTGTTGCATACGGCAATATTAATTGTTTTTCTTTGGCCGGGCAGCGTCTTCGTCGTTCTCTGAATTTAAGTGGCATTTTTATAGCCGCAGAGTCGCAAAGTACGTGCCAGAAGAGAGCCCACAATCTTATCCAATTCAACAATCCCCGTTTTTCAAAACTCGTTCGTTTAGACAAGCTAAAGGCGCGCTTCCTGCTGCTCTTTTTGTGTGTTTTTGGTAATAAGAAAAACACCAACTTTTTGGGTCGAATGTTGGCTTTGGCTGTGACTTTGGCTTCGGGCCTGGGCCTAATGCATGCTTATTATAATTTTGCTGCCATTAAAAAGATCCGGAAATTGGCTGTGCCCAAGTTGATGGAAGAGGGGAGGGAAACCAGTTGGTATAATGGTTCTTGTTGCGTGCAGGTGTTGAGCTGTTTTGGTGGCATTTAATTGCACGCCTTGGCCGTGCCTTAGTTGGCACCTCAGCCATTGGAAAATTAATTTTGATGTTCATTTGGCATGAGAAAAATCATTAAATGAGCTATATTCTGCCTTAAGACCATTAAATACCGAATGGTCAGGTTCAAAATCAATAAATGCCAAAAACGTGTTTTTTTTTTTAGCTTTCAAAATGTTAAAGTCAATATATCACTTAACTATATCAGAGTGTTTTTAGGACATGTGAGTTTTTTTTTTATCTGTTTTTAATTTGTTATTGTGAATACGATGTGCTAGAGACTGAGATATCATTATTACATAAAATTCTACGTTAAAATAAGTTACTCAAAAATTACTTAATGAAAACAAAAAACAATCTAATCAGCAATCTTGCATGTATATACATATATATTAATGTCAGCTAGTCCACAACAGTTATAAAGTGATTTTTGTCTATTTTTAATACCCTTTGCCATATAAAGAGTAAAAAAAAAAAACTGCAGGAAAAGCAGAAAACTAAGGTGCTTAAGCGAGTCGGCTGTTTGGATTTTGGCTCGCTTTTAGCTTGGCTGAAATGCGGCTAACGAAAAAATAAAATCAATAGACGAAGCGGTTGCCAACAATGGGCAACATATGCGGCCGGCCGCTTGCAATAAACATGGGCGTGAAAACCACAAAATTTTATGCAAACTCATAAAATGATTTTTACAGCGCGCACTCTGAAATATGCCCAGGGCTATTGTTATTGCTCTTGCTGCTCCTGTTTCTTGTTCGCTGTTTGTTGTTATTGTTGTTGTTGTCGCTGGCAGCTTACACACAGACAACAACCAACAAACAGACCCATAGATGTGCCACATAAAACTCCAAACAAAAACTGCAGTAAAACATGGCCCAGAGACTCGGGGTTTGTGTTTGACTTTGGGTTTTGGGTGTTTTCGCCCCATGGCATCAATATTTTCTCTAAGGCGATTTCCGTGCCGGTCGAAACAAGCACAACGACAACAACAAAAACAGCAAAGCGGTTTAACAATTTTTATACATACTTTTGTGTGCTGCAAACTCGCCAAACACGAAACACAACAAAAACGAAAAACCGTTCCGAAAGGGCAGCCAAATCAGTGGAAGACCATAAAGTGGCCTCCATATGCACTGCGGCTAAACTGAAGCTGTAGTTGAAGTGCGCCTCAAAATAATAGAAATCGAAGTGCTCTCAATATATGTGCATGTATACACGAATGTGTGTTTGATAGTTTATGTATAAGTGTGTGCACATTTGTGCGGCTGCAAAAGTTTTGGCCAGCATTTTGGGCTGACCTCAAAGGATTTGCGCACGACTCGGACAAGAATCGGACAGCCGAGTGTTGAACTAATATTGAAGCACACATGCGAAGCTTAAGGATTCGATTTCGACTCGGATTTGCCTTCACTATTGGCAGCGCCTGTTAAATGCTCCCCAAGCGACATAACTTTGTGCATTTCATGATGGGCATTATCTTTGGCCAATGTATCTACACTCTTGTATGTGTGTGTGTCTATATATATGAGTGTGGGTATTAAAAAAGGCGTTTGAAGCGTGACAGAGTAGGGTAGCGACAAAGAGGTCAGTAGTCGAAATAAGGTCAAACATAAGCAGAGAAAGCATACAAAGGGAACCAAAGATTAAATAGGATGCTGGCTAATTGTTGTCATGATGATTTTTCCATTAATTTTATGAAGATAAAGAAAATATCATTTAATTTCGAATAGCTTATTAACATTTAAGTAAATTGTTTACTTAAAATAAAGGAATGAGTAACGTTCATTTTTGAAATTCAGTTATATATTTTTAGCAAACCCTTAGTTATTTCTCCACACCAATTTAAGTTCCCCGTTTCTTTGCTAAATGAATTTTCAAGATAACTAAATATGTGCTGTTAGTTGTATTACAAAGACATGCCAATTAATTATTGCTTGATTAGATAAGTAACATAAACTGATTTGACAGTCAGATACATTACATTTATCATCCTGGTGCAGGCCTAGAACAAACATTAAGACGACGACATCTGTGGTGACCAACAAAGCAATTTGTGGCGGACACATCAAAGCATATTGAAAGCCAGATGTGCATGTGTGTGTGTGTGTGTGTGTGTGGAAGGCTGCTTGACTTGCCTATGTGTGCCACGCCTATGACAGGCAAGCAGCTGTTGCGCCTGGCTTACCCCAGCTGGCATTTAAGTGCCAGTTTATTGGTGTTCTCATTGAAAATTGTAAAGTGTTTATGCAGAACTTTGAAGTTCAAGCGCGATGGCGGTGCCCGCACATGTGGAAAAGGCTCAAATCAATGGGTAGCTAAACTGTCAGATATTTGCATATTATTGATTGGCTGACAAGAGGCCACATCCGCTACTGGCGCCTTTATTTGCTTGGGTAACAAGTTGAAGCGAAATGAAAATCAAATGCTCTAAACGAACAAAATATAATAAGATAGCGAGAGTCGAAGCGTTGCGCATTCGAACTGTGTGACGCAATTCCCTGGATAGCTATAAAATGGGGGTGGATGTGTGTCCTGGCATGTTGCGATGTGGTGCTAAAATTAAGCAAATCCCAGCTAAGCAATTCTTAAAAGCATGCAAGCATTTATGAGCCAAGAAGGTGGCTCGAGTGGTGCGATAAGCCGTAACACTCTTGAATGTTCCTTGAACATGCATGCCAAAGTTCATCAAACTGCTGAACCCTCACATACATTTGAATTACTCTCACCTACGTGCGATTTTCTTAACAGCAGCATCCCCAGTTGCCAACAATCAATGCAAACTTTGCAAATTGCTTTTGCCTTTTGCATTTGAATTCGATGTAAATGCGACCTTTAAGGACTCGTATTTTAAAATTTATAATTATTACATGACAAAACAATAGCGTCAAGTTTTTGTTGGCATACGATGCGCAAATAGTTTGTCCCAAATATCAAGAGTGCCAAGTCAGCTAACATTAGCGGCGAAATGCAGTTGGCATACAAATAAGGTAGAGAACAGCGCCAACTTCATTTCCATTGCCAATTTCAATTCTGACTCCGAAAATGAAACTCTATTTTAATTTTCATTAACATGCTTATTACAAATGCAACATGCTCATATTGGATGACTAACACGAGAATGGAGGCAGGAAGGGCATAGTGAGAATGGGTTTTTACTGACTGCTAGAAAAGGAGCAAAAATATAACATTTCTGCTCGTCAGTGCCGCAACATTATTTTCTTCAGTTAATTGCGACTGGGATCATCAAGAGCACAATGGCAGGAGACAAACACACGAGGCGAGGAAGGGCTGACGGGGCACTGGCACAAAGCAAGAGTTTCATTTATAAAATAATGAGTTTCCGTCGAGGGCGCATGCAAAACAACGCTCAGCGCCAGAAGTAAAAGGGAAAGAGTAGGGGTAAGGGGTTGGCAGAAGTACAAATAAGTCGCACTATGACACAGTCAAAAAAAGTTAACTTTTGCTTTAATTATAAAGCTGACAAAACGCTCGGGAGCAGCGCATGAAAATTGCGAGTGCGCTCTAAGAGGATTTTTTAAGAGACAGCATGGGAGGGGTTAGCTATAGCAAAAGTCAGGTTAGGCAATTGTCAGAAACGAAAGCAAACACGATGCCCCCGCAGATAGTATGCTAATCATCCTAAACCCGGTGCCAGAACCGAGACGGGTAAAAGTGTGCCAGAGGTGGCCGAAAGGGATATGCAGCAAGAAACGGCAAGACGATTGACAGCGGACTCTGGGGCAACAAAGAGAAATTCTTTATGCCGTAGAAAACCAAAAAATATTCTGAAGAAGTTATTTTCATGCGGCACTAATCATGATAATTTCTAAGGGTCAGCGCAATAAAGTGCCTCCGGGACCCAGTGATGTTCTACGTTACGTATACGCCCTGCTGGCCTTTTGAATATTTTAATTAATTATGGCGCCGCAGTGCAAAAGCATCTAAACAAACAGGGAAGATAGTAGACATTTAAACGATTTTAAAACGAAATTAAATGTATAAATGTATACGCATATACATATATATAAATTGTTCAGTCCTTAGTGCAAACAATCATCAAACTATGACTTTCTCTGAAAACTATAATGACAAATTACTCATGCGCAAGCCAAACAAAAATACAATGTCGCTGTTGTGATAACTAATTGATAGAAGAGGATATAATGACAAGTCAGTTATGCTTTAATAACGGAAATTAAATGTGTTGCTTCTCTTTGTTTTGCGGTATTTTTGTGAACTTATAGTATTAAGTTTAATTTTTGTTCATATGTATTTTTATCTCCAACATTCTAGAGCACTTAAATTGGTTATTGCTTTCTAGTTGTTTTTAATTTTAGCGTCTTATTTGCAAATTCCAAACGCTTCGATCGTTCCATGAGCTTTTAAATGTAATTGTGTTACATCAGGCAGATGTTTGCATGTGTGTGTGTGTCAGTGAATACATAGTTATTTGCTCGCCATAAACACTGTTGGGGGCAATAAACGAATTGCCATTTCATTTGCAGTTTAAGTTTGCTCCGCACTTCTAATGCCCATTTAGCATTCGTGTCTGTGTGTGTGCCTTTATGGTTTCTACATTTGTGTGTGTGTGTGTGTATGTGAAAATGTATCTTTTTGTGCATCGTAAATCTTGTTGACTTTTCAGCATTTTGCACAAAATTTATTTCCTTATTAAAACTTTTTTATTTGATTTAATTCGGAGCGCATGTGCAGGTTGCCTCAACGTCCTCAGCTTCAGCGCCCGTTTTCAATCCCGATTTCAACTGCGAGCTAACGTTTTGCATATGTGTGAGTTAACTGCACTCACGTACACGGACGCCCAATTTGTGATAAATGTAACGAGACTTTGAGTTGGTATTTGTAAAGCGTCTACCCTTAGCTCAAAGTCAAATAGTTTTTCGAAAAAGCATTCAACTTTATCGTGCGTTTCCTGAGAAATTAACATGCCCACCCATATGCCATCACACCCTCCACCCCACTCCTTTGTAAATGTATGTTTGTGAGTCTGTGTGTGTGCTGGCGAGGTAAACGAACCAGCAGCGATAAAAATATCGTTTGTGAACTTTTCTTTCTCTTTTTTCTCTCCCTTCTCCTCTTAACCACTCACGCACTCCAATATGGCCCTTTTTGCCACTTTTGGAACAGAGTTAATAACTCAAAGACTATGCGGTCGATTGTCAAAAAGTTGGTTGTTAGGTACATGTATTTATGTCGTTTAGGATAGCTTTTGACACAATGGGCGTGGCAACGCTCCTCCTTATTTCTAATATCGTAAGAATTTTTTTTTTTTTATTTCAAGATGTCCAAACCAAAATCAGTAATTTAAAGTTTTTTAACTCTTAACCTTTGTGCAAATGATAACTCAGAACAATCAATCCAAAACACAGAGTTTGTTGAAAAATCTTGTGTGATTTGAAGATATTTCCCTACAATGTGAACAAAATAGTCTTTCAGTTCGATTGCTTTCGATTAATACAGCTTTTTTGACAGCCAGCTTAAATTTAGATTCAAAATATATTAGATTTACGTTTGATCGTTTCCTCACATTTTACCATCAAAATTTTAGAAATCAGACCAAGTTGAAAAACTGAATTGAATTCCAAAAATGGCAAATAGCGCCATAGTGCTCTTGTTCAATTTGTGTGTGCTTGTATGTATGTGTGGATGACTAAACTTTTATTTTAGATTAAGTCAATTTGCCCCAGCCACGCAAGTGTTTTTCATTTGGCTGACTGGCCTTTTTATTAACAAGCTCGTTGCCTAGCCCGGAAAAGCTGCGCATCAAACTTTACACGTGGATGCTTGCCTGTTTTTGGGGCTGGTGTTCGATGATTACGACTATGCTATATACGCTATGTTTCGTTACGTATACGCAATGTGGTTTTGTTTAGGTCTCGATGGTTTAATCGGCAAAGTTAAATTTCGCTCTTTTGCAGCAGCCAACTTTGTAATGGCTTTGATTCTGGCCCAGCCGCATATTAACAAGCGTGTATTTTTGTTTCACTTCTGTTTTCAATGATGCGCGCTAGAGAGTAATTTTTGGGCAGCAGCAAGTTTAAAGCACTTGCCATAAATTATGTTCGAAGCTGTCGGCATAGCCCTTTTCGACCTGATTGCTTGATTTATCCGCTATCTTTAGGCTAAAGACTTTATTGGAAAAGTTTGATTGGGTTGCTGCTGCCTCTTTTTGCCTTTCCCTATCCCGCATTCCTGCGATTACTCCATTTAACTATGGTTCTTACAATATGAAATAAAAAAATGCGGTTGAAAACTGATTGACGTCAACATCAGCTCTGGGACCATAAATCAAAAATGCATACGCCAAAAATGGCCAATTTTGAAATGTTTAAAAATTAATGGAGCTGCTCCAAGAGAACTCAATCAATAACAAATCCGCTCGCTTCACTGCAGACCAAAAAAAAAAAAAAAAACAGCGGCAAGAAATATACACACAAATATCTCGTATGTATATCGGTGTGCTTTTGAGCTTGTTTAACTTGCCAAAGTGCGTATCGTTTGTAGTAATTTGAAATTGCATTTTTAATGACCGCAGTTAAAACTCGTTGCATTCAGTTTGTATTACAGTTAAGTTAACGTTGGGCAAAAAACGTTGATATGCTATTGATAATCTATTAAATGCTCTTAAACAAAGCTCTATAAATACATTTTAAAGCATCATCTTAAATAAACAAAATTAAACAGTAGCATCATTTAGCATGGACACTTAATATTCACTGCTTATCCGATGTACACTATATATTTTTCTTTCTTAAAAATTAAATCAGTGTGTCAAGAAATATCTCTGTATTTGTGTGTGTGTTTGAGCGGATGAAATTGGTTAACGAAAAATGCTTTTAATCATCGTTATCGAAACGACGATATGTAATAAATACAACATTAAGTGTGACACATACCTTCACTTGTAGATAAAAAGGAGAATAAAATTATAAAAAAAAGAACATCAACAAATTAATGAAGGCAAGGTCTGCATCTGCACTCGAAGCAGGAGGGATACGGAATGGGAGCTGCGGAATTGTTGAATTTATTATCCGTTGCATAAATCAACGTTTTAATTATGTGGCAGCCAGGCAGACTGCTCGCCAAAAAAAGAACATAAAAATGTTAATTACCTGCAGACAAGAGAAAAAAACGGCTATATCGGAAAAATGAGAAAGAAAAACTTCGGAGTTTTTGTTGCTATCAAAATGAGTTTAGTAAACAAATGTACAAACGAGACGCTGGATATAACTTAAAAAGCTGTTTTAATTAGAGATGCGCGAATAAGCTAAAAATTTAACATAATATGTATAACTGAAATCGGTGGCATACCGAATGCCAAATTCCCTGGCTAAAAATTATACACCTACTCACATCTTACATTAAATTACATGTGAATGATTCTTCCTCTTTTGGTACAAAAGGTTTTTTAAAAAAATACCATTCAAAGCTGTTTTACAAGTTGTTTGTAGTTTAAGAGCTAAAGATGAAATATTGATGATGATTTTGTGGTGCGGGATTAATGTCGTAGATGTTCACTTTATTGTATATATATAGTAGTAGTATGAAGTAATTTATGTGTAGTATTTTCCCTTGGAATATAAGCACTTCTTGTGCGAAGGAGTTATTCAATAGTAATGTCAACGTGTCATTACAGTGTTTGTACAAGTAATGAGAAAATATATATTGAAAAAAAAAAAAAAATATGCCACACTTGTTTACACCAGATCACTTAAAGATGTACATAAATGATTTAACCGTTTTTATTTAATTTAATTTTTTTTTGTCGTTTTCCAAAACAAGTATTTTAAAACTTCTAAAATATATTTATACAAATATCTGATCATATTTGAAAATTTGTTTTAAAAGTGTTTAAAGTTAAGTTTTGCAAGTGTATAGCTTATGCCGTCTTAGTAATCTGAAGCTAGCTTTAGAAACAAGTCTGCTGTTAAATATTTTTAATTCCGGCACAATTATAAACGCCGCTGGCATATGCAATTGAATGTCTCCTTGGCCTTGTTCTTGGCAATTTGGCATTTGGGCTGCGGTTGCCCCCAACAACACGGCACAAGCTTGTTGGTTTATTGTACTTGTGTTTGTTTACGACTTTTTTGTTGCTAATACCCAGCAAGCCAATCTCGGAGCGCTCCAAATTATGTGTCTTTAAAGAGCCGAGCTTAAGATGGTTTTTAGAGCTAACACATAAATTTGAGGGTTTGCGAAGCAGATTCATTGTTCTCCAAGAAAGGGCTCAAAAAACCACATTAATCTGAGCGTTTTTGGCGTTGGAGAAGGCAGGTAGCACAGCTTTACAAAAGATAAGTTAAAGTTCTGATCTGGGGGTCAGACTATATGTACTGTATCAGTTTCAGATAAGATTCAAAAGTCTTGCGAATAAAGTAAGACCGTTTTCATAGAAGAATACGCTCATTTCAGATTTTGTTTGTGCCGTTCTTATTTGAGAATTTTATCCTAGAATTATCCCGATTCTTTCTTATACTTAATAAATTTACAACTTACTTATAAAGTAATTTCTCCGTTAGCCAGGCAGCGATCAAAGCACTCAGTGCTTACAAGATCGTCTCCAAGCTGGTTTGGCAATGTATAGAAGCACTCAACAGGTTGGGCAGTAACAACACAGTCACCATCTCTTGGGTACCAGGACATGCGGGTATTCCCGACGATGAGGTTGACGATATTATGGCCAGGAGAGGAGCTAGCACTCCTTTCCACGGCCCTGAACCTTTCTGTGGGCTAGGACCAGGGATTATCAGTCTGAGCAGTCGCATCGATCTGCTTAATGCATTCGAGGACGCTTGGTGGTCTTCACATGGGGCAAGACAGAGCAAGCGACTGCTACGTAGTTACAACAAGAAGAGAACTGAGGACTGTCTGAAGCTGAGCAAAGGATCTCTTCGGATAGTCACGGGTTTCCTGACCGGGCACTGCAGACTGCGCAAGCATCTGATCCTCATCCCAATAATTATAAAATAATAATATAAAGTAATTTAATAATAAAAATCTTGAATCAAGCTAACACTTTTTTAAGAAATATCGTAACAAGTCTAAAACGATCTTGAATATTTTTTATTTTGTATCAAAACGTTATTGATATAAGAATATCATTATTGATCCAAACTGAAGAAGTCTTATAATAATACTTAAACGAACTTGATAATATAATAGGTATCTAATATTCTTACTATAAGATCTTTAGTGAACTTGACTCAATTGTTGCCCCAGAAATACTGAAATTGATTTCGAAAATTCTTGATTCAAGTACGAGTCGTGGGTTCAAATCCCACGAGAGGCTTTTTCACAACATTTTTCTGCTCGATACCGAAGGAAAAGAGTATATTTGGTTTGTGCAATGTCCGCTATGGTGTCTTTCAGTCTGCATGAACGCAACTTTTTCGACAGGGACAAACAAAATGTCAAGATTGGGGCTCTAAGATAACTAGGGGGCTGGCAAATCGATAAATTCGATAGCTGAAAATCGATAAATCCACATAATTCCCACATCCTTACAGCTAGAATTACCTATTTAGGTATCGGAAAAGCCTACATCTTCCACAGTTTTGGAGCTAGGGCCATCAAATGTGATACCAAAATAGATGGGATTCCACAACCACCCACACCACCCTAGCTACCTCCAGCAACCCCCACCGCTTCATTTAAAATGGGAATGTGTGTATCTTTCATAGCCCTAAGACTGGAGCCACCGAATTTAAAAGGAAGATAGCTAGTAACGATCCCCAAAGATCTAGAGCCACGCCCACTCATTCCGCCCCCACATCTGACACAAGAAACTCCTATGTCATCAACAGTTTTTGAGCCTGAACCATCAAATTTTGTGCCAAGATAGGTAAGAGACGTACCCCAAAAACTGCAGTCTGCCATAATTCACTGGTTATTGATATTAATAATTATTACAAGCGCGGATCACAGTGCAAATCTTTCTCTTATCTTATAATCTGTGTCTTCTTCGCTGCTTTACTTTAGCTCAGGTGTCCGTGACTTTCCCGCATGTCCCGAATCGACTATGGCACTTCGAACATCCAGACTCGAATAATTATCTAGGCCGCGCACGGCCTGAGCGTGGTTCTAGCCTTTCAACGTCTTCGCCACGAGCTTTTTCTAGTTTCACTGGGCTCTAAGTTGAGGATCGAAAGCTCTGGTTTGCCATATCTGGCTGCTTGGCCCTAACAACAGTTGACATTTCGAACGCACTTTCATATTTTATCGTTAACTACATAATTTAAACAATAATATAATTGGTACAATTCATCATAAGTCATATTTGATTACAAACTTATTAGCTATAATGGTTCTAAGCCGCTATTAAACGAAATGTGGGGGAGACCTGTCCAGGGACCTACAAAATATCTTCCCAAAAGTTCTAGGGTAAAGTATGCGATCCAAAAGTTTTGAATGTTTCAAGCTTGATTCAAGAATTTTCGTTGTTACTCGAGAAATGACATCGAAAAATTTTGATATAATGTTGATATTCTTGATCTTTCTTTTCAGTGTGCAAGCTGCTTACAACCGGTAGGTAATAAGGCTAGCTGGCATTTTGGTACTCTCTTACAGTTTTGTACTTTCATTTTATAATTTTTAACAACGCTTAATTTGGCTAAGCAAATACTTACTTGGCACAAATTGGCGCCTTGTCTGGCAGCTGCTTAGAACGTATTTGCCGGCCATTTTCAATAAAGAAAACATTTTATGGCATTTTTGTTGTGCTTCGGGTTTCTCGATAGTGTCATAGTGTCTAATGTATCGTTTATACGTTTAAATATGCAGCTAATGTCTTTTGTACGCTTTAATGACAGCTTCGGCATACATTTATTTATTTGTATTCATAAATACACGGGCCACAGTTGCGCGTATAAATCATACGCCCCGTGTGCCACATAAATCAACATGAATGTCACTATCTCACACTTAAGACCGTATTCCTTATACCCTTATATCCAAAACAACAAATCTATTTGCTTTGCACTTATGTAAGTTATCTTAGACACGGCTGAACGACTTTCCATATTAGACTTTAAGTGCTCAACTTCGTTTCTTTTGCTAATCGGACTGTACATGATTGAAGCCTTTTGAAGTGTTTGTGTGGCCTTTGTGCTACGTTACTTGTAGCCTTGCAGTTGGCACATTAATACAAGCAAAGCAACAAGATTTATGGCGCGCAGCCCAACCAAAAAGAACGCTCCGGAAAAACAAGTTGCTGTCCTAAACTAAACAAAGTCATATAAATAATAGGTCAGTGACAGCTGCCGCCTGCTGAGACCACCGCACCCTCAATTGCTTAATCAGCCAACCTTTCAATAAAAAATTTCACTTGCTTAAAATATGAGCCTGCCACTTGCAAACCACTCCAAAAACGTATTAGGTTTGTTATTAGACCCAGCTTTGAAGTTAATTCCATATATCTAGGTCTATGTAACGACTGTAGGCAACTTGATTATCCCGACAAATTGAGGTTCTATGACCGCTTTTTGCCAGATAATGTGCACTCATTTGCGCCAGTCAATATTTTCCCTTTTTCTTTTTATTATACCCTGCAGCCATAAAAATGGTTATGCGCCGAGTATAAGTTAGATGAAATATGTGTAAACAGGGACATAAATAACACAAGAGATACCTCGGATAAAAATAAAAAGAAAAAACTATACGTCATTTAATCAATATTAAATTTTTATTTATAAAGGTACTTACTATATATTTCTAAACGTGATTTAAGTTTCAAAGTATATAAAATATTAAGACAAGGCTCGTTTACAGGACATATTTTAGTCAAACTCAATCGTCAATTTCTATACAATTTTTGTTTTGTGGTTTGCTGCATTGCATCACGTTTTTGCGAGGGGACAGCACAAAAAAATAAAAATAGAAATGAAAACAACAACAAATTTAAAAGCAGACAGAAAATTATGCTGCGATGCGTATAATTAATCTATTGGCATTAATTGCACCAAGCAAGGGCTGCACAAAACCCACAAAGCGTACGGCATCAAATGAAAAGAAAGCCTGAATTTATTTTCACGCTTAGCCGGCGATATAAACTAACCAAGCATCAGCCCCTCTCATCCAGCTCAGAGAGCCCTCAGCGTTTTTCAGTTGAGTTTTCTACTTGTATGTCATTCGAGGCCAGTCAAGCTTGGCAACCAAATATAAATCTGCGGCAAGGACAACGCGGCTTATTGAGAGATCCAGCCATGGCTGGCTTGAGGCAGATTGGCCCAACTAAATTGTGTGCCTTAAATGCGCTTTTAAAGCTGTCAGACACAACTCTGATGAACTGCTGTCTGAGCAACCGACAGACTGACAGTCGTTGTGTGTAATTAATTGCTGACCAAGTTGAGCAGCAGTCAAACAGGCAACACATTCCCATGCAGCCAGGTGCGCTAGCTGCCAGGTCAGAAGCTGAAGCTGAGGCTGAGGCTGAGGCCAGGCAAGAAAAACGATTGCACAATTTATAAAAGTCAACACTTAAGCACGTTTCAGCATTTGAGGGAGACGCGGAAAGAAAGAGAACTACGCCGACGCCACAGCACCTGGTTGTGTGAGAGGTTCACTTCATTTTATTATCAAGCGTATTTCTGCTCGTAATTGTTTTGACGTCACTCTTGCAAATTGTCCTTTTTTCGTTGTTGTAGTTGTAGTCGTTACTTTTTATCTGCGCCAGGGCCATGTCATGACCCGCTGAATTTTGTTTAGGTTTTTCTTTAATTTTATTTTGTTTATTCTTTTTGCTCAACTAGTTCATTAACCAAAGCCATTGCAATTAATTACTAAATGCCAGAGCTAATGGCATATAGACACACAAACGTTCACAAACGTAGGGAATTTTCTTTGCTGCAAATGACCGTGCAGCACGCGCACATTTCCGACCACATGGCGTATGCGCAATGTTCCCAACAATTTGTCCCAAGCCACCGACTGATACAATTAATAGCGATATCTGCCTTTACCAATCATGATTTAGCTTAGCTCAGCAACAGTTTTTTTCTAACGCGCTCAGAATTTAAACTCGGATTACCTTGAATATGGAAAATGGTTATAGATAAGCGACTTTTGACTTACCCCTTGCACAGCAAACAGTTTTCACCAGTTAACAATCTGTAAATAAAAACGAGATATTGTGAAAAATTAGAACGTTAAAATAAAACTCTGAAAAACTTTGGGTTAGTTTAAAGAAAATTACAAAAATAAGAAAGCACTGACAGAGAAATGCTCTATTTTCAACGAGAATTGGAAAAATATTAAACAGATATTTTCCTGTACCGAAACAGTAACAGGCAGACCAAGCGATAAGCAAGTCAATTAAATATCTCCTTGAAAGTGATAACAACGTAAAAAAAATATTAATAAAATCCATGTTTCTACCAAATGGCAGATCAATTTACCATGGTTTTTTTTCTCTCTTGAGGTACACTCGCAATTTTTTGTAACGAGTTTAATTATTTTTGATACTCTGATACCGAAGGTAAAGAGTATGTTGCATTTTTGTAATTTTATCTGTCCGTCTGTCTGTCTGTACGTCTGTCTGTCTGTCCGTCTGTCCGTACTGACGCACCCTCAAAGCTATAGACTTGAAGCTTTTCAAATATCTTGCCGTTCGTCAGACAAAGGTTCGAAACTGGGGCGCTACGCCCACTGGGAAATAAAAATTAAGTCGATGAGGTGCTACTCGATTAAACACAAATATTTCCCACACTTAACCTTATATTAAACCCAAACGAATATTTTTAATAAATGTTATTAAAAGAAATTTTCATGATTACACAAATCGACTGAGGGACGTTGCCCGAATTCAGTTCATTTTCCATTCAATTGGTAAGCGTTCTTCGAAACAGTCCGGTGCCTGCGGCAGCGTTGTTTGTTGTCTGTCTGCTAAGGTGAGCGTTGTTGCTGTGCCCTCACATGCAAAACCAAATAGTGACACAAACAAACGTATAGACAGGCACTCATAGACTCACATCACACATGCGCGCTTTGAACATTGACATTTAACTTTAGGCAAGAAAGAGCAGCGGCAGAAGCTGTTTGTTGATTGCCGCCTGCTGAGTCAGCGAAATTACTAAAAGCAACAGCAGCAGAAGCAGCAAATCCACATCAGCATCAGATCGCATGCTATTGACACTAGAGACTGGAATCTGTTTTTGAAACAGAATCTGAATCAAAATCTGTTTTGTGCATTTGCCTTTGGGGCTTAAGTGCAATCAATACTGCCGAAGTCACTGTGCTCCCAGTGTCTAAATCAACGTCACGCCCTCAACATGGCCATCACTGCCAACATCACCGTCACTGTCAACATTATCAACCGTTCTAACCCTCCATTCATCATCGTTAAGAAATTTGAATGGAGTTTTGCATTGTCATCTGATTTGAAGTCTGTGAATGAAGCGTTAACCCTTCTGTTAGTTATTTAACCAAATTCTCGGGGATGCTAGCATAAAACCTTATGAAACGAATGCATATTATTATGTATAAGTATTTTCTATATCTTTTCAGCTAATATTTCAATTAATTATTGGCAATATTCTAAGTAACACAAAAATAATAAAAAAATAAATAAATATAATTTCTGCAAAAGCAATATATAAATAATTCTTGCCTTTAACAAATAATTAAAAAGGGACGAAGCTGGCTAAATCTGAAAAAGTAATTATTTGAAAGAGGCCTCAACCCCCCATTGGTGTACAAATGGCACTTGGGGAAAGCCAAAGTTTTGCAGCGAATTAAAATTAATGAAAATAAATTTTCCAAATTGTTTTGGCAACCCCTTTTTTGTTCTTGTTGTTCTTGTTGTTCTTGTTCGAACAGCGGCCGAGTTTACTCTCGAAAATGATTCAAGTATAATAAAGCAAAGCGAAAGAAAGAAGGGTCCTGCCAGCTGCCAATTGAAGCGCTTAGATTCAGTCTCTGAGACGAAGGCCGTTGCTGTAAGGTGAGGTTGGGGCATTGACTTGGCACATGAAAACACTTAAGAAATGTATTTCTTGTTCGCAATCTTGTATTTGAGGTTAGTTTTGGGGCTCAGAAAATTCAGCTTGACCTTTCCAAATTTTCTTTTTCACTCTGTGTTTATTTATGCTATTGTTGCAAAACTGTTTCTTGGCTACCTTCAAACTCATTTTCGAACGTACTAGCTTAATTAAATATTCGACTAAGCAATGGGTAAGAGCACTTAATAAGCTACATAAAAATTATAAATCCGTTAAAATAGTGCATTGACTTTTTTTTTTTAAGACTGCAATATGGAATACAGCACATAGTTTTTGAACAGCAACTGAAAAATTATCTTTGATCCTAATCCTCAACAGAGTTACTAAACATACATAAATAAAGCTGGCTTTTACATATGTTTTCTGAGATAAAAGTAATATTAATTGCAGACCCTAAAGATCCTCAACGGCTGTAGCAGTTCAACTTTTTGTCAAGAAACTAGGTCAAACACACTATTGATCAATTGCATTTAACTCTTATTCATAATTACCACCATTTACCATTCAATGTAGGCCCTTTTACTACTCAATGATCGAAATACACATTCTTTTTTAGAGGTAGATTTGGTAAACATTATGATTTTTACGAAGATTGCATTGGAGGTGATATTATTTCTTATTATTTCCAAACACACAAAAATAAAAAATGTTTCAATTATTGTACCAATAAAAACTTATACTTTACGTTTAGGGAAAGCGCTAAGCATTAAAAAAATACTCACTCGAAAAATTGCAAAGCTTGATGTTTGTTTTTTCAACTATATGAAAAAGTTGCTGGGTTATGCTAATATCTTTTTCGCAACTTTATGTATGAGTAAGTGTATTACACGCGTGTTGGTGGGCAATGGAGCTTAAATGGAATTGATCTTTTGACTTGGCACCATAAAATCTGAGCTAAACATACAATATGTGGAAATAAATATATACAAATCTTAGATACATATTATCGGTCTTCCCTTAAGAACAATTTAATTAAACCGAAACTATAATTGATATTGGCAAATTTGTTTTTTATGTTGTTGCAGTTTTTGTAAAAGCTTGTATGCAAGTTAATTTAATTAAATTAAATATAACGTATTAAAAATGTATGTTTTTTAACTCATGTACTTCGGGGAGGTTTAAAAAACCGAAGATGCAGGGTTTCAAAATCAACGACGCACAGAGTTTTTTCATTGCTAAAATCATAACTTTTGAACCAAATGAGATAACCGAACAATTTAAAAAGCATATGATAGATAATTAATCAACCTATAAAATGAGCATTTGAAATGAATTCTAAAATTTTTATGTGTCTATTTATGGGAATGCAAATTTGAAATTTGAGGAAAAATCAATTTTATGGGAAGGAAAAAAAATATTTCTTATAATTTTTTATTTTTTATGTTTTTCTTAAAGGCTTTTATGATTGAAAATTAACAATTATAAAAAAAAAAATCATGTACCTTAGCAAACAACGAACGCAACGCTAACAATAAGAATGGGTTTTCACTGTTTTATGTCATAAATGTACATATTTATGTGGAATGTCAATTGCTATCTTCATACCAAATTCGGTGACTCTAGCTCGAAGTTTGTAAAAAGTGGGGAAATGGAGGCTGGGGCGGTATGGGTGGGCGTGGCACCCACATTTTTGGTGCAGATCTATGTGGAATGTCAATTGCTATCTTAATACTAAATTTGGTGACTCTAGCCCAAAGTTTGTAAAAAGTGGGGAAAGGGGGGCAGAATGGGTGGGCGTGGCTCCAAAATTTTTGATTCAGTTTTTTGGGAGTTGCTAGTAGCTAACTGCTCACCAAATTTGGTAGTTCCAACTGTAAGGATGTGCGAATTATGTGGATTTATCGGTTTTGAGTTATCGGATTTATTGATTTGCCAGCCCCCCAGTTATCGTAGAACCCCGATCTTGAAACTTTAATTTACTATCCCGTAGATAAAGAGATTGGAAAGTTTCAAGTCTCTAGCTAGAAGGGTGTGAAAAAAGTTGCGTACATACAGACGGACAGACGTACGGACACCATGACGGACATTGCACAAAGCAAAAGCAAAGTTTACCTTCGGTAACGAGTATAAAAAAAAGGAGAAAATACGAGCAGATGAAACTTTGTATCTGAAAGCCGACCGAATTACCCTAAAATTGTGTTTTTTTTTTGTTACACTAAAAATTAGACAACTTTTAAGGCCTATATCTTCTATAACAAAAATCTGGTTGTATTAAGAATGGCAGATTGGAAATCGTTGGAAAATTTCCTATAAATAGGTTCATTCAATAGTTTTTAGCGGCACATGAAATTTTTGATTTTTGACACCTCATCTGTTCTACGGGCGCCACTGTGCGACGGTCTGGAAAATAGATCTTAACAATATCGTGCGACCTACTTAAAATTTTCACATCATATTTACTGAAACACCCTTAAAGTATCTTAACACAAAAGAGGTACAATGAACACGTTCTGTAAGTACAAATACAAACATACAATGAATTTACGTGCATTTTAGAAAGTATAATTTAAATATTTAATTTATCTTTGACTTTAAATCATTGGTTAATGGTATCTTCCACTTAAGCTTTCTGGGCCAGAAAACTCAGTTCTATTTGTTTATTTTAATCAGCCATTTGCTACTAAGCCACACCCCATCTCCATCCCTATTCCGGCCACCCTTCCACTCTATCTTCAACACACACAATCTTTCTCCCTGCTTTGGCTGTGTGGGTGTGTTAACTTTGCGTTTGTCCATGTGTAAACCAGCGCACACACAAACATATGCATAATTAATGGCCAGCTTTTGTGTCTATCCCACACCTCTATTTCATTTAGGCCATATTGAGCTTTGTGACCATATTGTTACTGTATTCTGGCAGCCTTTTGGGAGCTTAAGCATATGTTGGGCCGCCAAAGATTTTTTCACTGGTTGACATTTAAAACGCCTAATTAGCCGCGTACCCAATGCTGTGTAGTGTCATTGTCATTAAATTACTGGAGCGTGCGACGATTGCAGGACCAAAAATCCGCATCACCATCGCAACTACCACCACACCGAAAGAAAGAGCGCTGGTCAAAAAGTGCTTATAATACCGAGCTGCAGATAAATTAAATTTATTCAAAATAACACACAAACAAAAACACAATGTGCGGCAGCATGTCCTTGCCAAACTTGTGACCGCACACATACATACCCAGCTTCAAAAATGTTTCCCCTACAGTGTGTGTTAGAGAGGGGTTGGAATGCCATCGGTCCAGCTTCTAATTTTCACGCATGAGCGAACTTTTGAGTATATTGTTATTTAAAAAAGGAGCAGCCCGTAACAGATCCTTGACCATTCGTATCAGTGGCATGCTCAATTTAATTTGAATTGCGCCAAATCACCGCACCACCCAACCAACCATCGCCGTTGTCTATGTTATATTTTATTTATGTTGCATAAAGGTTAAAGGTTAGCACTGGATAAGTATGGCTTGGGCTTAGAATTCGGCCATAAATAAGTGTACTTCCTGCATGAATTTTGGACAGCTAAAAATTATTATTATGGGCTAGTTCGCCCTGGCTGTTAAGCCTCCCGCTCAGTCTCTCAGTGTAAAGTTGATTGAACTTTATGAGCTCGGATTACGGAGCATTCCAGACTAAATGACAAGCTTTGCTCTTGGTATAGTCAGGAATGCTCTTTCTAAGTAATGTGCCCTACGTGTGACGGACAAGTTTATACTTTCATTTTTTTTACATAAATTTAACTAATATATGCAGATTTCGAACTGAACTCGGCTATAAATTTGAAGTGCCTGGAATTTTAAGGTTTTTTGGTGTAGTGTCTGCTAAGCTTAGAACAATATGAATGCCTTTAAACCGCAAAGCCTGCCGAGCCATTGAAATGTGAGGCAAATTAAAATTAAAAATAAAGAAGGACGAATACTGTGTGTGCTTTGTTGTTGTGTCAACGTATAGCTAGGTTCACATTTTATGCTCGTTTTTGTTTCGCCCGCTTCGAAAATGTTTGCATTATGAACACTTGGCTGCATGTTGCGCCCAGAACTAGAGCCGACGCTAAAAACGCTGAACAACTCGGCGTATGCTCAGCATCGATTTTCAATGCACTATGTATGTGAGAGTATGTGTGTTTGTATATTTGTTAATGTTGCTGATGGTATAATTTGATGTTTATTTTGTTGACATGTTTGCTCGTGAGAGCAATATTTATTAAACTTAACAGTCATTTAATGAAATAATGTGTATCTCTCTAAGCTCTCCCACTGTCACTTTTCTTAGTGTCTTGAGCCGTCATCATGTTTAAAACCAGCACCGAAATGGGCGCATTGAAGCCGTATCTCTGAATTATGTTAAAAAAGTTTTTTTGTCCAAACATTCAAACAGCAAACTACAAAAACAACGGTGCCTGGAGGGCTGAGGCAAAAGAGCGATTGAGTAAGCGACTGTGTGTGTGTGTGTGTGTGTTTGTACTTTGCTTAGCTAACTTTACATATTTTTCATTGTTACTCAATTAGTGCTGTGAGCTTGCATATAATCTGGCAACACTCATATCTATCACTTTATCGTAACATATATCGATAGTATAGTTAATGCAAATGCTTTAAGCTCGGTATAAAATTATCTTTCATTATATGCTTCGACCGAACGCACGCGAAACTAACTTGCAGCGCCAATTCTTTCATTTTTGGAATTAACCTTAATGTAATAAGAACTGATCTTATATCGAATACAACGCATTTACATAAATTATACTATTGATATATGATACGATGTAAGACATATGAATGTAGCCATATTTTATGCAAGCTTACAACACTAACACTAACACAATGACAAATACACCGATTTGATCTTACTTCATACTTATGATATCTAACGTAAGAATCTTTGTTTGGATTTGAAACAAATTGTTTACCCCCAGCCAAATGATGTTTACACATCAAAAGAATTATATACTTTAAAGCGGAAGAAAAAAAGAAGCGCTTAACTACGTGAAAATTAGTTGAAGGTTAATTAATAGTTGATCAATATGAATAGATTAATACCATAAAATAAATAGATTCTGCATAATTAAAAATATTTATCTACATTCTTAATCGATTCTCCATCAAGGTGTAAATATTAGTTTGCTACGAAGATTTGTGTGAATTAATAAAACAACAAACAAACAAACAACCTGCAAATGCTTTGGTTATATTCATTTGAAGACTAAAATGTGTGACAGTTGAGACGAAAATAATGAGTTTTTAATTGCATATTTGTGCAAGCACCATCTAAAGACATAAATTGTAAGTCTTGATGTGTATAAACATCAGTTAATTAACATTAACCTGATTGAATGAACAAAGAAGGAAAATCATACCAAAGGAATTTATTTTTAACATATATTGCATATATGCAATTTAATTAAGAATGCAGGAGAATGCATGTTAAGTAGTTTACTAGTGTTCTAAAATTTATTATGTTTACACTTAAATAAAAACATTTGATAAATAAAGATAAGTTTCTAGAGCCTTAAGAAGAAAACTAAAAATTGTTGCAAAAAATAAATAAATGCAAGTGGAAACGTTGCAGTCGGATGGAAACATAAGGTTGAGGCTGTAGTTTTATTTAATGTATAAAGTAGATAAGATTTAAAACTTTTAATCCAACAATTAAATGGTTTATATACGATGTACTAGTATGTACCACGGGCTTTTAACAACGAAAAGTCTAAGCACATGCCACAGGAAATGTGAAGTTTTAACTCGGTTCCTTAAGTTGAATCTTTTCAATTTTCCCGGCCTGGTTAACCGTATAACTATGAATGAAGTATTATTTATAACTAATCTACTTAACGGTGAAATCGACTTATCAGTTTATTTGAGTCGAATAAAGTTAATTGTCCCAATTAGATCTTCCCGTAACTTTTTACCCCTTAACCTTGATTTTTGCTCGAGATACTAGTAAATTCATGAAACAATTCTTGTTATATTCTCTGACTATCAGATGCTCTATTCCGTTGTCTCCTTGGAGGCCTCAATTCCAGTACTACCTTAGTTTTATATTTTAATTTAAATTTAATAATTAAACTATATTTTTATTTAAAATAATCATGATTTTATGTCGGCTGTCCGTAATTGACAACAAACAAAAATAAATAGGAATATAAATTTTTATTTCGAGGGCATCTGTCCGTTGGGATCTAAGATCTAGTAACGATATGTTTTGTTTATATTGTTGCTGTTGCGCTTCCTGCCGTGCACTTTGGAAACATGTATCATTGCCGGTTGCCAAACTGCTTTGCTCATTGTGCCGGAATGACCAATTTTTGTGATTTTCAATTAAGTGAACTGGACGACCGAGTAAAATAGGGTGGGCGGGTCAGGCTAACTGTATTTTTGTTAGAGCTTAAACAGCTGCCATACACAGTACAACCCGATCCCGAACACAGAAACCCGAAACCCAAAACCAAAAGCCAAAACCAGAGCTAGCTCCAATCCCAATCAAAGTAACATTTAGTAGTTGAGCCAGTGGGTCTGAGGCAGTGGCCACGTTTCATTGCGGCTGGCCGAGCGCTCGGCACCATTAGCTTGGAAATTTATCTATGTACATGCACTTGACAGGTGGCCGTCGGTGGACGTTGGCCAGTGGCAAACGGCTTGATTTAGTTGGGCTTTGAGACGGACCGAGATAGCTGCCACATTAAATTGGAGCGCAACAAACGTCGGCGCCACGTGACGTGCCCCGTTCTTTCTCTGTTCTTTCCTTGCAGCTGCAAAATGCAACGTGGCAACAGCATATACATAGCTCACGGGTTATTTGGCAAGCTTCCCCTTTCTATTACTTCAAGTGTGATCAGCTAAGTGCCTTTGGCTTGCTAAATTGGCTCAAATTCAATAAGTTAATGCTGTCCACCTTGTCCAAGCAAGACAGAGGGGGTGAAAGAGAGCAAGCTGATTGACAGGCTACACGTTTGTTGTCAGTTGCACTTAATTTAATTTTGAATGTGTTTTCAAATGCGTTTGCCCATCAGCTCTGATTACATTAAGCATTAAAATGTGCTAAGCTTGACAATCACATACATTCTAGTAAAAAGTTCTTCATTAACAAAGTGACTGCTACAAGCTGCAAGTTGTGGTAATAATTTCTTTAGCGGCTCCTGAACTCTCTTCCTCTCTTTCTTTTGTTTTGTGTCGGTAAAAAAAACCCAGGTTCTACTTCATTTGCCACAATCGGTAGCGACAGCAAATAAAATCGACTTCAAATGCCATTTGTCCTTGTCAGCACGCAATTTACAATTGACAAACGATGTGTGACGTCCTTACCTTCCTCTTTTCCTATCCTCCGCTCTCCCTCTTTTGCCTAGAGAGCCTAGCGGAATAAAGCAATGTTCACAATTGTAATTCAATGCCAGCGCCGCAGTCGTCAGCTATCAAAAATAAAAAAATATAATACAAGTTATGCGCGTGTCGTACAGCAGCAATAGGACCTGCTAGCCAAAGAGACTCAGAGGATAGGTGATAAGGCGTGGATGTTGGGAGGGGGTGGGAGGCGTACAGCGTTAAGGACTGCATAATTCAAGGCAGTCAAATGAAGAGAAATACAGACAGACACTTGTGCATCAATTCATCAGCAGCGAATATGCCGCGCCAAAACCTAAGTCGCTTTGACACATGTGATTGAGGGGTCGTGGCATGGCATGAAGGCATGGGGCAAGAGGCAAACAAACCCTTTTAAGCTGCCAAGTGTCATTTTTGTTAGCAAGCTTCGTCTAATGAACGATGACACTGATTCACACAAAGAAAAAGAGCACAGACAGCCGCAGCTAGCCAGGAGTTTCTAGGTTGATCGGTTGCTAGGTTGCTAGGTTGCTTGGTTGCTTGGTTGCTATGTTGATAGGAGCAACCAGGATGCGCACACGAAATGTTGCCACATCTCGTCTGCAGTCTGTTGCTGCTGCTGCTTGTTTTCATACTCAATTAGCCTTGACAGTGATTAATATTGACTGTAATTTCATTAAATCGCCTTTTGATACGACGCAACGCAGCAACTTGGCCGCTGGCCGGCTGACAACACCCATTCTGGGCATACATAGCCCATGACATAATTTCGTTACAATTTCAGGTCTTTTTGTAGTTAAATGTGAATATGTGTGCAAGACATGTGTTTCGAAGGTGCTTTGGTTAAAAATCCATTTCAGCCTGTGGTAAACAACAACAAGAATCATTTGATCATTTTTGTTTTTTTAAGCTTTAAAGCACTTCTTATTTGCGAACTGAGTATTTTAAGTTAAAGTACAATTCTCGCATTGTAAACACTGTTTTCAAAGTAAATGTGTTTAATTTAACCCACAAGTAATTATGTTTGAACTGAACCAATTTTAACAAGAAATAACTTCAAGATAAATGCTTAACATTTGTTGCTCTTGGCAGAAATTAAAAAAAAAAATTGGCCCAATAAAACTATAAAATTTATTCTAAAAACAATTTACTATTTTTATTTATTTGCATTAAATAAAATATTTGTTCATGTTATTTCAAACAAGCGTTATCATTAAATATTTATTAGAATCTTTTAATGAATTTTTATGTCTTTAAATTGATGAAACGTAATATGGTTAATTGGCTCAGTCCCTGCGCTTGTGTAACCAGTTCAGTGAGTTCATATGGAGCATGCCACGTTTTTGGGAGGGGCAATTTTAATGGGCGTACTGCGCTCGATATTATAACTTCGACCTGGCAGCATATAAGCGCTTGTTAGCTGTCAGAATAATTGACATAAAGTGGCATGTGTCTGTGCAGTTGTTATTTACGAGCTCTTCCAGCATAATAAAAAAACTCTACAAACATTCACACACATATTTATGCATATATATATATATATATATATATATATATATAAGTATACCTACACACAAAGTAAAAAGATGGTAGGTGAGAAAATGACACGCCCACAACTATAAATAAATGACAAAGGTGCTGACGGGCCCCCGATGGCGTTGTCTTTTCCTTTTTTTTCTCCGGCACCTTTTGGTTTAAGCTTTATTTATCTACGCAAACATGCGCCCACACACAAATACTCGCACCCACACAAACACACAAAGTTTTGCACATGCATAATTAAACGCTACATTAAATGTATCTGCGCCATTTCTATACTTGGATCATTGAAAAATTATATACTTGAACAAGCCGCTTTTAATATGTAGGCAAGTTAACCTAACCAGAATCTAAAATATACTTTAAAGCATAAAATTATGTATACACGGGCAAAATAATTATAAATGAAATTTATTGAAGCTGTGAAATATTAAGCTGCTGCTGGTGTACAAATCTAAAATATGTACGAGGCCCTATCTTAATAAACATTATACTTGGGTCCAAAAGCATAGTCTGAGTGCTCCGGTTGCTGTTATGAAATTCACGATTTTCAATGTCATTGGCAATTTTGAGTTCTTCAAAAATTCAGCACTGACGCAACGCCAAAAGATGGCTTAAATTCCGGGCTCGCAGAAATTCGTTAATGGGCATAAATGTGGTACAGACACAGGCAACGACAGCTGAATGTAGTAAAATTGCAGACAGCATGCGAAGCTCCTCTCTCAACGCGTCTTCAGGTACACACGCACACACACACACACTCACTCGCACTCACATACATATGTGTACAGATGCGAGCTTATTGAAAATTTGTACACATGGCGAATGCAAAATATATCTACACAAAGGCAAAGTTGTATAAGAGGAATTCTCCTAGATTTTTCCAGATTTACTTAAATCTTTTTTAAGTAAGAGATTAATTTAAATATAACAAAAAAAAAGGAATTATTTTTTCAAACAAATTTTTATTAAAAGCAGAGCTCGTCAAGTCTTACAGCTGCCACAAGCGTGTTTGCCTACAAACGAGTGATTTTGGAAAAGTTCGCTAGAGCAAGTAATTCGTACACAATACAGTTGATGTGAAATGTTCGACTGATCGGAATGACCTCTAATACATTTGGACATCTCATCAAAGTTTTTTGTGAGTGTAATATGCTTGGTCGCCTGTGTTGTGGAGGCTTAATCTATTGGTGCTTTTGCGAGTATAAGTAGAAAGTGGCTCATCGGCATTATTAATAAGTACAGCACTAAACGTTGCGTCTACGTGACATTTACGGGAATTTGATTGAAAAATATCGCACATACTTTTCGACACTTGCTTAATTTTTATTCTCTGTTATCAAAGGTCCATGACTGCGTCCGACAAAGCTCACAGCTAGAGTCACCAAATTTGGTAGAAAGATAGCTGCTGGTGACTTCCCCAAAGATATACATGAAAAGTTTCGATGTCTCGCCCACCCCACTTAATTTCCTGTGAAAATAATGTGTTAAGTCCTTCAAAGATTTGATGGCCACGCCCACATCTCCCCCTACTTTACCCAACTTACCTTACAAACAAATTTACTACAGGTAAAAATGATGGTATCAGAGTATTTCACAGTAGGTTGCACCCGAATGCAGCGTTTTCGGTTTTATTTATTTTATTTTTTTTTTCCTGGAAGCACAAAATTTTCGTTTGATGCGTAAGAAGAAAATGCGCTGCGATATGCCAATTTCTTTCCTAAAAGGAAGAGAAGCTACCGGAAAGCTAAGGGATGCCATCAGTCACGTATTGGCCATGTTCTCGCTGGCTGCTGTTGCTGCTGCTGTTGTGTTATGTCATATTTTTTCAGTGCGTCATTGATATGTGTGAGTGTGTTTAAATGTACGTGTATTAACACAAAAAAAAGGCTTTTCGAAACGCACCCTTGCTTGTAACTCCCAACTCGCAACTCCAGAGCCAACATGCCGCGTCAATGTCAGCTGGCAGCGACAGTGGCTTTTGTTTGGCCAACAAGCGAGGCGCAGAGCGCTCTGACAGTTCACAGATTTGCAGCAGTTGTTGACATTGATTCATCAAAAATTAATCGAATTCCCAGTGGAAGCAGAAGCAGAGGCCAGAACGTTGCCTGCATCCAAACTGTCAACTATCACGCATGACATTGACGTATGCGTGTCTGTAAGTGTGTGTATGTGTGTGTGTGTGTGTATATGTGTGTGTGACACCTGTGCCGAAACCTTGCTTTCATATCATAATCCGTTTAAACAACAATTCGAAGTGGAATTGACAGGAATGCAGCAATGGACATAACAATAGAATCGCCGCAGCCACTGACTAAAACAGATTCAGTGGTTCACTGGTAGGCAACCACAAGAGCAACATCAAAAACAACTACAACAGTTATGCGCCACACACTAACACCACACACATTTTGATTACTATGGCAACTATGCGTGCAGCGTAAGAGAGGGAACTGGGGAAAGAATTGCGTATGCAATTAATTGCATGTCCTTTTGTGTGAAAGTATGTTGCAATATTGCAAATGTTGCACTGTCGGCATTGCTGACAACTTGGCGTGTTGTTGCCTGTAGCCCGTTTGGCATTGCGAAATTGTGACAATGTGACAGGCATGTTCTGTTGCCAAGTTTAACTGCGGCTTTGTAATTTCACTTTTAGAAATATAAAAGCATTCATGACCCGGACAGGCGCCCACAGCAAGATCAAATGCAAAACCAAACAATCACATTAATAGCAGCAGCCAAGTGCTGCAATTTATTACACTTCAATTATAACACTACTACATATGCGCTGTCATTCACCAAAACTGAAGAATATAACGAACACATCGTAGCCATGCAAGATTTTAAGCAACCATTAAGCTGGTTGACAACATCACAAAATTAGCCAGCCATGGCGAATGGAACTTTATGCTCTATTTATTACCGAGTCGCCAAGCCTCTATTAATTTAACGCTCGCGTATATGTGTCTGTGTGTGTGTGTGTGTGTTGATAAGGTGTGTCCTTGAGCTCGTAAATATTTGTCAAACTCATTCGTGGTTGCCTTGGCAGCCCACATGGCGTATTAGTGTTGGCCGACGCGTCACCTTGCGCTCATAAATTTCTCTGTCATAAATCCTTCGCACTTTTCGGCTTCCACAGAGCCTGGCTTGCTCAGCAGGTGAGTACGCAGTCAAGTCAGTTTGGGAGTAGGCTGAGAAGACATGATGGGTAGGGGATGAGCAGCTAGTGGTGGGCAGCACCGCAAATGAGCTGTCAGGGCTTACAGTCGTGTCTGTGTCGGATTTATGCGCATGCAAAACTTTTTTCCACCTTCTGACCAAAGGGAGTGTGAGAGCCAAATAACCGAATGCGCAACCTGTCTTAAATGAGTGTGGGTGTGTGTTGTCCTTCAACTTTGGCCCATCATCCTTTGTGTGTGTCAATAAATGAAGCGTGATTGATTACGTGGTAAAGTTTTTGGGTAAATTCCAAACCATGTTTATGACAGCGAAAATAACAAAAGCAACAACAACAATAAGAACAACCAATGCTGGGCAGACAAACTTCTAGGTTCTTGTTGTTTTTTTGTTTTTTTACTTTAGCATTTGCGGCATCCTGTTAACGTTTATTGTTTGAATTTCGTGTATCTTCTTATTTTCTGGCTTTTGTGTGTTTTTTTTTCCTTTTTGCGTTGGTTTCCTGCTCCAGCTCGATGGCTTTTGTTGGGCCTACGGGGCTACAGCTCACCTTCCTCTGCCCACCTGAAAATTTTGCGCTGCTGGCGCTGACGCTAGCCGTGCCTGTCATAATATTTTGTCAGCCATTTTTATGCAAATGAAATAAATTTTGCATAAAAAGTCAAACATCAACAGAGATTTATGACTTGTTGAAACTTTGGCATAATTTCATAAATATTTAAACCTTTTCCTGTGCGAAAGCATTTCAACAGCACATAATGCACGCCATGTCGAAAAGCAGGAAAAAGTATCAAAATGATTGTGATTATGTCAAAATATTTGCGCTTATTACGCAAACTGACAAGACATCAAATTGCAATGTCAACTTACTAACCTGGCCAACAGAAAAACGTTCAAATCAGTTGGCTGGCCTTCAAATTAGACCCCATAAATAAAATGCAAGTTCCCTAATTAATGGTCAACAAATCCGGAAAAATCTGCTTACAAATTTCTACCTGAAAATTCTCGCCATAAGGCAATTAATCCACTTTAATTAACTGCACCCGCAGTTTTCTATGAGCTTATGAGAGACTACCAGCTATTTTATTGAATTGGCCGGCTAAATTCTGATACCGAAGTTAAAGAGTATATGGGTTTTGTGCAAAGGCTGTCTTAGTGTCTGTCCGTCTGTCTGTCTACATGAACGAAAGGTTCGAAAGCCATTTAAGCTGGAGGCTTAAAGAACTGCTTCAAATAATTGGGTTTCTGCCACGCCCGCTTCTTAAAACCCAAAATCCCCATATCTCTCACAGTTTTTGCGGTAGAGTCACTTAATTTGGATGCGAATTAGTCGGTGATGTCCTCCAAAATATTGCACTCTTGAAGATATGCACATTTGCCATTTTAAAATTTGTGGGGCTGGGTTGATCGTGGCATACAAGTTTTATAGATCAATTAATTATGTGATTTTTTCAATTTACAGCTACCGATTTCCCTGACTACCGGTGAGCATCGCACCGCAGCCTTGACACTTTATCTGACCAGCCCGTAGACACAAATATTTGCACAGTTTCACGTCTCTAGCTTTTAGTGTGTCGAAAAAAATTGCGCTCATAGAGATGGACAGACGAACGAATAGAATGACGAACAGAGCAAAAAAAAAAAAAAAAACAAAACACATAACCTCTATACCTTCGGAATCAGAGTACAACAAGGATATTTAACGTTTCGGTAGCAGAGTCTAATTGAAGTTTCCACTGACTTCAGTTTTATTTTGACTCAGCACAAAATCTAATTAGGAAATAATTATTACCATTGTGATAAATGACCACAAGTCAATATATCAAAAAATATTGTTTACGTTTTCAGTTGAGAATTTAATGCACTATTTTTAAATAAGCTTATTTGGAGTCCAAAAATATAATAATGTTGCCCGCGATTGCATGTTTTTATGGGTGAATGTGTGTGTGAGTGTGTAGCTGCTGAACAGTCACTTCAATTAATGAGCACATTGCTAATTGCAGACGGGACCAACATCATGCAATAACTCAGCTGCACACGATGGCCAGCAGTGCGCTTGAGCCAACTTATGTATAACGATTATGTTTGTGTTTGTATGTAGGAGCATTTGCCCAGAATGTGCAGTCACAGTTGGTGCTTCCCAATTAGGACACGCCAAGGACACGCCACATACACCAGCAGCAGGAACAACAATACCAACAATCGTATTTGATTAACGCATTTAAGCTACCGCAGCTGTTGGAACGATAAGCAGCACGTAAGTTGCAACGAAGCGGCAGGCGACAGCGCTTATCGGCTACCATTTTATCGCTTGCAACATTTGAAGTTAATTTACATTGCGACTTTGATCCTTTTGGCAAAGTTCAGCTGGAAAATTTAACTTTTCAAAAAGTTTTACATTCTGAGCGACAGGCAGTCAAGGAAATTGCAAAACACCAACAAAATGTATCAGCTCAATATGTGATTCTAAATACATATTTGGAGAAAACTGTCTGCTGTTCAAAAAACTTCGAGCGCTCGATTACGAATTTCCCTTGCAAAATTGTATATGTTTATGTGTTTATGTGCCACAAAGCATTAGCTGACGAGTGTTTACAAAAAGGCAAGCTCGCAACGAAAGGAAGGAGAAGAAACTGGATGAGGACACTAGGGGCAGATGGTGGCTGGTCAAAGCTTAGCCAGTTGACAAGTGATTACACGATTGCTGCTCAGGTCTCAGGGTTGCCAGGACGACCAAATGGCAAAGTTACTCCACGTTCTTAGCGCAGGAAATGGAGGAAAGCCCCAACTCGCGTACCATGCCTCCATTGCTGTAAATGTTGTTTAGCATTCTTTTGTTGTTTTTATTACGCGATATTTTCCTTGTGTTGTTTTTGCCTGACATGAGCCGTCAAGATAAGCGACGACGACAGCATGGATAATTTTGGAGTGAGAACGGGAACGTCAACTATCAAAAAGTTATTTGAAAAGCACTTATTTATTTAGTGTTGGAAAATAAACATTTACATAATGCACAAAAGATGCTTAGAAAGTGATTAGAGTATCTGAAGTATATGAGTACAAACAACTGCAATGGATTCTAAGAAGAATTTTCTTCTTATTCTTATCATTCCTTATTTCTTAAGCCAACTTTTGTCCCCGAACTCGATGCAAGTTCTATCGCAAAGCTTAGGAAAGGGTTATGTCAACAGTTTAATTATATTTGATAAATATTTTCAAAATGCCAAATAAGCGAAGACACCAACTTAAAAACTGTAAATTGTTGGCCGTGTCAAAAAAGACTTAAGAATACATTTTTCATTTTATTTATAATAGTTATACATATATAATTATTAATTAAACCTAACCTATTTCTAAAGCGCTGGCTTCTAAGGCCTTCGGCTTGGTAATATTTACTTAATTTTACATATTAACATTTATATATATTTACATATTTGCATATTTACATGAATTATGGTTTACTTTAGGGTCATAGGAAGTGATATGTGTTTGTTAATTTAAGGAACTCGGTTATTTTGGAGATGTTTTCTGTGGTTGGGTCTTCAAGGATCGATATGGGGCACCTGTTTTGGAAGATTTGGTTTTCGAGGTATAAAGTTGCAGTGCAATTGGTAAGGATATGTTTAATGGGAAGATCATTTGCTGCATTACAGCTTGGGCAAGGTAGGATGTTGTCCGGATTCTTGTAGTGCTGTTGTGTGAACCTTTTATACTGCAATGTATAAATATATTTGTAACGTTAAAGTTTAAAGCTTCAAGCGTTCGTTTCTTGGGTAGTCTAAAATTTGTTTAGTTAAGTTGCCATCCTGTTACTTTTGTTACAGCTTCTAATTTCTCATTTAAAATCTTTTAGGCGCTATTTCAGAACTGTTGCCGTCCTGCGCCATCATATTGTTTGCACACCTTAACTGAGTGTGCACAAGTGTGTGTGTGTGTAGAAGTTTGCACCATTTGCCATTGGCAGCCATTTCATTGCTTATGCTACAAATACAAATATGTAAGTTCAAATACTTAAGTCGGGATTGTAAAACTCAAAGATACTCTGCAATCAAATGACTCGCTAATCCTTTCACAAGATTATTCACGAGTGTTTTTTATATTTGCCTTGATTATTCGTCAATAAAATAAGTATTTCTGCATCAATTAACAGTTTCTGTTCTATTTTTTTCTTAGAATTGTATCTTATATTAGTGAACTACAGTTGCACAACTCTCTAATATGCCCCTTTTTAAAGACTTTTATTTGCTATAGGGTATAATAAGCACTCGCAGTCGTTGCCATTGCCAAGCTATCCCCGCCCATACCTTGCTCAAATTTCCCCTTTGCACAATCATTCCTTTTTGGCCCCTCTAGCATTGCGCTTTGTAGCTGTTGAGATTTTATAGCTTGCATTTGTTTCACGCTCACTCGACGTCAACGGCATTGACACACATACAAACAAACACAAATGTCAACATTTGTGTTACACTCACATCACTTACACACTCGCACACACAGCTAGAGACACACATACACTTATGCACTCATATGTGCATTCAATTTACGTTGCACTGCAAATGGAATTTTGTTTGTTCGTTTGTCGACGTTTTGAACTTTCGCTTTGGCCCCGTTTTGTTCGTACAGGGTTCGGGCTGCTGTGGCCTGCACTTTGAGCAGCATTTTGTTTTGTTATGATGGCCCAAACGGCGCTAATGCAATTTTATGGCTCGCCAGAAGCAAACAAAAATGAAGAGGAAGGCACAAATTTATTGCAAATTGTTTATGCCAGAGATTGCTTCATTAATTTGCACTTAGAGTTGCAACGAAAAACTTAAATATCATAGAATAGGTATGTATAGTAATTCTAACGTCACCGCAGGAAGCAGTTAATTGCAGTTAAAGCCTAGCGAGAACCAAATTGAGAAGCCTCAAACTGTGCTCATCTCTGCATGTCTAAGTAAAACAACTACAGTTAAAGAAGCAGCCGACTGTGCTTACCTCTACTTACATATATGAAATATGGTTAACTGAGAAGAGTGGATACACAGTCGATCTTACATAAAACGAACTTCCGTTGGTAGAAGTTTTCTATATTACGAATTCGTTTCCAGTATGTATTCATTAAGTTAACATATCTTAGCTAAGTTTTTCACTCCAAAAAGATAAATTAATTTTTAACAAAATAATTTGTTAAATTGAAGAAAAAAAATCATAATGGGCTTGAATCCTCAGTATTATTTATTTCTTGATTAACTGTTTAGTATGTAAATTATCTTAAATAGTTGTTATTCATTGCAAAAATATTTAAAGTTTCCTTGCCTTGTTTCCCATGAAATATATTGACTTGCTTTGAATTTCTTTCTTAGGATATTCATCAAAGGTAACATAAATAATTTTTACTTGATGCAATATCATTTGAAATGTTTTACTTGCCAGCTTAGTTTAGATATTCTAGTTAGGTTTTCACTTCACTTATGGCAAGAAATACTGGCTTACCTTCTTGCTTAGTTTCCTTTTATGGCTTATATTATATTTTTATTATTATATCTTGTCTTTGCTTTTCCCTTTTATTCTTGCTTGCTTCGCTCCGTTGCTCGTGTATTTTACACTTATGTGTTTTTCAATGGAACACCACTCGGTGACATGTTTATGGTTAGTACTGCTTATGTCCAAGTGCAAGGAAAATTCATGAATAAATTGCAAAAGTAAATAAATGGAATGGTCGCTTGTGTTTTAAGCGTTTTATTTATCATATTTTATGCGCTGTGGGTTATTCGTTGGCACTTTATGTCAACTTTCGGTTGCATTTTAACGGCCGCAGTGCTTTAATTTATTGCAGCACGTCTTAACGTTGGCCCTGAGTGGCGTTTGCCATCACTTTTGAGTGCCAGAGAAAACGCTGGCGTTGCCAAGCGAACACTGAACAGCATAATTGATGCCAATGACAAACTCTTACCCACACTCAAAGCCAAAGCCCATGTCTATTCAGCTCTTAATGCATGTAATTGAGAGGAAAAGGCCTTTCCCCATAACCTGCTTTCCGGGCAGGCAGGAAGTACCTTATTGCTATTTGCATGGGATTAATCGGATAATTTTTCGTAAGTGTTTGCCGACTGTTTAACCAAATTAATTGTCAAATGGCACAACGCAAATTCAATTAAAGATGAACACCAGCTGCTCACAGCTGTTATTTCTTTTAGTAGAAGTTGTTGTTGTTGGTGAATGTCACTTTCAACCGCACAAAGATGATGATTAATTAAGTGCGCCCTGCTGCAAGGCAGTCCATTATCAAATCCAAAGGCCATTTTATACTGAGATGTGACTTTAAATTTGTGCCAGATATTTTCTATCCGTTGCCTTGTCAGCAACACCTGCTTTGTGTGCCTCTTTTTTTTGTCTGTTTTTGTTTCAGATTCACCCCAAAATACCTTCTTGCCTACCTTGCGGGGCAAAAGTCAATAAATGCCTGGAAGAAGTACGCCAAGAAAGTACAGGGGTATACATTTCATGCGTAGCATGCAGGCAGGTCTTGGTGGATCGTTGCTGGCACTAAAAGCACACACAAAACACATTAATACAATAAATATAATGACAACAGTCATGAGAGCCAAACAGCAGTCACAGCACAATTATTTGTGGATATTTCACGAAAAAAAAATTTAGAATTTTTCCACTCGCTAAACACACAATTTATTTATTTATGCTGCAAGCGGGCAAAACCGGAAAGCGGGATAGCAGCAACAAAAAGCAAAAATACAAAATACGCAGGCCAATAGAAAAATTTATCAAATATGCAAATGTAACATTTTCAGTGCGTGGGGGGATGAGTTGGTGACAGAAATTAAGCATCATCAAAATAGCACACACACAGAGTATGAGGAAAACGATGAAGTACGAAAAGAAAAGAAAAAATAAATAAATAAGAAAATATTAAGCAAAAAATTTGACATGCGACAAGCAGCACGCACACGCCATCTTGCGGCGAACATTTGCAGCGGGTGGTAAAGGTGAGATTGCGTGCCTAAATTCCAGAAATACAACATACAATAAAATAAGGCACCCACACTCACACACAACCGAGGTTGCCTCGAATTTGATCAAAGGAATGCGTGTGGCATGCCTCTGCTGCCTTGCTGCCTTGCTGCCTTACTGTTTTACTGGCTTGCAGCAGCAGCTATGTGGCATACTCTCAGCTTTCCTGTGGCTGAATTGTGTGGCCGCTGTGAATTGCCAACAACTTAATGCTGACTTTAAAACACGTGCGACTTACCCAAGGCTGCCGGCCATGTTTGATAAATATGTATGTATGTATGTTCATATAAATATATATTATATTTATATTGGTTTCTTGGCACTGCCTGGTACTTTTATCAATACATAATATCCCAGATAGCACAGCAAAATTTTCAAATCAAAACAAAAACGTATCAAAACTCTAAAAGAAAGCATTTCAAAAAAGCTGTTTTCGATGTTTTTTGTGTGTTTGCCAATGCTTTTGCGCCTGCGGCTATTTTTGTTTTACTGAAAAGTTTTGCAGACTTCCGGGGAAGATGGAGAGACAAAGCTGCCGCTGCAGCAGCCAGGAATTCAATTATAGCTATAAATATTTTTGAACATTTTTGGGTTGTTCGTCTTTGTACATTTTCAATACTTTAGCTGTCAAAGTCATGCAAGGAAATAAGCAGAATAACTGCAGTAATGTATGAATAAAAAAATTCCAAATTAAATTTAGAATATCGCCCTCAAGCCAATATAACTGACCCGTTAAGTTTCTTTTGTTTATTGAGAAAGATTCTCGCCTTGAATCTCTTTCAGAATTCAAACGGACAGGGAAATTAACGGACATTGCCCAATATAAATATACTTTAATTAAAAAAAGGTCAAAAATAACCGTTTTTGTTAACAAAAAAAAAAAATATGTATGTAATTTTCCCTCGCATATTTCGGCAAAATTAAAATGCATAAGCCAGCGACAGAATGTGTTTTATTTTTTTGATTTGGTTACAGAATTAAAGTCTTATGCGCTTGTAATGGATTCACTCAAATGTGGTACACACAACAATTGCTATTTAATCAAAGGGCATTTAATTTTTTATGCTCGCAGCGCATTAAATCTTATTGCTGAATATCAATAAATAACACTTTATGTGCGGCGGATGGCCTTTTTTATTGTACTCTTTTTTTAACTGTCTAACAGCAACCTGTGCGATACAAAATACATCACCAAAAAAATGTAAGCATAGAACGGCAAAAAGGAAATTGCTTAATAAGCAACACAGCAGTCAACGTCAAATGTCCCAGCTGGTTGGCAACAAAATCGCGGTCATCAAAAGTAATGGTACTCCCCATAGAGCGTCATCAATTTCTAGTTGAGTAATCTAAGCAGCCGAAGTGCTCGCAAAAATGCCAAATGCTATAAACAATGAAAATGGCAAAAAATAAAAACTCAAACGCAGCCTGTGGCCTACAATCGCCACCACACAACCACCTCCAAGCGCACCACTTAAAATGGCCAAAATCAAGGTGAATCGAATTTATTTCTGCTGCAGGCAGGCAGCAAATTAATTTTGGCCTGCCCTGGACAACTTTTTGAGATCTTGATGCTTGGTCGCCAGGACTTTTGTATTATCGCCAACGCAATTTGCGCCTCATGGAAATTGAATGGCAGCAGCTAGGCAACGCACGAGTCGCCAGCCAGCCGACACCTAGCCACCCCGTCCGCTACCATTTTACACCCACCCACGCCTGATATTGTTTCTTTATGTGTCCGCAAATTGCAGCTGCTGCCTCGGGTTTTAACAATAATCAAAATACAAACAGCACCAACAGCAACATTTTGAGTGGTGCTGGCAGAGGTGAGGTGGTGGGGCGTTAGCTGAAACTGTTGCCGTTACTGGATGCTATGTCAGCTTGTTTCTCGTCCAGCTTTCTCAGCGTCTCATACTAATTGCTTTCAATTTAATGAAAATTTTAATAGGAAAGCACTTCGGCTGTCCAAAAATTGTCACCATATTTGCTGACGTCGTTGTTGTTGCTGCTGCACGCTCGTTTTGCCGCTCGGCATGTCTTGAGCCTTTAAATGTTGTCGTCTCCAATGCCGTTGCGTGCATAAAATATATGAGAGTACCAAGAGAATCAACAACAACTAAGCCAAAACAATTTGCACTTAATATTGTGCTTGAAATTTATTTAGCAGACATACACAAAAAAGCACACATACTATATACACAAGTATATTCAAAAACTTGATAATCAAAAAGTTTACATTTTGTGGCATGTGCAACTGCATTTCATTTAAGTTTCGTATTTGCATTTACTGCACAAAGTTTTTGGGACCTGCCGAAATACTTTAGAGCTGACAAAGGACAAACCAACGACAAACAACTCCGAACAGCTCGCAAGGACTCGCAAGGATTCGCCAGGCTGTGCAGCTTATGTCGCTCGTTTGTCGCAAATCAGGCTTCCTAAATCTGCCTACAATTGTGGCGCTTTAGCGAGTTGTCTGAGAGTTGCAAAGCGGCTTTCGGATTGAATCAATCGCACTTGCTGCTTTCACAGCAACTCTAACTGCAACAGCTTAAAACTTTGTTTCCGTACCGTGAAACGTGCAGCCATCTCATACCCCTCACATTTTTCAAATAGTTTATGATGGAGTTGTGGAAAAGTGCGATACTAAATACTTTTGTGTTTGGAGCTTAAATGTGCTATGAAATATCTCGCAAATAAAACCATCTACCATATCAGGCAGTGCATTGAAGCGCTTTTACAATCAAACTATCTACTATAGCAAGCAATGTAGGAAAGCAGTATTCGTTACAGGGTGTTTCCTAGCATGGCACAGATAAGTTCTCTTATTTATTTCTATTAAAGTTTCAAATTGCGTTGCATACACTTAGGCGTCGACTTTCACACCTTTCACAAGCACACTTCAAAACAGTTGCTGTTGACACCTCACAATAGTCGGCAACAAATGGCCAAAAATCTTGCTGGCCAATCAGCTAATGAAGACAAGGCAATAGCAACGTCAACGGCAACAACAACAACAATAGCAGGAGCAACAAACACTGATACGCTATTGTGATTTGTTATTGTGGCCTGGGCAGCATTATTTATGGCTGGAATGGTGCCAGGCCAAATTGTCAGCCATAATTCTTTGGCATGGCTCATTCGCGCTTCGATGAAGCCAATAAACAATGACGAATCACTTATAAATTGTTGCCATATTTCTGGTATAGCGTAAGATATTTACTAAGGCCACTGCACTCTCTCTCTCTCTCTCTCTCTTTCTCTCTTTCTCTCTCTCTCTCTCTCTCTCTCGCTCTTTCACTCACTCTCTCCATCTATCTTCAAGTGTGAGAATTGAAATTGATGTTGACTTGTCGCTAAATACGACTACAACAGAGGCACTTTCTTCATTGAGGTTGTTTATTTGCAAACATTAACAAAATAAATTACATGCAAATGACGATGAATAAAGAACGAAATTTAAAATACAAGCAAACACCAAAAATAACTCAAACCCAAAAATAATAACAACTATTTACTGACTTAGAAATACTCTAACAAGTAAATGTGAAGTGTTGAATGTAGTATTTTGGATTTAGAGATGATCATCATTGTTTTATTTACAGTAAAATAATTTCTGAACAACAACAACAACTTTTTTACTAGACATAAAAGTTTGATAGTCAAATGAGGTAGGTTTGTCTGGTTTTTATAAAAAATTATTAACAATGTTATTACTTTTCATATCCTCGATAAGTCACTTTGCAAGTATGTGATGCAAAGTAGTTTTACAACCTTTAACCTTTAATTTTGATTTAGCACAAGAATAAAATGCAGTAGGTTTTACATTAGTTTATTGATTTAGTTGATTTCACATTAGATTTGTTTCTTTAAAAATATTTGTTAATGACAAGTGGACTTATATGTTCATAATTAATAATGTGCCACTTCGAAAACTGCATACTTGTACAAATAAATCAAGTGGAAACGTTGCAGTCGGACGCAACCGACTGCGGCATACTCGATACCAGCATTAAAACCGGTAAAAAAAAAGGCCTGATTGCGGAGGGGTACGGATGCGGCAGGGGTGTACGCTGCCTTAAAGATTTTCCGATACAGATGGGGATGCCACAAGCTATCTTCCTTACAAATTTGGTGACTCAAGCTCATAGATTGTAAAAGGTGGGGAAAGGGGGCTGGGGGCGGTATGGGTAGCTGTGGCATCAAAGTTTTTGATGCAGATCTTTGTGGAATGTCAATTGCTATATTCATACCAAATTTGGTGACTCTAGCTCAAAGTTTGTAAAAGGTGGGGAAAGGGGGGCTGGAGGCGGTATGGGTGGGCGTGGCATCCAAATTTTTGATGCAGATCTTTGTGGAATGTCAATTGCTAGATTCATACCAAATTTGGTGACTCTAGCTAAAAGTTTGTAAAATGTGGGGAAAGGGGGGCTGGGGGGCGGTATGGGTGGGCGTGGCATCCAAACTTTTGATGCAGATCTTTGTGGAATGTCAATTGCTATCTTCATACCAAATTTGGTGACCCTAGCTCAAAGTTTGTAAAAGGTTAGGAAAGGGGGGGGCTGGGGGCGGTATGGGTGGGCGTGGCATCCAAATTTTTGATGCAGATCTTTGTGGAATGTCAATTGCTATCTTCATACCAAATTTGGTGACTCTAGCTCGAAATTTGTAAAAAGTGGGGAAAGGGGGCGAAATGGGTGGGCGTGGCTCCAAAACTTTGATGCAGATTTTTGGGGGTCGTTGCCAGCTATCTTCTTACCAAATTTGGTGGCTCTAGCTCCACAATTCTGGAAGATACACGCATTCCCGTTTTTGACGAAGCGTTGGGGTGGATGGGAGCGGCTAAGGCAGTATCGGTGGGCGTGGTATCCAAACTTTTGATGCAGTTTTTGGGGGGGTCATCATCACCTATCTTGGCACCAAATTTGGTGGGTCTAGCTCAAAAACTGAGGGAGATATAGGCTTTTTTGACTTTAAAATGCGGGTGGCTGGGGGCGGAAAGGGGGGGCGTGGCTCCAAAATTTTTGATGCAGTTTTTTGGGGGTTGCTAGTAGCTATCTTCTTACCAAATTTGGTACTTCTAGCTGTAAGGATGTGCGAAATATGTGGATTTATCGGTTTTGAGTTATCGAACTTATCGATTTGCCAGCCCCCCAGTTATCGTAAAACCCCCATCTTGACACTTTAATTTACTATCCCATGGATAAAGAGAATTGGAAAGTTTCAAGTCTCTAGCTTGAAGGGTGTGGAAAAAAGTTGCGAACATACAGACGGACAGACGGACGGACACCATGACGGACATTGCACAAACTCAATATACTCTTTACCTTCGGTATCGAGTATTAAAATCATGAATGAATTTAAAAGAAAGACAAGCTAGGCCAATATCTTTTTTCAGTTTTCACCTCATTACATAACAAAACCCAAAATACCGTACGTAAAGTGTATGAAAAAACGTTTAAATAGACAAATTTGTTTTGCTGCCAGCCAAGAAGAATATCCCAAAAACCTACTGAGAGAAGTTTTAAGACAAAAGCGTGGTTTGGGGGGTAAATTACTAATGGTATTGGCATCGGGTGGATGTGGACGGACAAACACTAAACGCAATTCATTCTGCTGCTATCGCAGCCTCGAGGAAAATATAAGAAATCCTGGGACGAAGAGCAGACGAAAAAATTGGCTATCGAAGTATTTTTAATTTTGCAGCCAAATGATTCGCGATTCTTGTTTAATTTTGTGTTGATTGGTTTTTAGTACTTCTCTTTTGCATTTTCGCTCACTCATTCAGTTCAGTCAGTCCGCCTGTCAGTCATCCAATTTCTTATTGACTAAGTATTGATGTTGGTCACGTAATTAAGGACAAGTTTATTAATCGCCGTGGCTGACGATTTGGCTAATTAAGTCAAATTGGCCGCACAATTTGAATGTGTTTAAATGGGTGGTGTTTTTTTTATTTTTTGTATTTATTTTTTTAACAACAGTTTTCAAACGTTTTCGCGCTGACGTTACAGAAGCACGTGAAAATTATGCCAATGCCAAAAATAACCCATTTTCTGAGCCTTCGCTCCTCAACACTCAAAGTGAGAATGCGCCAGTGTGTGAAGGGAAGGTGAAAAGAACTTGAGGCAAGCTTGCCGTTTGGCATTCAGCTTAGTGGTAAACGTGGTAAACGCCTGCCGCAGCCGTTGACGGCAAAGTTATAGGGTAAAGGGGTTTGGTTGGTGTGGGTGTGTTGACTGTAGCCCAAAACATTTTCAAAATTTCATAATAATTATAATTGTGTGTGTGAGTGTGTGTGTATATTTGCGTGTTACGCTGACTATGGCAGCTGTGCGTCTAACATGGCAAAAGTTGCATATAGCTACAAAGTTTGAGCGCCTTTCTTCTAAAATATTTGTGGGAACTGGCGTGGCAGGTACTGGTTTTTTGGCCGTTGCCCCAAGCGCCCATAACTCTAATACTCACGCACACATAAACACACACACACACTCACTAGGGCCTGATCATTTTCACGTTATGTCACATCATTAAGCTGCTTGTTCAACAATTTTCATAAAAAATTAAAACAATTTTTTACCACAAGTCTTCATGTGTTGTGCGCACTTTTCGCTCGACAAGCTCAATAATTGTACAACACACACACACACACACTTTCTACATTGCTCATGTTTATATTTTTGACATAATTAAAATTACAACAAGCAAACTCCCCTCTCATCTATGCTATCAAATTGCTCAAGGCTATAAATTTCATATTAGTACGCACTAAAGCAGCAAAAGCCTTTTCTCAATTTAATAAGAGTTTTGCTCAACTAATGTTTGCGTCTGTGTGTCTTGACCTGATGTGAGGAAGCATTAGCAGTGTTTTGTTGCAGGCTGCACAACAAAATTAAATGTATCCCAGTTATTTAACTACATCAAAACTTTTAAGATGCAATCTGCTACCCGCATTAATTATTGTTTAATAATTTATGACAGTAAAATACCTTGAAATGCCAACAACAAATATATGTAGTTGCAAAACATTTTGCACAACTTTTAAAGTACGTTAGCAAGTTGGTTTGTGAGTGTAAGAAACAAATAAATTAGACTTTTGTGCGTAGCTTATGATGTGAAGTTTATTTTAGTTAAAACTAAAAGGATTCGCTCAGTACAACTGCAGGCAGACTTTTCTGTTTTTTCTGAGACGCTGCTTTGCTGTTTTCTATGATTAAATTATAACTACTTTTGGACTAGCCTTAGTAAAATTTGTTTATCTTTTCATAATTATTCTTAAAAGTTTATTCTTAATTCTTAAAAGTTTATTGATTTAATTTAATTTATACCATAATTTTATACATATGCATTTAGCCGCTTAAGAGGAAGTTTTTAGCTCATTATTAGAATATCTTGGCTATAATATGATAAATACACTTAAAGTCAGCAATGATTTAAGTTCCCGCTCGTTTTTCATTAATAAGGACAATAGAGCACCACTACCATCAAAAGTTTACTGAAAACTTTCTTAAGGCTACATCTGTTAAAATTAAGATATTGCAAACCAATTTACTCTAACCTGTGTATGCTGCTCATTCGATGTACCAAATCAGAACACCAACTAATGGAATTCTTCAACTCACTGAACTCCAAAGGGAAAGCAGCTCTATTGTTCAAGTATAAAAGCAAACAGCAAGCTCGACCGAATGACCGCTGCAGCTCGCATCTCAAAACCTCAAGACAATAAAAAAAAAAATTCAATACATTGAACTGAATATTGAACAATTATCAACCACCAGTACGAAAACTCACTGTGGAGAACTCACTCAACACTCAGCTCACCCTCAAAAACAGAAGTGAATATAAGATTCCTAGCAGGCGGCTGGGCCTGTAGTGATGAAGAAAGACCTAGCACATTAGCTGCTCACCTTCAAAAAGTGACCCAACCTAATCATACAACAAATGCGTTCGTATATTATAGACTGCACTAAACGACTCTCAGCTCCAACATGAGCTAACTAAGCTTCGCCCGAATGCAATCGCCAGAATCATTAAAGACCAATTGAACCCAAAAAAAAATATGCATGCTTTGTCCTAATAGCCACGAAGATGATTATTGAGTGCGATCTGCATCATTGCCCAGCTCTTCAATACCAAACTTGGCCACTTTCCAGAAAGATGGACAAAGTCAATCATTATAAGGATATCAAAGCCGGAAAGAGATCCCACAGTTCCCCCGTCCTACAGACCCATAAGCCTATCAAAAGTTTTTATAATCGATACCGAAGGTAAAGAGTATATTGAGTTTGTGCAATGTCCGTCATGGTGTCTGTCCGTCTGTATGAACACAACTTTTTTCCACACCCTTCAAGCTAGAGACTTGAAACTTTCAAATTCTCTTTATCTATGGCATACATAGTAAACTAGAGTGTCAAGATGGGGGTTCTACGATAACTCGGGGGCTGGCAAATCGATAAATTCGATAACTCAAAACCGATAAATCCACATATTTCGCACATCCTTACAGCTAGAAGTACCAAATTTGGTAAGAAGATAGCTACTAGCAACCCCCAAAAAACTGCATCAAAAATTTTGGAGCCACGCCCCCCCATTCCGCCCCCAGCCCCCCCGAATGTAAAGTCAAAAAAGCCTATATCTCCCACAGTTTTTGAGCTATAGCCACCAAATTTGGTGCCAAGATAGGTGATGATGACCCCCAAAAACTGCATCAAAAGTTTGGATGCCACGCCCACCGATACTGCCTTAGCCGCCCCCATCCACCCCAACGCTTCGTCAAAAACGGGAATGCGTGTATCTTCCAGAGTTGTGGAGCTAGAGTCACCAAATTTGGTATGAAGATAGCAATTGACATTTCAGAAAGATCTGCATCAAAAATTTGGATTCCACGCCCACCCAAACCGCCACCAGCCCCCCTTTCCCCACTTTTTACAAATTTCGAGCTAGAGTCACCAAATTTGGTATGAAGATAGCAATTGACATTTCAGAAAGATCTGCAACAAAAATTTTGATGCAACAACTACCCATACCGCCACAGCCCCCCCTTTCCCCACCTTTTACAAACTTTGAGCTAAAGTCACTAAATTTGGTATGAAGATAGCCGGTGGCATCCCCATCTGCATCGGAGAATCTTTAAGGCAGCGTAAACCCCTGCCGCATCCGTACCCCTTTGCATTCAGGCCTCTTTTTACCGGTTTTAATTCTGGTATCGAGTATGCCGCAGTCGGTTGCGTTCGACTGCAACGTTTCCACTTGTTTTTTTTTAATGTTTGCTATCTCAGATTAATCCATTTCTGTAATTCCGTAACACAATCACATCACACAACTTTGACTTTCGTGAAAAACACGGAACTATTGGGCTGCTAAATAAAATCAAAGATACGATGTGGGTTCGAAAATGCAGAATACTAGATTTTTCTCAAGCAATTGGCAAAGTTTGGTTGGAAGGTCTGATGCATAAAATTAAAACAATGATCCCAAACAATATACACAAAACGGCTTAGGTCGTACCTCTACGATCGAAAGTTTGCAGTAAGATGTAACTCTGCAATGTCTGGGGAACACAGTATTTAGACTGATGTTCCACAAGGCAACGTACTTGGACCAAAACTGCGCGTCCTTTTCTTAGCAGATATCCCTACAAACAGACGATTGACATATTCTACCTTTGTACAAACAACAACGCAACTAGCCCTTCATCTGGTCAACGTGGAAAAATGGTTATCCGACAGGCGAATTAGGGTAAACGAACTAAAATGTGAGCAAGTAGCACACTTACTTAGCTTCAAGAGAATACATATCAAAAGGAAAGGCAATAGACTCCATTGGTTTATCAATGCTCTCTTTTCCCTTAGTCTAGAGTACAAGGTCCTGCTCTACAACTGTATTCAAAAACCAATCTGGACCTTTGGTTCTCAGTTACTAAAGAACGCTAGCAACTGCAACATCGACATTGTCCAGAGAGCCCAGTCGAAGTTCTTGCGAACCTTCACCGGGGCACCGTGGTATGCTCGAAACGAAAACATTCAAAGAGACTTAAACATCCTATCAGGTATTTTGAGGAAAGTCTTACAAGGCTGTGCAGCCGATTCCATTTTCGTCGTAGCGACTTACCAATCAGCGATGAATTTAAGGGACGCATTTTCAGAATAGTGTCCAAAATTAACTGCTAGTTAAGGTGTGTTATTACGATATGTAAACGAACTGTTAGTTTTCTTATCATAAGAAAAGATACAGTCAATAATAATAGCAAATTCTAAAAAATAAATAAAAAGCACATCAAATAATTAATAATGTTGAATGCCTATAACGCGTGAGCTTTACTTAAAGTTCAATACCGAACACATGTTATTCATGTTATGCTACTTCGGCCCGCATATAATATCCATTTTGTATACAATGATTGGTGGTTGCAGAACATCCTTCACTGCAAAACACATACACCCTTAGTTTGTTCTGTGTCTTTGAACTGTGTATTCAATCTAGCAAATCGCTTTGCTCTCTCATTTCTCTCTCATGTATTTATTTGACTGTGTTTAATACAAGTGCAGCTTTTGATATTTAGCAACACTGCAATTGACATTTTATCAAAGAGGGCACAATGGGTACAATGGTTCGATGCTGGAGCTCATGTAAGTACATATAAAATTACTATTGTGTTGCATGTATCTTCTAAGAGTAGTCATTTCGTTTCACCTCCTCCACTCTGTTTTTTAATGCTACACAATAAATTGAAAAGAAAGCAAGCGTAAAACACAACCAACGAAAGCAAATCCAACAGTTACATTGTAGGCAATGCCAAGGCGACTATCAGTTGCAGACAGTCGTAAAAAAGGGGAAAATTGTACAATGCCATTCGCTGATATACAATAGCACTATACATCTGTATATATACACAAGCTAACATATATATGTATGTGTAAGAATAAAGCAATAGCAAATCCTCAAGTCGCACATTTGGCATTGCTGTATGTGGGCAGCTGCGATTGAAAAATGTTACTCGCTTTGTTTCGTTTTGTGCACAGAGTTCATTATTAATACCATATCCCCGCTAAAATTGTCTGTAAGTGCAATGTTAAAATTGAATTCGAGTCAGACACTAAGCAAAGTGAAACTCTTTAACTCATTTCGTATTGTTTTGTACACATATTTAAATACATTTATTTACAGGGTATCTGCTTGGAAATCTTTGAAACTTTTTTTGATTTTCGTGTGGCTCAAACAATGTAAACACTCGTATTCACAGTACTTTTTATTCAATTTTCAACATCTCTACGATTTGTTAGTTGCCAGTCAACACCCCCAAAGCCCGCCCACAGCTTCCACTTTGTGCCACACACACACACACACACTAACACACATATGTACATGCTGGTCGTGTTTAATGTCACGTATTTGATCAGAAAATTAAGGATCAAAAAGGCATTTGTGTAAGCATCTGAAAATGTTGTGATTTATTGCGCCAAAGCGTTTTGCAACTAACTCCTCTGGTCGCCGAATACCCTCGACATCTCATGCACCAGCAGCTGGCTTATGTGAATGTCGAAATGTGTGTGTGTGTGTGTGCCTCCCTGCGAAGCCTTTCTGTCCTTATGATGTACGACTAAAAGCAGCTGCTGGCTTGAGCTCTTCGCTTGCCGTCTGTTTAGTTTAAAACTGGGACGTGTACAATTTAATTTAATCTTTAGAATTTCTTTTGTGCATGCCCCCACAATTGCTCAACAACACAGTCTATCGTTCTCTCGCTCTCTTTCTGTCTCTGTCTGTGTGCGTGTCCGCTTGTCATTACCTTACTTGTCTGGCACATAAATTTAGCACATGGCTTGGACACAAACAAAAAGACAAAAAAAAAAAAACACAACATATTTTAACAAATATCACATTCTTACTCAAATTTTAAAACAAATAAGCACACAAAATATGATAAGCAATCAGACAAAAACTCTTAAAAAAACTCACTTATTACTTAATTAAGCCAATTGAAGAAAATTTTGGTATAACTAAAAAGTTTTTATTCGCACAACATAGAAGCCTATTTTCTCATTAGTTCTTTAAAGGTTTCTATTTCCACAACATAGGAGTAAATTTTCACATGGTTCTTGCTTTATAACTATAACTATTTGCTACTTACGTTTAAGTTGAGCTCATAAATTCAACTGTAGGTTCAATCCATGGGCTTTCATCTGTAAGAGCACTTTATTTGTGAAACTTACCTGCAAATATAGAATCAATAAAATATGAAGCTTAGCTTAAGTTTGTTGGTTTTAATAATAATTAGGGCTTAAATTTAATAAGGCCAAGTGCATAAAAAATGTATTATATTATATTGACAAACGACGCGTCCTCAAACGCTGGCACCGATGAAAAGTTAATTTAATTTGCTGAAAGCTATTGCTTTGCCAAGCACGTACAACAAATTTTATATGAAACAGGTTGATACAGCAACAGCAAACATCGAGAACATCAACAACATCAGCTGCTGATGGCTAAATTTAATAAATATTACACGTTTCAGATATGAACATACGTTCACTGTCCCGTCTGTAAAACTGGGATTATTAAAACCGCTGTCATCGCGCATACGCCACGTGTGTCTGTCAGCCGGTACTCATTGCAACCACTGATAATACTACACATATCATATAGAACCATATATACATACTTAATTGCTTACCTACTTATATGAACTGCACAGTTGTTACGCACTTGTTAATGAATTTTGTAAAGTGTAATTTTAACATCAGCCCAATAATTGCTGTCTACACTAATTGAAAATCAATACGAATATCCATTTTCATCCGTTTCTCTTTTATTATTTATTTGATTTTTGCTTGACGGTTAGCACTATTGATAATATTTTGAATTCTTATTATCTTATTATTTGCGCCTGATAACAAACCAAACTCAGGAACATCTGCTGGATGGCAACATTAAATAAAATAATTAAATGTTTGGCTGCCAAAAACGTGTAATCTGCTCTTAATTGGTCCTAAAATTACAGACGGATTTTATTAAATAAATTTGATATGCCATTTTGATATATGAAAGTCAATAAGCGATATGATTTTAATTCTTGTTTTCTTTGAAATTGATTTTTAGAATGTATAACTTTTTCTGCATTGAAATAGTTCTGTCTCGCCAATTTATGTGGTATTATGCTTATTTTCAGTTCTGCAACAGCTTAAATTTTAAATGAATATATCAAAAACTTACTGAAAATACTCATGCAAAACAGTATTTTAGTCCAATATGTAATACATGTTGATAAAATTATAATAAAATACCTTATGAACATGAAAATGTATATGTGTGTTGCATAGCTTTTAAACTGGTTGATCGATCAGTCTTTAAAGCAAAATAAACCATTTAATCATAAATAAGGTAGATAATAATCTTTTAATTAGCTATAATTAAACGTTCCTCCCTTTAAAAAGTCGATTTTGCTTCAAGAGCTCTGTCCATGTCCGTTTAGTAAAGTCTTCCATATCTAACGTGCCAAAGAATCTGTTATATACATACATATGTAACCGAGTCAAATGCCAAATTATTTTGTGTTTTGTAAGAATATCAGTTTTGATTGCAAATTATGCACATTACCAGTGCATAACCACCACAATACTGAGGGCACGAAGCGAATGCGAGGCAGACACATTGCGTTCTCGCATTAATATACGTGTGTAATATACATAACACAAATACGGGGCGTATACTTAATCTGCACAACGGCCACAGCGGTCCGGCCCCAGCCGCGTATGACCGCTGGCGGTTATTTTTGCTCTTTATGTCAAATGAAGCGTGCAAAAGTCGCAAACGCCCAACCCGCCGCCCCGAAAACACAGAGTGGACATTAAATGCGCAACCAAAAAAAACATGCGCTGCAGGCGCTAGCCAAATACCATGAGCAGGGTCAGGACCTGGAACCAGCCAGGACGTTTATGCATAGTGGATTTTTAAGTATGTAAGAGTGTGTGTGTGTGCTGTTTGTTTTGTGGGCGCTTAACAAGGGACCAAGAGGACTAACGTTGGCATTGATAAAGTCATCAGAGCAAGAGCGACAAATCGATAAATGAAATGAAAGCGCCACAAAACAATAAATATTTTGAGCAAAGCACAAAATATAAAATTTGCACATTGTTCTTTTGGGGTTTCTCAGTACAATAAGAAGAATTTGACTCTTTAATGAAGCCAATTTCCGACTCATTTGCCAAGCATCTAAAAGTACAATTTATTTCCGTCCGCTTGAAGCCGCTGCATGCCGACTCGAATCACTCTGCACCCATCCCTCCCTCACAATCCTCACAGTGGTTAATTAATTGGTCGCACGTGACGTCATTTGGTTTACGGCTTTATGCTTTTCAATTTAATTCTGCTCAGGCGCAATAACTAAAACTTGATGGCTTGCACAATTCTATGCACATATTATAAAACCATAAATCACAAAATTTCCAAGCTCAGTATTTAATAACCAAATTATTCTGCATTGGTAGTCATTTATTTTGAAAATATGTATTTTTATATTTATGCCTTACATGAATTACGCAAAATAATGCATTGACAGGACACGTGTCCTGCTGTGCTTATAGCAGATTCAGTTATTGTTTGTTGGTTAAGTGTTTATGCGCTTGTTTAGCATGAACTGTTGGTTGGTCTGTCGGTTAGTTCTCGCTGTCAGCTCATAATCGAATTAGTTGCAATAAAGCACACAATTAATTCCCGCAGCTGCGTGCCTGTACAGTGAGCACTGAAAGCATGCAACGGCCATGCGTCTGCCAAACAATATGATTTATGTTAGTAAAGTGCAAATCTTGCCATCCAAATGCTGACCGTTAAACATTTTATCTGCGTAAAATATTTTTTCTAGTACATAAAACCCAGCCTAGGTACTGTACATTGGGTCCACTCTAATGGCAATCAGTTTGTGCTGTAGAAATTGAATGAGATAATAAAATGAAAGCACAAAGAATGCAGCATAAAAGGATAACGGCATAAGCACACATGATACAGGCTTTTATCTTGAATGAAGTTATGCCGGCAAATATGACTGGAACGGACTCCTACTTAAACAATATAGGCAGTCCGATAGTCCGACAGACAGACAGACAGACCACTAGGCAAGCAAACCGCTGCCAGATAAAGCCGATTGCCTGGCGATTTGACTTGGATATAAACACACACACACACACATATGCATTGTCCTCTTGTGGTCTGAGTTAGACCAAAACATTGATATATACATATACATATGTGATCTGAGAATGGGGATAGGATAGATGGTAGGCAGTAGCTGCTCTGAAGCATACATGAGTTTACAGTTGGCGTAGGCAAAGACGCAGACACGCACACAAATTCAATATTTTTGCATGCGGAAAAGCTTTTGTATAAGTGGGAAGGCAGCAGTGTGTGCATGCGTGGGCAGCAAAGCTTTGGCATGCCTCGCATACACTCAATGGCAAGCATCTTTATGCCAACGTCAATGATTTTCACGCCGGCAAAGTCTGCGCACATTTACCAACTTCCATGGCATACTTACATGCAAAACAGCAAAAGCATCATGGACATGGATACAGGAAATCCTGGCAGAATGTAAGCTCAATAATTCGACTCAACTCTACAAGCCGCTCTGTTTTTGAAACTATTTTTTTTTAAGTTTGGCAGAATTGCTTAAAATATGCCTTCATCCACATTTCAATACAGACAATAACGAGCTCCAGCTAAACGTGTTGATGTGTGCATATGGATCTAAAACTAACCCCTGCTACACGCTGTAGGCACTCAAATGTATTGCCAATGTTTTCTCTTTTGCCATGGCGTAATAGCCAAATCCCTAGCGGGCACCCATTATTGCCATATTTCTTAAGCCTTTTTGGCTTTGTGTTTTCAGATGTGTGTTTATGTTTGTGTACAATATCTAGCTAGAAACATGCTTCATCAGAAACTGAGACACTTAGTCAGTTAGTCATTGAGACGCATGGATAAAGATAGGAAGGCGTACTAGATATACCCTATTGTTGCCAGGCACAAACACACTTTAAAACCCACCAGGCAGCAGTTTAAAACTTTTTTGGCCAAAGGGATCTCCTTTTGAGCCAGCTATTGCAAAACCCAAATGCCCCAGAGTGCCATTATTGAAATAGAAGACATCTATGTATAAGTTTCGCTTCAAACTTTCATTTCGCTATTCATTCTGTCTGTTGTCTGCTTCTTTCTTATTCATCTTCATCGTTTTTTTTTTCTCGGTTGACTTTTTTGAGCTACTTGGGCCGCGTTCATATGTGCGTTCAGTCGTCGCATTCAGTCACTTCCACTTGCTTTTAGCAACGCTTTTATGGTAATGAGCTCACATTTCAAGCGACAGCAGAAGCAGCAACAACGATAACGGCAACAAAAATCAAAAGAAGCATTTTCACATGACGCCCTCTTTGATAGACGCAAAAAGTGTCGAAGTGGGTTGCTTAACATATTCTAAATGGCTCCGGATAGACCAAACCTAACCAAATTTTCCGGTGTAATCAACATTTAAAAAAAAACTGTCATTACAATCTCAAATGAGCATGAAACAAAAAACAACATAAAAATCTATTGATAATCTTTTGAATTATATTACATTATTTTTGCAATTTACAATGCAAAAATGAATGTATAGTAAAAACTCACAGCTCAGATATTATTATTAATAAAATAATTAATGATAATGAATATAAAGAAATATAATTTGTAAATCAATTTTTATTTTGATTATTGATATGAAAAAATTTTTTGATTTCAAATATTTTTTAAAAACATACAAATACTATTAAAAACCCGGCAAATGTGTTGAAGCCAGGGACCGAAAACAACAGATGTTCATAACATTTAAAAGAATAAAGCAATTTGTGTTTGCCCTATTAAAATCATAAGAAAATAACTGTTATGAATAACTTCGTATGATGTTTTCATATGTTTTTCACAATTAGAGTTTTCTAATACATAACTGTAAATTTTACATAATTTTTAAGTGAGTTTAAAAATACCGAATTCTGAACAAGTTGTGGCAAAAACTTAATACTATAACAAGTAACTGGAACCTGATTGATAGTATAGATATAAAAGTATCTTAGCTTTTTTTAAGTTTACTGAATATCCCTCGTTATCCTAGAAGTGTTCGTGAAATTGCTTACGCCTTTAGCTTTTGCAGTTTTCAGTTTGCAGCCTTATCACGCAACAGAAAACGATTCACTGCGCCCAGGCGACAAGAAGTTTTCCCGTTTTAAAGGCGCTGCAGCGTGCAAAATATTTATTTCCGTAATTTTAGTTGAGCATCTTTTATTTTGCGTAACGTGTTGTTAAATTGTTGAATGAACGCAAGGCAGTGGGTGGTGGAGAGGTGGTGTAAAAGTGAAAAAGCGTGAGGCAAACTGGCAACATTTTTTTTTTCAGCTTCAATGCACTTCATGCTCTACCTTTAAAATACAACAACGTGTAAGTGAGCCTGTATGTGTGCGAGTATGAATTCAGAGTCCGCTTTGTCCTCGAGCAGGCATTCTAAGGCCAGTCACACTCACACACCGACATCCACTTGCACACCTGCCCTGATTGTCAAATGGCTGCCTTCTTTCCAGTCTGCGTTCCTCTACATTTCATTTGCGCCTCTTTCCGTGCATTCATTCACAATGTTTCTTTTATTTTTCGCGTTGTGTTGCTTGGCGGCTCATTTCATTTGCCTCCATATATACTCCCCATTCCAACAACCCCCTACCCCCCTCCACCAACACTCTTACTATTATATGTCCTTGATAAATGTTAAGAATCTTGATGTTGTGCTCATTTTGGCTGGGCATTGTTTTTATTCTTGTTGACATTTACATGTTGTTTTTATTTGTGCGCCTCCCAACAACTTGATCCTTGTGACACAGGACCTTGAACTCACGAACAGCGAGCCTGATAACGATTTGCGACAACACACAGGAGCAACAACAAAAATACAAAAAATAAAATGTGAGTGTGCAAATATTTCATATTTATTTTACGTACTTTTTGCGAGTGCTCACAAAAGCTGTGCAAGTGCACGCGTGATTTACTTTGTAAGTTTTAATTAAATTGCGCAAAAAAAATCTTTAAATGCTTTAGGGCCAAAACTGGCAGCCATTAAATAATTCAATTGAATGTTCTTTATACTTTGTTGTCGAGAGTGTCAGCTCGACCGTTCGTTCTTGTGTGAATTTCAATTGAAATCCTCAAATTTCGCTATTGTATTTTATGCAAAACAGCAAAGCAAAGCAACAGAAACAGCAAAAAGTGTATTAAAACTAGCACACAAAACACAAACATGCACGAGTAAGCAGCAAAAGCTATAAGCTAGAGTATACTATAATGATCAGTGATATAGAATAGATATGTTTTGTATCTTCAGTGAGCTTTTTGTGTGTGCGTTTTGGCGTAACAACATTATTGGAAGGCGAAAAAAATCAAAACAACATCAGTGTCAATCAGAGCGAACAAATGTATAGCATGGACATTGTATATATAAATAAATACGTAAACATACATGTATATATTTCTATGTAAATATGTTAACGTACATCTTTATAAGCACATGCTTCAGTGAGCTGGACTCTGAAAACAAAAATCCGAGGCGCAATTGTATGTAACGCTATATCAGGACTACAAAAGCAAAATACAATGTTGTAACCTAAAATAAAAAAAAATAAAGAAAAGTATATATAAAAATGCTAAGAGAAGAGGAAGCTGGCTAGGAGCGAACCAAAAAATAACAGGAGACAGTTTGAATTGTGTCTCTCGTTTGCTCTGCTTTTGGCACAAAAATGCTTTCAATAAAAATTACAAAGTAAACCCCATGCAAAAGACATAGAATACAAAAGCGAACAAAAATAAAGGAAAATACCAGGGAAAGGAATATGCTGCCTGTATGTATGCTCGCATGTGTGTGTGTGTGTGTGTGAGTGTGTATGTGTGTATGGACACATAGAGTAATTCTTAGTCAACGAGCAAGAGAAACGTATTCACGCTTTGCTTAATCCTTAGGGAACTCATTGAGCTTGTACTATGTAAGCGTATGTTCGAGGCATGTGTGTCTGTGTTTATATGTGTGCGTAGGACAATGCAATGTCTCTGTATATAACCAAACAATTTAAGCCCTAATTGTGGGCAATTACTTTTTGCTCGGCTAATAAAAACGTTAGAAATATTTGCGTATTTTAACTAATGATTTTCAGCTTAAGCGCAAGGCTCGACACCAGTTCCAAACACACACATAGGCACACATAGCCGCAGGCCAAGTAAATGCCGCCTAAACAAACAGCGCCTAAGCTCTACTCCCTTTGTTTTAATGTGTGTGTATGTGTGTGTCTCTAAAGGTAAGCTCCAAAGTTGCCCTGTTGTTTCTATTTTCATGACTGTCACAGGTTTTAATGAAATTGCACACACACGCACCTAATATGCATGGGTTAGTGTGTGTGTGTGTGTGTGTGTATGTGTGTGTACACATTATGTATACGCCCCATTTTATCGGTTTAGTGCTTTGCGACACAAACACACAAAAACACGGTATTTACACACGCGCGCACACCTTGTTAGCCAGCCCACATTGACACACTTATTAATAATTCATTTTGTTCTAATAGAATGTTCAGATTTCGAGGTAAAACACATATACACACATTTACACCTACGCATTGTCGAACAGAACTGTATCTCGGCAAAATAAATCAGTAACATAACACGCTTTTAGTGTTAGGTCTTGGCTATTCGTATAATTAGCTGACTTTAGTATTCAATAATTTAGCACAATTCGAAACATAAATGAGACTCTTCAAATAGCTGACATAACGAAAAAGGGATGACAATAACAAGGACAACAGCTTGCGATCTGTTTCACCTGGTCACAATCCAGACTGAACATGAACATTAGAAATTCAATCATATTGCATGGTCAGTTTACAGGGCAAAAACCTTCTTGATAAAAGATGATGTCTTCGAACATTATACATATGTATATGCACATAACTTTAAGTATGTCTTCACTTGTTCACGTATATAAACACAATTAATAGTCGAAAGTATCTGCGCTATGCCTTCGTCTTTGATTATGCAAAGTCCTCTTATTACAAGCTTAATTTGTTAAGCGCACTCAAAAGTGATGTAAATTTAATTAGCTCATTATTTTATAAATGTTTATGGGATATAGTTAAAATTCATTTCATTTCCTGCCAAAATACGGCACACTCACTTAGTGCTGCTCCCGGTTGGGCGGCATTGTGTAAATTTTCCAAAAATTGAACAAGCGACTGCGTAAATGTAAGCTGCGATGAGCATTAAGTATTCGCCTCGTATAACTCGTGGGAATCAACATTAATGATAGCTACATAAAATAAAAGGATTTGCCCTCGGCAAGCGCTGGGCACTTTGCCCAATGCTCACTGCGTTATTTTAAGTTTAACGCTTGATAGCTTATATGCCACGCAGCTAGGAAAATGTAGTATGTTAATTAATCAGTTTTGAATGCCCTAGCTGATGCTCGATATTGATATCATTTGCCAATAAACTTCTACTGACAATGAGTTAACAATAAGCTGCGAATATGTTATGAATAATACCATGAAATTATCAAGCTTTGATAAAATGTCATTGATTTAAAAGCAAACGAAAACTTTATGAATAAATTCTGTCATTTACAAAACTCAGAGGGGCACGAAATATTATGTTGGTAGCTTAGGAAAATGTCCAAATTGAGATCAAAACAAAAACGTGGCACTCAAGCTATTAATGTTAACGCATTGTTATAAAATGAATCATCCTTTAAATGTATTCGACCAAAATGACAAGGACAAAAGTCAACTTCTTTCAACCGTAACTATTTCATAAAGTTCTCTCTAAAGTAGACTATATGCTATATGCAAATAGAAAAGCTGACACATCTATCCATATAATAAGACACCAAGGAACTGCTTTTAAATTAATTTGTTTTCTTGTGTCATTGAACATGTCATTGATTATAATATTTCATACCAACGGGTATAAACAGCTCGAGTGCACAGTAACCAATCAAATGGAAACATATTACAAAAAAAGCTGCGACGCACATTTATATATAAAGTATATATATATTTGTATATATCTGCAAATGGCCTGCACAATGCGGGTAGCAAGCAGCCTGAAGCGAGGACCATAGCCAGAGGAGTCAGCTGCAGCACATAATGGCTGGGCAGCTAGGGTGCAGCTAGAAGGCAGCTGATGGGTAAGCAAATGCAGATATGCAGTGTGGCCGATAAGCCTTGGGCATCAGCTGGACCAAAAGTCGGCCAAAAAATAAATGTAAATTAAAAGTTGGCAATAACTGGAACAACAAAAGAAAAGTAAAAAGCAACTGACGCAAAAAGCTATGCATATGAAATATGCTAAGCACAATGACGACCAGAGCAGCTGACAATGCTTATGAACGCAAGGATTGAATAAAATTGTATACAAGATGTGGCATGCTTGCAATTTCTTCAGTATGTAGAAATACATATGCTTAGCATAATAACTGGTTGTACGTGCACACAAAGATACACTCTGAAAGAGGGGAAGAGACAGAGAGAGAGGGGAAAAAAGGGAATTGAGACGCGTTGTTAACATGACATCATCGTGCAATAAGCGCGACAATACACATCCTAATGAATAAAAATGAATTTAAAATAAAAAAAATAAAAAGAGAGAGAGAGACACAAATAAAATATATGCGGCGACATAGGCAGACAGAGCCCAGCAGGCTGCCAGCCAGTCTACGCACCCAACAAAATGAAACAGCTTTATATCCAGCTAGAGTCCTGCTAGGCAGTCAGCCAACTCACAGACAAAAACAAACACACATACATATTGTGCTGCTGCTTTTGCTGGTGCTGCAGGCCAAGTTAGCTGTCCTGTCTTCATAATCCTTTATTTAAATATTGTTTGCTTTTTATTTGCCATTGTTATTATGCTTGTAGATATTTTCCATAAGTAACTAGACACACACACAGTCAAATCAAGTCAACAATCTCAAACTTAAAGTCGGTGTTTTCATTGTATTTTTTGCAGCACTTGCCTTAAAATATTTTGCCAGGCAAATTTGACATTTTGACTTTAGCGCTTCGTTTACGAAGAGAAATTCATTAGCAATTACAAGTGAGCCCTATGGGAACGGCAGAGCTGCTTTCTAAACTTTGTTTCAACGTTCAAATATATAACAAGCAACGAAGAAGGTAGTACAACAGATAACTTGGCCCAAAGGCGTCGCCATACTTAGCAGTTCTAACCGTGTGTCCTCCAGGTGCTGAAACAGTTTTGTGCCTCAAATGACAGCATGTTAGCCGGCCTCGTTAAATGTTTGACAGTCGAGCCGTTGACACAGCCAGCCAGGCCTGGTGTCTTGTCAGCAAAACCACGCACACACAGTTGCCTACATCAGCCTCCTATTGCCCCACTGTGCGTGTGCGTGCACACTTTCAAATATCAAACTCCCATTAATTTTGACATCGAAGCGGAAATATATTTAATTGCTTTCCAGCCGCAGCGTCACTTAGTCATATTCATCCCACATACGCACACGACATACATTTACACACACACACACACACACACACGTGTTGCCAAACACACAGAGAGTGTTATCGCAGTATTAACAGACGACTTTCGCCATTAGCGACATGTCTCCGAATTCCCTACGCAAATATTTGGTTTTTGCTAGCAATTTTCACGTGTTTTCATTTTGTCGTTTAGTTGATGTAAATATTTCTGCTATCTTAATGTTCATGACAAATTCCACGCCCTTCCCGCCCTGGTGCTTCAACGTTTCCCACGCTTTATTGGATTGAGCTGCCATAATCGTATTGGCCTTGTTTATGGCAATTTCAACCAATATAATCACACGACACGACACGAAGCAAACGTTGCCAAATTTTGATTAGCTTAAAGGAAACTTAATTAACAAATTTGTTTGCTTAAATGCTATTTAACTGACATTATTTCGATGAGAACGGCAGCGGAAATTCATTTAAAAAACCTAACTCAAAATTCATTGCTATCTTTGAATTTTTATTTAAGTTGCCTTTGTAAACGATTGTGCATCAATTACATATGTATTCAATTAGTAGCTAAAGGAATACTTGTGTATTAATTTTAATGAGATGAAATGGTTACCATGTTATTTAAGATAATATACCTTAGTGATAAAAACAAGTAAGATTGCTCAGGGCAACACTTTTCTCCAGAACGGCACAATAAAACGGTAGCGAAATTTTTAAGACGTATGTGCTTTACTTTTGGATACTTTGCACCAAGAGTTGAATTGGCGAATATATAAATGTAAAGAGATCAACTAAAAGAACATCTTTATATGTTAAGCTATGCTGAAAATAACGTTAAACACGAAAACTATTTATTGGTTATATAGTTATAAGCAGACTATGATTGACTGTTCCACTAAACAATTTAGCTGACTTAAATATTTATTATTAAACTAAGTATGAAAATTACACCTGTTAAAAAAATAGCAGTGCTTTTCTCTGAAAAAATTGAGGTTTTTAAAGAAAAATTACTTATTCAACATTATATTTAATAATACCTGAGATTATTGCTCCTACACAATCAGAATATGTAAAAAAAAATGGCAGGATAATTTTAATTATACCAGATAACAAGATATAAAAGGTTTGATTGCATGTCATAAAAACATAAAATTATTTTTTCCAAACACAATTGTTTGACTACCAATTTTATTAATAAAACATTAAAAATATTACAATAATTGTAAAAACAACATGAACGAAATGTACATAAAAAACAAACAATTGTTTGAGTATCACGCATTGTTGCAAACGCATGAAAATATTGTGTTTGTTTATAGACCTCTATACATTCAATTCATATTAATTTTCCCTTCGGTGTTGCACATACAATTTATTCGCGACCATCAAATAAATGATAACAAACGATATGCTAAAACTGCCGCCAGCTCGTATCTGCCTTATAAACACACATATTTATTTGGCCGTAAATTTAAAAGCCGTAAAATATGATACAGGAAATGTAGTTTAGGGATTATGGTTCCTGATGGTATGGGAGTGGGTGAGGACTGTTTTTGTGGAACTGACAGGCCAACAACTTTACGTTTGCCGCTGGCCATAAACTAACGCATGTCAAACTTTCGAATCCATGCAAACGGATGAAGAACAAATCGAAAGAGCAAAGCCTGGAGTGAAGCAAAAGTGAAAACGAAAACAAAAGCCAAGGCTAAAAGTAAAAGTAAAAGTCATGCATTATCTATGTTGGTGTGAAAAACTTACATGTGGGTGAAGCTGCTAAATGAGTATTAACAGTGTGATTGCCGAGTCAGTTATTGGGGCTGAAATGTGGCAGCTGCTGCGTCAGTTGAAATGCACTCAAGTCGAACTTTCGGCACACGTGGCGAATGAATAAGTAAGTACAAAAAACAGATTTACTGTTTATCTGCGAAGGTAGGTATATCCTTGTAGACTTTGATAATATTCCTTGCTTCACTTTGTGTGCACTTTGTGCAACTTTTATCTGCTGTTCACACGAAACTTTTGTCACGGCATTGACACCTGCGCTTATCGGTCATGCATTTAACACATACTCCAATTGCAGCGCGCACACACACATATGTGCACACACAAGCACACTCGCACACACACTCGTACACACTAAAACACAAGCGCGATGCATACGATTTGGGTCAAAGTGCTAACAAAACAACAATGCAGCTACTGCGGCACATGGCAGTTTTGCCGCTTTGGCACTTGTGATGTGATATGTGCCTTGCCTCTCTTGTCCCTCTCTGCCTGCTTCCGTTTCCGGTGCTGGTCCTGGTGCTTTCACTTTTTTATTATATTTTTTATTTTGATTTTTGTTGCTGCTAACTTTTGATTTAAGTTGCGTTTACAGTCGCGCTGACAATTTGCTGGGCAACATTTCAAGCTGCTGCTGCTGCTGCTATCGACACGCAAAGACGGTATGAATTTCACGCCTTGTTGCTGCCTTTCACTTGCACAGTAATTTTTCACGCTCGCTAATGCGTTTTTAAGGATATGCTTTGCACACACACACTCACACACACGCACAATCACGCGCGAGCCGCCTTTTGTTTTGAACTTGCGACTTGAACTTTTGGCGCCCGGATTCAAACTGTGCGCTGCCAAAAATAATATTCGAAAATAACGCGTTGCCGCCGCCAAACAAGACAAGCTAAAACAGCACTTTTTTTCTATCGTTGTGGCAAGCGTATGCAATTGTTGCTGTTGTTGTTGTTGTTGTGATTATATATTTTACTTTATTACTTCAGCGTTCTGACGGCTTGAGGCTGCCGCTAACTTGTACAGCTATCAACGAGTATACGAAGTGAACTGAAAAGGACACTCTGACGCTGCCATGGCCAGAGACCAAAGCGACGAGCAGGACAAGCGAACAAAGACGAAGACAAGAACGATAACGGTGCACGCCCGTGTTTTTCAGTTAGCCTGCGTTTTGAGCTCGTGTCTGTCTGACAGCTGGAAAGTCACAGAGCGCCAAGCATGCGCACTTTGATAGCCAGAGAGAGAAAGAGGCAAAAAGAGTAAGAGTTGAGTGTGAGAGCTTTTGGCTAGCCTTGCAGGTAGGTTAGGCGCTTTCTTGGTTTCGTTTTCATTTGACATCCAATGAGCTTCCAGTGAACTTCCAGTTGCGCGTGCAATTTAAGAGAGCAGCATCATTAGCATGCATTCTCTTAAGCAACAAGTTTCTCTTTGTTTTTATTTTTTTTTTTTAAATCCAAAGTCGCTCACAAATGTGTGTCACAATTCAAACTTGCGTTTACTTTAGCTAATTTTCGTGCATATTGCGTTAGCCATTTAATTACGCCAAACCAAGGCAGGCAGGCTGTCAGCAAAAGTTACAAGGAATCGAAATGGTGGCAGCAACAATTAAAGTCGAACAACAACACTTATGACATGATTTCAAACTATCGAAGCCGCAATGGGTTGCAGAAGGTTTGCTTGGCATGGACAGCAAATCAGTGCTCAAAAGAAATTGATCCTGTAATGCTTGCTGCTGGCAGCCAACTAGCGGCACGCACTCTGTGGCGGGGTAGGTGCATGAGGAAAGGAGATGTGGCAGTGGCAGAGTACGTTAGGCAGGACTGTTGCAACTAGCAGCTAAACTTTTGCGGTGACCAAACCCAAACGTGAAGTAAACTTACACCGCAGCTTCCCCCTCAAGCCCCTCGAGCTGACAACGACAACGACAACTATCGCTCCGGCAACATCCGGCTACGTGCGTTGGGCAGGCAGTAAAACCTAAGGAGATTGCAACCACAGGGTGAAGAGAGCTGCTCGGCAAAACGTTTGCCCACATGCCGCTTGTCGTTTTCCATTAGTGTGGCGACCAACCTCAATGATTTCTTACTTACAGCGCACAATTTGTAAGTTTGAGTATGCGCGCACACACACACACACACACACAGTCACATAGCAAAGCCGCATAATCGCAGTCGTATTGGTTTTCGAATGCTGTCGAGTGCCGTTTGGCCAATGCGTTTCAACAACTGAAGCTCGCGTTCGTCCTGCCTTTGTGTGTGTGTATGTGTGAGTGGGTGTGAGTGCAAGAGTGCGCGTGTGGTGGGGTAAAAACTTCAGGAAATTGCTTTTGCATGAGCGCTTTGGCGGCTGGAGACCGCAGCGAAGTAGTTGTAAAAAGGAAGCTGCGGCAATTGCAAAAGACGCAAAATGTATTAAAAAGCGAAAACGAATAAAACAGAAACCCATCTCTAGCAAACACAAGCGAACATAATTGTAGAAAAGATAATGTGCCTGCAATTTGCCAGTCACTCCAAAATGAATTTGCTGTTTCTGATTTTCATTTTGTTTTATTGAAATTTATTCATCGGGCCTCTCGCTGCTCAATAAATAATGCAAACAGACAATCAAACACAAGCAAACTCAAACAAAATTCACAGATACAAATCGCACTCAACAGCACACACACACACACACAGATACTAGGCTTGGCACAGGATTTGGTATTTTTTGTTTTTTAGTTGTTGGCTCGCATGTTTGCTAGCTATTCAGTCAACGGTCAATACGCTCGAATCGCATTCATACACTTTGACCTCGTTTAACTTTTGTCGTCAGCCACGTTCGAAATGATTCCGTGTCTGCTTGCAAACATCGCCAATACCCCCATACCGCATCATCCGCAACTACCAACTACTACAATACACCCTATTTGACACTATCAGAATGTAATGTTTTGTTGTAACTGAAAATGTAGTTTTTCTTGTCAATTGAAATATGTTGCCTACTTTTTTGCAGTCAAGCAACTTGAACAAGAACAACAACAAAGAAAAAAACCAAAAACGAATAAAAGTAAATGTGTACAAACGTGCTAGTGGATGGGAATCAAACTGTCAACCCTTTAGCAAGCCTACCCCAACATAGATAATATATACAGGCAAAGGAAATTGCAAAATTAATCAAACGTACACGTCGAATCCAAGAAGTCACATGGCATGGGTATAAGTTAAAGTTTTGTTACCTATTTAAGCAACCAGATATGGAAAAGAGCTAATTAGAGTATTGGAAAATAATTATTATTATTATTATTGTGTTTTTATTCTCAATTGCTAAGATAAGGCAAATATATCACATAAATTTAATCCAAAATCATAACAATCAGATGGGCTTAATTTCATTTAAAAATTAACAATTTTAATTGTTTTTATTCTTATAGTGAAGATATTTTAATGAAAGCAAACTCAACATGATAACTATTCACAAGGCCTTTCCAAACAAAACAAATCATAAAAAATCTCAAGTTTTATTTAGTGGATACGGAGAGGATTTTTAAGAAAATACGCTCATTAAAATGAAATTACGAAAATACTGTTTGAAGTCGCCCACGCTCGAAACATGTGTGCAGAAATGACTACAATAATAATAATAGGCATTTTATAATATCAGACTTACACATAATAAATGTACCCATTGCTTGCTTGCTGTACAAAACAGTCAATTAATGCGGCTTAACAGTTATTTATTGCTACCGAGTTACCCATTGTCTGCCCTCTTTACCACTCGCTAGCTTCAACAAGCTGTCTGTGTGTCATTTGTATGTTTGGCTTAGTTCAACAAGCAGAAATCTATTGACAGGTTGAACAATGCATTTGAAGTGGTTTTCAAGCATATCACATGTTGGTATTTATGAGATATCTAGCAGACTGGACTACAAACACGGACATGACTGTGTGTGTGTTTGTGTGTTGCCTGTAGTTTCCCATTACCCTGCCGCTACCCGTTACCCGCATCCCACATAACGTAGATCTATTAAATCAATTTTTGTTGTTGCTCTTTTGTACTACTTTCCCTGTGACTGTGCTGACTAACTGACTGACAGGCAGACAGACTGAATGACTGACTCGCTGTCTTGGCAACATGTTCAAAACGAGCGGTTGATTCTTTCTGTTAGGCTGTGCAGGTAATATTTGCGTCCAGGGGAAAAATCAGTGCCAGGCCCATAGCAAATACATTCATATATGTAAGTTCTATGATGCATAAGTGTGTGAATTTAATAACTTACGAAATTGCTATGAACTTCAAATATGCGTTGCGGCTGTGCAAATATTGACACTGCTCAACATATTACCTGATTAGATTTTGGGTCAAGCCATTTTATTTTTTCTTGTTTTCCATGAAGCGACACTAAATGTAAATGTGTGCTTTGCACAAACACACACTTTTACACACAAAGACAGACGCATACACAGAGAAAATAAAATTTTGTTAATTTAAGAATTTAATTCTACAGTAAGAATTGATATATATAAGACGATGTTAACAATAAGTCTTGATAAGTCTAAGACATACTTGATTAGTAATTTGAAATACAAATCTTGAATTAAGTATACATTTTCTTAAGAAACCTCTTAACAAGTTTAAAAAGACCTTAAATATTTCTTATTTTATTTAAATAAAAAACTTTCTTAATGCAAGACTTATTGTTCTTAATCAAATCTTAGGAAATTTTAAACTAAAATTTAAAGAATCTGGTTCATTTAACCAATTAAAAAAAAGTTCGTGATTCTTTTTATCTATTTTTGTTACATATGTGCACAGAAAATAGCTTAGGTTTCTTGGGTTAAATTTATGTAGAATGATTTTATTAACTGAAATACTTAAAGCTGACAATCTTATTACGAAATTCTTCTATCAAGCACTAATTAAACCTCAATTAAGAATAGCACCAGAAAAACTATAGTTCGATTAGGATTATTCTTGATTCTGGTACGAGTCGCGGGCTTATATTTAATTTTATTGTTTCGACTGTTAAAAAAGCTTGTTATTTGAAAAGTTTTTGACTTTTTTTTTTTTTTAAGGATATGGTTTTTTTTTTAAATTTCTAAAACTTGTAATAAAAACTAACTGTGTTTTTGGTCCAATACATTAAATTTATAAAAAAAAAAAAAAAAAAAAAAACTTTCTTGTGAAAAATTAGAATTATTGGCAGATTTTAAACAAGCTCTACCTGTGCTAAAGTGGTATCTATCTTATCAATTATCGGGAATTCAACAATCAAGTATTGTCTTACAAGTCTTCGACAAAGACTCAAAATAATCCATGCTTAAAAATTCTTGGATTTAAAAAAGCGCGTCTTGCACTAAAATCAAACCCGATTCAACCGGAAAGAAGGCTGCAAAAAAAAAATACTTCTTGAGTTGAGTAATTCGTTTTAACTCAATTTTAGAATTTCCAACCTTGTTCAGCTTTTTTTAAGTCAGTAAAAATACTTGCTTGTTTTTACAGCGTATATGTGAATTTGTCAGTTTTTATATCAAGTGGGCTTATTCTTATTTTCAGCTTTTCAGATTTTCGAATTCGAAGAAGTTTTTTAGTTAATTCAAGAAATAATCATCTCAAAATAACATCATTATTAAAACGTTCTAAACGTTCAGTATGCGCGATCTAAAATTTAAGAATGTTTCAAGCTTGTTTCAAGAATTTTTCCGTTGTTACTTGACTTTTTTTAGTGTACGAGTACTTGCGCTTCTCACAGACGCAAATTAATTAAAAGTTTGTGTGTTGTCTAGCATAACATTTTATGTATAAATGTTTATGTATGCAATGCACATATACTTTACATATACACATATGCATATGTATGTTTATTTGAGCGACCTTGCAGACAAGTTAACAATTTGGGGCACTCGCTGTCGCAATGTTTACAAATAATAATGGCATTTATGACCCTGCTCTACACCCGCTCACAGCTTTATCTGCATATGTATTCTTCAGCTATAGACTTGTATGTGTGTGTGTGCGCGTGTTTGTGTGTACTTCGGGGTTGCTAGTTGCTTTGGGGAATTTCGCTCATCATCATTTTATTTTCAGCACACACACACAAACTTGCAGCAAAGCAAACCAGAACAGCCGTCAACCGAAGTGCACTTTATAAATGGAATATTTTTATTTTTTAATTTTGAGCGTTTAACTGAAAAAATACTAAAATTAATTTAATGCTTGGTTGCTAAATTATTCTAAGCATTTTTTGCTAAATACATAATTTTAGTAAACTATTTAACATTGTATTTTATCATTTTTTGCACGCTTGTTATTTTAAATAAGTTGCTGCAGCTTCCAACTGGGGCATAGCCTTAACTATAAGCAACTCCCAACAAGCGAAAAAAAAGTGAGAGTGTGTCTAGTAAAAGAGCTTGGCCCAGTTCTTAATTGGCCAAGCACTTGCTTTTCTATACTTAATTAGTACATAACGATGAACATATAAGTATAATATCGCTTTTCGCTCTTTACTCTGAGTTTTCCATAAATCGATATCATCTAATCTCCTTTTCTATAAGTGCGTGCTTTAAGAACAGTTAATATTATTTGACAATAATCAAACACAGCAAACTTAATTTAAATTTTTTACAGAATATTGCAATGTGAGCAAAAAGTGTATTCAATTTAATAAATTTGTGGTTGATGTCGATTTTATTCAGTTTGTGCCATTTATATGCATTCAATCTGCTTATTCAGTATGATCTGGACAATCGTAACCTATTAGCTTAAAATGGTATTTTGTATGTAGTATGAAGAAACATTTAAACATTTGTCTATTAAGACAGCTCTAAGCTGACCAGTGCATTAATTGCATTCATTGCTTTTTAATAGTTTATTCAAATGTTATGCAACATGCAAATAAGAAATCTTTATGGAAAGGTTGTTGTTTTGTGAAAACTTTAATGCTACATTGAGTCAAAACTTAAACAAAGTGGGAAATTAAGTGGATATTTGCCCTGTACTATTTGATAGGCTAGATAATTGATAAATTATGAAAAGTGAACTGACTTTCTGACAAAAAATATTAAATACCTTATAAGAAGACAACACACATGCCTCTATTTCAATATCATCTTAGTGCTGTTAAAAACCTTTCAAATATATCAAAAATTAAAATTATTCATACTATAGATGATTTAATATATCCGTAATCGCGTATAACGGGATAAAAGAGATAATGGTTTTGTGCAAATGTATGTACAGAAATTACCATCTCTGACCCCATGAAATATATACATATATTCTTAATCAGCATCAACAGCCGAGTCCATCTGTCTGTCCATCTGTATGAACGTGTCGACATGTAAAAATGGGGTTTGAAATAATGGGTAACGATAGAACTTTTCTGAAAATTTCGTCCAAACCGGTTAAGAAACACCGGAGATATCGAATTTAATCGATTGATGTTAAGTCAGTATGAAGTAGTGCATTCACTTAACAAGAAATAAAAACATTTAAGAAAATAAATTGATACATAATTACCAAAACCAAAGTCTTTTATAAATATAATATATATATTGCAACTGGGTTCAGTGTATCTTCTAGTCGGGCTCTCCCGACAAGAGCCTTCTTACTTGTTTTTAGATATACATATTTAGAAATTAAACTATGTATATAAAATCAAAAAAAAAAAAAAAAATAAAAATAAAGGTTGTTAGCCCTAAATAAATTGCTGGTGATTAGCTAATTGTTCAGTCTTTTTAAATTTTTTAATTTTTTTTTTAAATTGCTGGGCTTATTTATTGAATCTTTTCTAGTGAATTAGAAAACTTACAATAAGTATACAAATCTTATTAATAAATCTTAGCTAACAGTACATTTTATTTTTTTGACTGTATTCTGAGTGCGCGTCCCTAAAAATCATCGCTGGGTTGGTAAGTCGTTACGACGAAGAAATAATAGAAATATAAGCTTTTATTATATATTATACATATGTATAAATGTTCTTATGCCATATTTGAAGCTCAGTCAAGGGCAGATAAGCGCGCCTCGTTGTTAACTCCCTTTATTTGCAGCATATCAAAAACAGATAGACACTCCTGTCTGAATGAGTGTTGGTGTGCGTCTCTGTGTACATGGGTGTGTGAGTTGGGCTCTTAACAAGATACACTAAGATACATACAGAGTGTGTGTATGTGTGAGGAAGCCTTTTAGGAGCCAGTGTCCTGTACGTTCGTGTGTGCCCACCTGTCGTCAGCTGTTTGCCGAGCTACGAGCTACAAGCTGCGAGCTGAGCGCTGTGTTACTAGATACAGTGAGATTGTGAGAGAGGGAGAGCGGAATGAGGGAAGGAGTCCCAAACTTGTGTAAGCAACTGCAAACATGTTCGCACAGCTGCGCACTGTGGCATTAATTTCCGTTAATTAAAATAAATACGTCAAGCGGTAATAAATGACTCGCTGATGATATTAAATGCACAAACCTGTCAGCCAGCATCCCTGCCATCCCAGCAGCCAGTATAAAAGCCAAAAATGACACGCGTCAACTGCAATTAGTTGAGAGGGCGACAAATATTTAAAGTACCGAGTGGGGAGTAAAAGTTGCTGGGCCGTGTTTGGTTGCCAAATTGGTTCTTAGACATGTGCGCTACATTAAGTGGCTTAATTGAAACGGTACGATTTGGCTGCAAAATAAGTTTTGCTGCCCACAGGACACCTGCGACCACACTCCAGAACTCTCTCTCTCTATATCACTGACCATGGACCAAGTTCCTCTTGGCTCTTGGCTTTATTACACTGCATAAATTCCAAACAAATTGTGTAAGACGTCAGCACGTAAGCTGCGCTGTCAGGCAACAACATGTGATATGAGTGTGTGAACTATACCGAACACCTGGTCGTAAAGTGTGGGAGGGGGGAGGGGTTGGATAGTAGCAAATAACTAAAGCAAAACACAAATACGTTGTGCCCGAAATGGCAGCAGCTACAAACAACAACAACTACAACAGCAACAGCTACAGAGCTAAAGCGTCTGCTTACCTGCAGCTGAATGGATGTTTGAAAGAACTGAAGTGTGAGATGTACAATAGCAAACAAAAGATTATCCTTGCCCTTACTTCACGCGCTGCCTTTGGACACAACACACTGCCTTCGTACACAGCACACACACACACACACGCACACATTCATGAGTGTATTTGTAGCCAGGCAGCCTAGCTGCTTTTGCTTCTATTGAAACGTTGAAGTAATGAAAAAAGTGTCAACTTGTGCACAGCGACTACGAGACAGCGAGAGAGAGAAGAAGAGCGAGATAGAGCGAAGGGGACAGAGTATAAGACAGAGACGGTAGCAAAAAACGTAGCAGTTGAAGATTGAGGTAGCAGCAACAGAAGAAGCTAGCAACTGCCTGCTGCCAGCGAGACGCAAAACAAAAGCGACAACGACAACAAAACATGTGTCAAACGCCAGACATTCTGAGGAATATTAATAACACTCACCGAACATATTTTTCATTAAAGCTCCACTGAAATGTCAATTCGATGATGTACACAGAAAGACACACAGCGCACATAGTGAGTTGCTTTAAAGCAGATAATGCAAAGTGAATTTCGTTATCAATCAAGTGAATTAAATAATTGCAGTTGAAATTTTCATGTAGTCAACGTTATTTAAATGCTTTACTGCAAATTACGTTAGGCTGAGGGATTCTACTTAAATTATCGAACATGAACGGAGATACAAAAAAAAAAATACCAGTAAACAAGTGGAAACGTTGCAGTCGGACGCAACCGTCTGCGTTATACTCGTTACCAGTATTAAAACCGGTAAAAAGAGGCCTGATTGCAAAGGGGTAAGGATGCGGCATGGGTTTACGCTGCCTTAAAGATTCTACGATGCAGATGGAGATGCCACCAGCTATCTCCCTTCCAAATGTCAATTGATATCTTCATACCAAATTTGGTGACTCTAGTAACGAGTATAAAAAAGTATTTAATCTATAAAATTCGACGCTAGACTCAGCTCATAAGATATGGAAGCTACTGCGAGCTTGAGAAAATTGATCAAGCACACTTTTCAAAGAAAAATAAATTTCTGAAACATGGCGGACATGGATAAATCGACTCGGATGCTGATTCTTAAAATTACATAGATTTGGATAGCATAATTTTACCCTTTTTAAAATCAATTGAAAGTTTCTGTGAAATTTTCTAACGCTTAGTTGTTAGTTGAGTTCAAGTTTATTTAGGCTAATATTTATACAAACGCACTGCACATTGACTGCTCGCCCAGTCAATTAAACACAACGGACCCGAGAACGAGAAATCCTCAAGTGAATAATTAACAACATCAAAAACTTTATGACAAACTTTTGTAACAGAATCGAAAACTTTTTCAAAATGTTGCTACACCAACAGCAATATAAAGGTTTGCAGACAAGGCTTGAAACTTAGATAAAATTGGCATCCTGACCAAGATGCTCTTTAAACTGATCAAGGCAACGCCAATAACGGAGAAGATTGGCAATCAGGATGACTGCATTTATCTCTACCTCGCTATGAAACTTATAGGCTGGATACCACCTGTGTCAGATCCTTTAAGCTATGTGTATCTTAGCTGGACACTAATAACTTTGGTGTTTCTGGGCGGCTATTTACGTAGATCAAACTGTTTACACCAGGTGAGTTTCGCTCTTTGCTGCAGGTGTTCATCAATGCCTATGGCTCCTTTCGTAAGAAAGCCATAACGTTAACAATACTATAGCACCTGTCGAAGGCCAGGGAAGTGCTGGACAAAATGGGTTTGCGCTGCACTAGCCTTGAGGAGCGATTTATTGTGTATTTGCGAGGAGCAACGAAGCAATTCTCGTTGACAGCTTTGTCTTCTGTGGCCATAAGAGATCCACATATCTGAGCTCCGTGCTTGAACTGGTATGATCTCAGTGAAATACATCACATCAACGCATCAGTAGACTGCACACAGTTCCTGAGACGCACAGTCTTAGATTGCAAGCTGATACTCAAGATGGACAGATATCTCATCATCTCCGTATTACGTTTTTTAATGTTCAGACACTGCGCCTTTATTCTTGGACCTGTTTTTTCACCAATTTGCTGCAAACGTTTTCCTTTCGCAAAGCCTGGAATCTGATTTTGGACAACTGTGGCTGACTCGCGAATGCCGTCTTTTAGAGTAATTGGATTGATTAATCACATTATTATTCAATGCTATTGTATTTTTATTACCAAAGGGATGTTTCCGATACCAATGAGCAGGAACAAAACCGCAAGTGTTGCACTGCCTGCTTTCATATAGCAGTGTCGATTGCATTTCTTATTACATTATTTTCCGTTTTTTCTGTTTTAATAGCTTGCTAAGTTTGCCTAATTGCTTATCACCATTACCAACAAATTAACATTGCGCATATATTTAAAACTAAATGATTTTTGGTGTGCATCTACACAAAGTATTTATTAATTAAGCAAGCCTTTAAAGCTTAAGCAAACGTTGAGGTGTCATAAGATTTCACTTTGGTTATAGCAAATCGTATCGTTCTTTAAGTGTTGCAACTGATTACAAGTGCTATAGCATGTATTTTAGCTACAAATGGTTACATCTTGTTATTAACTTTGTATTTTGTCTAACGCATAAGAAAAATTTGAAATTATATATCTTCAAGTTCTCCTTAGAAAATACAATTTGTAATACAATTCGACTTACTTCGCTTACTCTAATATGTTCCAGTATAGTACCAGGTTAAAACTGGCTGTGAGGATTCAGCTTGCAAGTTTGGGGAAAGTAAGCGCTAAAAGAAAGTCACCAGCTATCTTCTCAACAACTCTATCTGTAAAAATGTTGAAATTGATGTTTATCAGTGAGCGTGGCGTCCCTTCGGTATCAGAGTCTAAAAATTGGTATACAAGTTATAAATCAAATCGCAAAAAATAAAAGTTAAATATTCACAGTATGTATAACACATCACTTCATTATAAACTAAACACTGAATTACAATTTATAATGTAAGGTATATGAAATTCGAAAATATAATATGTTTAATGCAAAATTCTAAAAAAAAAATCTACTTTGATTGCATGTTATAGTTTCAGATAAAAACACGTGGAAACGTTGCAGTCGGACGCAACCGACTGCGGTATACTCGTTACCAGTATTAAAACCGATAAAAAGAAGCCTGATTGCAAAGGGGTACGGATGCGGCAGGGGTGAACGCTGCCTTAAAGATTCTACGATGCAGATGGAGATGCCACCAGCTATTTTCCTTCCAAATTTGGTGACTCTAAGTCAAAGTGTGTAAATTGGGTGGGAAGAAGGGCGGGGGTGGGGGGGTGGTATGGGTGGGCAAGGCATCCAAATTTTTACTGCAGATCTATGTGGTATGTCAATTGCTATCGTCATACCAAATTTGGTAGCTCTAGCTCGAAGTCTATAAAAGGTGTGGAAAGGGGGGCTTGGGCGGAATGGGTGGGTAAGGCATCCAAATTTTTGCTGCAGATCTTTGTGGAATGTCAATTTCTATCTTCATACCTAATTTAGTGACTCTAGCTCATAGTTTGTAAAATGTGGGGAAAGGGGGGCAGAATGGGTTGGCGTGGCTCCAAAACTTTGATACAGATTTTTGGGGGTTCCTACTAGCTATCTTCTTAAAAAATTTTGTAGTTCTAGCTGTAAGGATGTGCGAAATATGTGGATTTATCGCTGTTGAGTTATCGAATTTATCGATTTGCCAGCCCCCCAGTTATCGTAGAGTCCCAATCTTGACACTTTAATTTACTATCCCATAGATAAAAAGAAATGGAAAGTTTCAAGTCTCTAGCTTGAAGGGTGTGGAAAAAAGTTGCGAAAATACAGACGGACAGGCGGACGGACACCATGACGGACATTGCACAAACTCAATATACTCTTTACCTTCGGTAACGAGTATAAAAAACTAAAATGAGACAAAGATGATCGAATATAATAATGTTTGAATGTTTAAAGAAGTAGCTCTAGTCGGGAGAATAGAAGACTAGAAGATACCCTGAACCCAGTTGCAATATATATATTAAATTTATAATTGACTTTGGTATACTGACATAACTTAAATCGATTAAATTCGATATCTCAGGTGTTTCTTAACCGATTTGGATGAAATTTTCAGAAAAGTTCTTTCGTTACCCATTATTTCAACCCCCTTTTTATATTTTCCCAATTCGATATTTTTTTGTAATCGATTGTATGTGTATATCGGAAACCAGAATAGTTTCTGAGATCCACGCGTTCATACAGACGGACAGACGGACGGACAGACGGACGGACATGGCTATATCGACTCGGCTGTTGATGCTGATCAAGAATATATATACTTTATGGGGTCGGAGATGCTTCCTTCTGCATGTTACATACTTTTGCAAAAAACCATTATACCATTTTTACCCATTTTATGGGTTAAGGGTTTAAAAAAATCAAAAGCTACAGAAACCGTTCTTCCGTATGAATTATTGTCACTATGTTTAAAGAAACGTGTCATCATTGACGAATGTCAATATCCGAAATTTATATTTTTATATCAGCTATAAAACTTACACGGTTTTCGTTACACTTCTGCAGCTTCATAGTATTCATTCACTTGGCTTGGAGAGTTTTTCTGCTATATTCATTTGTTTCACCAAAGTGAATACAGTGAATGAAAACTTGGTAGCCTGCATAACATAACAAGTTGCTAAATTGTTATTCTGATTATAAGATTATAACCGACTTACATTCAGGTTGGTGGCCACAGAAATTTCAAATAAATTTCCAGCCATAAAAACAATGGGTTTTTGTAGAGATTGCAAAAACTGAAGCACAGTTTTTTTGTAACGCTTCTCTTGATCAATCCAGTTAGACTCAAAAAGGGCATCGGCAAGTTTATGGCAATCATTTGCCAAATAGTTACAGAGTATGCAGAACGGCGTTGTCTCCAGAAGGACAGCTGACATATAAGACATGGCCGCAATGCGCGACCCAAAGTTTGCAAACATAACAATGTTAATGATTGTAAACCCCAAAAGGAGACCGACAATCAAAAGTTGCACAAAAATTGTTCCACCAATCATGGGACGCAAGGTATCACAGAAGCTACAGCAAAGAAAAAATATAATGTATGGGTTAATCCAGGTAAAGAAAAACAATCTTATTTCTAAATACTTAATATAATTTATACGCTTATATTATTATTGATTTTTTTTAAAACAAACCTTGAAATAAAATTTATACGCTTATATTCTAATCCATTTATTCTATTCTATTCTATCTTTTTCATATAAAAACAACTTTGAAAGCAAACCTTGAACAAAATATTACTGATATTTTTAATAAACAGCCAATTATGACTTTCCAAAATTGTTGTTTCACTTCAACAAAAAAACTTTTAGTTGTACTAAAAGTAGAGTTTTTTATTGACAAATATTCAAATTGAAAATCTGTGAAAAAGTTTAAAATTTTAACTTAAGATTATGCTAATTCCGACTAACTTACTAACTCTTTCATAAGAAATACTTACATAGATTTAAAAATTCTAAAATACCCATTATGGACAGTCGCTAAACTTTAATCAATAAAAGTATATTAAAAAAAAAAATCACCTTAATATAACCTTGTGATCATGTATGCATTCGATAAGCTTCTCGTAGCGCTGCTCCGGCTGTTCTTCTGGATTATTGCCCAGTTGACGCAGACGATCTGCCAAGTTGGCCACATGAGCACGCAATGGCACCACAAAGTTGATGGGGAAACAATCGAGGCAGGCGTCTTGAAAGCAGGCACCCAACATGGCAAAATACTCCAATCCTGACTGCAGCCAGAACTGCCATTTGCTAGCCCGCCAGTCCAGCCAAGGATAGTAGTTCTGAAATGATGGCACACCCATGGCCGCAGCGCTTACAGCCGCGCTCGATGCGTAAAGTACATTGACGGTCATAAAGCAGAAGAAAATGCGATTACTGTTTGCGACAGCACGATGGGAACGGGCACGCTCGCTGGGCTTCGTCAGTCGCTCGTCCAGTTTGTCAAGTAAAAGATTTGCCTGATCAAAGCGTTTTGCCAGCACCCAGACAATGATGACCTTGGTGGAGCAGGACCACGTATTGAAGGCCACCTGTAATGAGGTGAGAAACTCACCTGGTGAGAGCTCTGACAAGTGAGAAATGTAGGCCATCAGAAAGCCTATGGGCTGATAAAACGTCGAACTCATATTCAGCGCAAAGGACCATAGACAATAGATAAGAAAATAACGCTGCGGTGGAGTCCGTATGCCCATCAAAAAGACGCACCGGAGCAAATACAGCGTCGCTTTGCGTGATTCGGGTGGAGCACTGTCCGGTTTTGCGTACAAGCTAGGAAAGATATTGCGAAGCACCATGTTGCCAGTGAAGCTATCGTTAGGCCTATGAAAGACTGTCCGCTCAACTGTCCTTTTTATAGCGCTGCGTTTAAGCTAAATTCTGTGATTATAAGCTCATCAATGTGCAAAATTTATGTCCAGCACTTTCAAACGCGTTAGTTAAAATCCATTAGCTGAGAAATAAAATGTGTTGATTTTTTCTCTGAGTGCACCATTAGGCTACATTGCTTTTGTAGCTGCTCGGCACACGTAACACTCCGAGAAGTGTTAAACCTTACACTTCCCAATAAATAATTGATGAGTCCAGAACGCCGCTGCTCGAACAGACTGTGGCTGTTCTCATTGACCAGCCGTGCCATCAAAATGCAATTTTCAATTAGTGCGCGAGTATTTTATAAACCTTTCATTTACACACGAATATTGCAATTAAATAACAGTTAAACACAACAACAAGCAACCAACAAACGACAACAATAATATGAGTTAAACAATGATTCAAAGCGATATCAATCGCTGCAAAGTTCAAAGTTAAACAATGGCAGCAATTCAATTGAAAAAATCAATATAATTGCAATAAAACAAAAAGAAATGAATAAATATATGCATTAACGAAACTTTTAAATGCGTAATTGTTATCTCAACTCACATGCTATCACCAAGCGCAATTATGCAATTAAATGTGATACAAAAAGCTCCAATAATTATACACATATTTGTACTTATAAGCGGATAATGATACTCAGACTCCAAATTGTAATTGTATTGAAATCGGTTTTACATGAAAATAAGAAACAATAATATTTAACAATTTGTTCTCCGATTATAAAGTTATTCATGCAAAAGTATAAGACAAAATAAAAATAAAATTTGTTGTGTTCTGTTAGAAAAATGGTACTTTTACTCTAATTACAATTGTTAAAAGTACATTGAATACGTTGAAGTCGGACCCAACTGACTACAGAATACTCTGATACCAGCATAAAAACGGGTGGTAATGAGTCCGCTTCCAAAGGGGAATACGGGGCAGGAGTAGCCGCGGCGTTCAAAAATTATTTGATACAGATTTTTGGAGGATGCCACTTAGTAAATTGCAAGGCATTTGATGAGCTATATGGGTGGAATGTAGGTATATAGTATTTATATATTGACAAATAGTGCGCAATTTTTGTGTTTGGCTTAAATTTTGTTATGTTGTTTATTGAACATAAATTGCGCAAAGTAGTTTTGTGCGCCTGCTTTCAAAGACTTATTGAACAAAAGTAACATTGCCAGAAGCACCGCGACACGGACTAACACACCACAATAATCCCAACATTCTCCATCAATCAGCCCCACTAAGAACCCAGAGTTGTCTACTATGTGTGACCCTTCTTGGGAGGGACAGGCAGCTTAACCTAACCTAACCTAATATGAGTAAGATCACTCTCAAATATAATGCAAGAATTAAGAGTGTGCAAGAGCTTTTAACTATGCTTATATGCAAGCTTTAAGAGCACAACTTTGAATAACAACGGTTCTTGATTTCGGCACAGCAAACATTTACGTTATGCATTTACAATTAATACAATCTTAATAATACGCGTTTAATTGAATTTTCTGCTGACAACAATATGGGTTTGCGAATGTGGATGGCTTTGGTGAGTGTAGCATCCAAAGTTTGGATACAGGTCTTTTTGGGATGTCAACATCATCAACAATATTGCTACCAAATTTGGCTATCTAGCTAAAAAAAACTGTGGAAATTATAGACTGGTGAGCGTGGCACCAAAATTTTGTAATCCAGTTTTTTGGAGGAAGCCAGTATCTATCCATTAACAAATTTGGTAGCTCTAGCTGTAAGAATATTAGAAATATATTGGCATATACTTCAGTCATCGATTTTTATCAACTTCCCAGCCAATTAGAAGGCGTAGCAACCCCAATCTTAACACTATTTATGTCCCTCCCATCGACTAAGATATTTGCGAGGTTTCAAGCCTCTAGCTTTCAGGGTGTCGAATAAAAGTTGCGTCATACAGAGACGGTAAGACACCATGACGGACATTGTACAAAAGCAATATACTCTTTATTTTCTGTACCAGAGAACAAAATGGTATAATGAAGCTGAGCAAAAGTACACTGATCTGCATCAGTATTTTTATACCCTTAACCCATAAAATGGGTAAATAAGGGTATAATGGTTTTCTGCAAAAGTATGTAACAGGCAGAAGGAAGCATCTCCGACCCCATAAAGTATATAAATTCTTGATCAGCATCAACAGCCGAGTCGATATAGCCATGTCCGTCTGTCCGTCTGTCTGTCCGTCTGTATGAACGCGTGGATCTCAGAGACTACAAAAGCTAGAGACTTCAGATTTTGAATATAAGTTCTCCTATACCATGAGCAGAACAAGTTTGCTTCAAATTATCGATATATACTCATGGTATCGATAAAAAGAGGGTTGAAAGAATGGGTAACGATAGAACTTTTCGGAAAATTTCGTCCAAATTGGCTAAGAAACACCGGAGATATCGAATTTTATCGATTGAAGTTAAGTCAGTATACCAAACTCCTATATCAATTTCATATATTTATTGCAACTGGGTTCAGGGTATATTCAGAGCCTTCTTACATGTTTTCTCTACATGCATGCAAAGTTGGAAAATATGTTTAGATTATATTCTTAAGAGAAGGTAAGTTCTATAAGCTGGCAGTTTTGACAGCGAGTCGTTTTATTTATTTTACTTACTTTACTTTACTTGACAACCAGTTCGAATTCTAACCTTAGACATTGTGAACAGAAAAGCTCGTTTTTGTCTGCGTCGGCAAAGGGTTTAAAGCACGTATTGTCTTTGGCGGCAATGGGCTCAGCTGCAGTTTGGTCATGTAATTAAGAAAATGTGACAGATTCTGACCAGACGCTGAAAAGGTGACAGACCTGAACGGAAAACTTTTAAATAATCACTTTCAATGCTAAAGCTGTAATTTAAGTTGCAAACATTTTAAGCAAGCTGCTTGAACAAAAAGACACCATTCCATTTTTAACTATTTGCTGCTAAACTTGTAAAAGGTGGGGGAAGCAGGACGGGACGCGATATGGGTGGGCGTGGCATCAAAATCTTTGCTGCAGAACTTTGTGGAATGTCAATTGATATTTTTCATACCAAATATGGTGACTCTAGCTCAAAGCTTGTAAAAGGTATGGAAAGGGTGGTGGAAGGGGTCGTTGCCAGCTATCTTCCTACCAAATTTGTTGGCTCTAGCTCCACAACTCTGGAAGATACACGCATTACTGTTTTTGACGAAGCGATGGGGCGGATGGGGGTGGCTAGGGCATTATTGATGGACGTGGCATCCAAACTTTTGATGCAGTTTTTAGGAAGTCATCATCACCTATCTTGGCACCAAATTTGGTGGCTATAGCTCAAAAACTGTAGGAAATATAGGCCTTTCTGAATTCAAAATGCAGTTTTTTTGGAGTTGCTAGTAGCTATCTGCTCACCAAATTTGGTAGTTCTGGCTGTAAGGATGTGCGAAATATGTGGACTTATCGGTTTGAGTTATCGAATTTATCGATTTGCCAGCCCCCCAGTTATCGTAGAATCAATCTTGACACTTCAGTTTACTATGCCATAGATAAAGAGAATTGGAAAGTTTAAAGTCTCTAGTTTGAAGGGTGTGGAAAAAACTTTCACACATACGGACGGACAGACACCATGACGGACATTGCACAGTGGGTTTTTTTTGGTTCTTTTTTTTTGCATCAACTTCAAATTGAAAGATAGAAAGTTAAGTTTTTGTATATAAATTATTCAAATTAAAGTAGATATTCGGTTTTTGTTTATTTTGTGATTCGACCACGCCTACATCCCCTTCCGCAAACATGGTATCTAAAATTCTTTGGAAAATTCAAAATAAATATGTTTTTCGATAGATATGATCTGTTTTGTGCATTTGTACTTACTGAAACAATTAGTCATAAATAATAACATCTTAAACAACCAATTCGGCCAAACTTGTTAAAAAATTTGGTCCTAGTCGGTCAAAGAAAAGCTTCTCAATTTGATCAGAATCGAACAGAGTGGGGTATTTTATTGATCCAAATAATTTGTTGGGCCTTGTCAATCAGTTTTAATGGAATAATTGTTGTTACAAACAATGCATTATCAGGGGCAGTAAGGTCTTGAAAACGTTGTTTGTACATACTGTGTCCTGTGGAGCCATTATATCCAAAGCTATATATTAATTTTAAATGTATCACGTTTGGAAGTAGTCCAACACTTCATGTTGTATTTCCAGAATGCGCGAGGCTGTATGGTCCAAAAGTTTTTGTAAGGGAACTTGTGCTTTATTTTCAAAATATGGAATTTCGTCTGGTCTAAGTTTTATTTTAGCTTTAGTTAAATCCCCATGTCTTTATCTGCTGATTTTTTTGCTGAAGCTCTAGCAGCATGAACTTGCAAAGACAACGAGTTATTATTAACTTCTGAAAGCTCTGTCGCCAACTTACGTTTTTGCCGGGAGCTAGCGTTCTCATAGTCCACTTTTGGACGACCACCTCTATTTATCGATCCACAATTTACTTCGATGTTAATTATTATCTTTTTAACAAGCCATTCAGCAATGCATTGCTCAAAACAATTACATATACTCTTTACCTTCGGTAACGAGTATAAAAATGAGCCTTGTTACAGGAGTTCCGAAAGAAACTTACACCTAAATATTACCTTTATTATTTAATTATTTGTATTACAAATCATAAAATTGTATCAAAAGGTTTTGTAGACCGTAAAAAATACATACATTTCACTTATCCGAGCTTAGCTCATGTTTTCTGGAATTTTAGTAATAATGTCAAGGAAGTCAACAATTGTGCTCTTGGCATAAGAAGAGCTGCTATCTAAAGCTGACTCATTGACGTAGTTCAGGAGGTATTCACTGGCGACAATAAAACTCGGGCAGTAAAAAATTTAAAATATTCATTTGTATATATATATATATATATATATATATATGTGTGCTGATTAAGAAATCAGCAGCGCTAATTGAATTATTTACTGCAAAGTGAACAGTGAACGCATTCGAACTATATATTGACAACCTCTTACGACACATATTAAAATTTTTTTTGGTTCTTTTGAGGTGTGTCTGCTTGGAATAAAGGGAAGTGCTCGAGAGGTCGGATCATGCGCAAGCAACACCAAGTTGGCTAACGCGCAAATATTTGATTTCAGCTGGCTGCTATTCTAGACGTATTTTATTTTTTTACCCAGCGGGAGGGGTGCAACAGGTACCGCATTTTATTGCCAAAAGCAAACTCATTTGCACTTGAAACCACAGCAACAAGTCTGAAGCGGGCCAGAGGACACCAGTAACTGCCTAGCGAAATGTTGATATAAGCTCCGAGTTGGCTCAAATCAACAGATGGCTTTGGTGTGAACTTCAAAAACGGCAGCAACTTCTCTCAAACGTTTCGACTTCAAAGTAAATAAATATTGAATCGCATTTTAGTGAAAAAAAAGAAAAATAGCAGACAGATTGAGTGAGAGAGGATATAACATGGCCAAGTTGCTGAGATGCTGTTTTATATCGAAAGAATTTGTAATTGAGATTAATATCGTATTGCTGGCAGTTGGGATTATCTTCCTGGTGGATCTCTACAATCATGTCAACTTGCGACGGCGTAAACTCTCTGACTTGAATATGTCCATTCGCATGTTGGGTTTGTCTACACGCATATCCTGGCTACGTGGCATTTGTTTGGTTGTCTATCTTTACAATGGCCTTCTTGGCATAAGCATGTCCAGGCATCCGTCGATTTTAAAGTTTGCTAGTTATATGCTCATTGGCTTAATTTTGCTTCTCTTTACAATCTCTATTACCGTGTCGCGGTATCAAGCAATCAGCAACTTTGGATACTTTTCCAATATGATGTTGCACAGCCTTTGGATGAAAACCCAAATCGAGTCAATGGAGGCGCTGTTCGATTGCTGTGGCGTCCATGGACCCATTGACTATACCATTGCAAATCGATCCTGGTCAAAGTCTGGGTGCTGTGAATTGTCCCACTGCGATGGCTGCCAAGACATGTTTCGCGACTATTTAGAAAACATTGAAATGGAAATTGCTCGTGATAATATTGCATTGTCTATATTTCTAGCGATTGGCATGGTCTTTATGGTTTTGCATTATCAAAATGCGCATTTGGTTGACGATCCCTACGAGTCTGAAGAGGAGAAGTTTGAGAAGGACGAGGAAACATAGCCCGCAACGTATCGTAAAGTTTGACCCCAAAAAACTCAAAAACACTTGTTAAGAGCTTATAGCTAAAATAAATGTAAGAATCCTAAAAATCTGTTTTTAAATAGGAAATTAGAAAAATACACTATTTAATGAGGAGCTGTTGGTTCAATTTAGAGCTTTTTACACTGAGAGAAAAGTTTTAGTTGTGTGTTTATATTAATTTAATTAATATTTTTTTGATATTTTTTTGTATCACGCTTAACGATGTAGAAAGTCGGAATACGCTCAATAAACTCTGATCCGCATCGAAATTTAAGCAGCTGTTTGTATTGCTTATCCTACCATACAAACTGGCGATTAGTAGCTTTATTAACGACCTTTCGCATGCTTTGACCAATTGAACTTTAATGCAATGCTGCCCCACCGACCTGGCGGCAAGTGGTGAGTGTGTTTGCCTGCTTGCTTGCTTGCCTTTGCGCCTCATTAATTGAACTTGGGTCTCATACCGTCCTCAATTGATCCCCTCTCTGCCCTTATGCTTGATTGGTAAGGCAAAGCTGGCGCGTCTAATGGCCGCACTTAATTAGCTTTCAAAATAAAATGACCTGGAAATATATTTTAATGGCTTCGATTTCAGCTGCGTTTATTGTACAGGATTGAACAAACGATTATGGTTTTTCTTCTGGACTTAGCTTAAGATTTATACACGCATAAACGTGTCTATTTTTATCATTTTAATTGAGCTGCCGTATGATTAATGTTCTGCATTCGTGGTCACATTGAAAAAATGCAGTAAACGCTTAATTTCACAACGCTATTAGGAACTTTAATAGACTTGTTGTGGCATAAGCACTTGAAACTTTTAAATGCCGTCACATCTGAGAGCAATGCCACTGACTCATCCAATGCAGCAGCAATAAGTGCTATAAAATTACAAGTACGAGTATTTTCATAAAATGAAATTTTCATGAACTACTTCTTCCACTACTATCTTTATATTTTCCTCCCACTCTGTCACTCTTGGTCTATCTTCTCTCTCCCACTTGAAGGGAAATAGTATTTGCAACTTGCTTTGTCATTTTGCAGCGAGTACGGCCTCAGATTGTGCTAGGGTGGTGAGGTGGCTTGACTGCATCCGTAGCGGTTTGTATAAAGGAAGCGCCGCCAAAAAATAAACAGCCAAAAAAGATGCGAAATGTAACGGAAGTGCACGAAATTTTTGCACATTTTTGAAAGCGTCTACTTACTCAGTTGTTGTTGCAACTATTGTTGTTACATTTGTTGCTGCAGCAGTTGTTGTTGTCGTTGATGTTGCTGCTGTTTTTGGTATGTCTGCGAGGGCGGTTAGTGGGCAAGGCCCGCCTGGGCGCCAGGCGCAACTTTATGACATTTTAATGATGTCGACATTTATGACAGTTGGCTTGAAGATCTCGCAATGCTTTGACAGTTGCCCTTTTGGTAACTGAGCGCACCAAAATGCACTCGTTAAACGCTGTGGCAGCCACCACAAATTGAAAGCCAAAAATAAATCGAGTTCTTTTATTTCTCATTTTCGTTTTTACCCGCTTTTTGTGTGTCTGACAATTGCAGCAATCAAAAGTTTAATAACTAAATTTGACGCGAAAATAAAAAAAGGCAAAAATGTAAGCACAGCTTAGAGATATACAAAATGTTCTTTAATCAATATTGTACATATATGCAATAGTATTTGGTAGTTAACTTTATGATTAAAACTGGCTTTGAAATTTTGATTGATTGTTTTTCTGGTTGCTTTGAATGCACTTAAATAGTTGGAAAATTTATTAAAGAACTACAACTTATTGTTGGTGTGTGTTTTTAGCTAATTCTGGAAAAATTAATATTAATGTAAGCTCTATTTTATCGTTTAAGTAGTAAAGTGTTAACTAAATTTTATTCAATGTTGTAAATTATTAATTAACAAATAGCAAAAATAAAATAACTTCAATACAATTGTATAATGAAAACCACAAATTTGGAAGACTAGCAGGTTTTAAGAATATTTATCATTTGAAAATTTTAAATATTTTTGTTACACCGGTAAAGAGTTTTTCGGTCTTGAGCAATGTCCGTCATGGTGTCTAGCCGACTGTCTGTCTGTCCGTCTGTATGAACGAACATTTTGCGACCCACCTAAAGCTAGAGACTTACAACTTCGTAAATATCTTTGTTTATGGGTGGGGCGGATAAAATTTTAAGATTGGGTTGCTACACCTACTGGGGCTGAGAAATCGATAAAATCTATAGCTGAAAATTATGTAAATTTATCCACATTTTTCCCAAATCCTAATAGCAAGAGCTACAAAATTTGGTAAAAGCATAAATACTATCTACAAGCCACCCCCTGCCGACCCACGCCCACCCATACCACCCACAGCCACCCGTCATCTTATAACTGGAATGCGTATAGCCTTGCAGTTTTCAAGATAGCTGGAAATTTCCCCCCAAATATCTTGTACACCCCACCGCCCCTCAAAACACGGGAATGCATATATTCTTTACAGTTTTTAAGTGTCACAAAATTGATTGAAAGATAGCTGGAAACTTTCTTTTAAAATCTGCTTCAAAAATTTGGATGCCACGCTCAACCCATGGCGTGCGCCTTTTAAGTCGGAAATCCCTATACCTTGTACAGTTTTTAAGCTGGAGCTACCAAATTTGGTGGCAATTAGACTGGCGAGCTGCATTAAACCCCTGTGCCTACTAGAGAGCTGCATCAGATCATTCACAACTGTAATTTAATAGAATGCATTCGAGTTGAATTGCGTTGAATGAGTGGCAGACACTATATGGTATGAGTGAGTTGAATAGAAGCATTCTTCGATACTATTATTCATCAAAATTCATGATTTTGAACATGAATGTTATGAGTAGAAAACGCTAACATACCAAGGCGTAGACTGAGATGATTCATTTGTAATGACTCCCTTCATTTCTAGTGCCTACCCGATTTTATGCAGGTATCGAGCATACCGCAGTCGGTTGCTAAAATAACAATATAAACTAGTCTTTCAGTGAAAGCCATAAGTTTTATGTTCAAGCCAAAAACCTGTGGCTACGTATAAAAAAAAAAATCTAAAATTTACAAAATGCCAAAGGGAGAAAAACGCGCACATTTTTAGATAACTATTTTTCAAAAATATGAAAGACGAAAATTTCCTGTATGTAAATGGTTACAGCAACTTATATTCTCGACCAAAACAGAAACAGCAAATACGTGTAAGCAACGCAAATGATTCTCACTGCGTTTTGTACTGCCTGGCCACATTAAAATACCCATTGCTAGAGTATACAAAGTGTTTCTTGATATATAACTCGAACGAGCTGTTGAAATTAATTTAGCCCAGTTTGTAAATCACACACACTCACACGCCGCCACTCACAACAGCGCTGATTTGTTGGCTTCGTTGTGGTTGCATACCTGTTTCTGCAAAGGGTCAGACTCGGGAGCCAGAAATGTGCTTCAGAGGGCACATTGAGATGGATTTGCTGGCAAATATTGTGACATAAATCAATCACTCAGCCAGCAAACAGCATGCAAAAAATGACATTTATTAAAACTCGTATAAATTGTGTGGGTGAGAGTGTATGTGTGTATGAACTGCTTAGTGTATTGTGATTTCCTTCTTCTGCATGTATTGTATGTACGTAGAAGAAGCAGTTATGTGACAAAGTAAATACGCTGCGTTTTAATTAAATACTGTGACATGCTGACAGCTTGAGTTAATGCAAAATATTTTGCTTTAATTCAAATTAATAGCTGTTCAATGCACGAGATGTAAACAACTTAAAGCTTCACGAATGGCAATAGTAAGTTTCAAGGTTGAACTAGGGGGCAATGTTCGTATTTTTGATAAATGCGCCAAATGACAAATGTTTGTTGTCCTGCGCTCTGCGTTGTACCTTTTATTAAGTTTTGTCACGGAAATTGGAGAACATGCAGCCACACACCAGACGACAAAGTTTCGCTGACTTTTTGCATTTGCATTTTTATTATTGCCTTTTTTTTACCTATTTTTTTTTAGCAACGTTGAATTATATACCGCACACAGAGCAATAATTATTGCAGTGCCCAATAGTAAGTTGTACAAGTTATTTTTATTTTGCTGTAAAATACAACTTAATTGTACAACTTGCCACATAAATAAAACAGCTAACAATGTGGTGTGATAAAGGTAAGCAACAAACAAAGCACAAAAACAAAACAACACAAAAAAGGTCATCAAAAGGCAACTTTGCTCTTGGCTGACATAAAAGTTGTCGCCTCTTTAGTTAATGCTTTTACCTGGAAGGGTAACGCGCTTTTAAGTGCTCGATTATTATTCTAAATACCTTTCAAACAATAACATCTTAAAATCTGAGCTGTTAAATAATCAAGAGGCTAATTAAGTTGTCAAATTTGATGGTAAAATGCAATTTTAAAAAACAATAATGAAATAATATAAAATTAGTATTTAAAAATGTATTTTACGTTCGTATTATATTTAAAATAAAAGGATATAAAATCCTTGCCAAATTTATCTTCAAAAACAATTGCGTGTTGAACTTATTAGAAATTATATTCTCATGCATATTTTTTAAGCTTAGTTAGGGTAAAGGAGAGTAACCTTTGAATTTGTTAGACTTTTCAGTTCGGTTGAATGTGAAAGCAAAGTTTGAAGTCGGAGTTCGTTATTTGGTAGAAAGGAAAAGCAGAGCCATCGTCGATTAGATAGTAAGATTTGCATGTGCTGCAAGCCAAACAATAATGAGATCCCCACACACACACATATAAACGAACATACGTTATTTCGCAGGTTGAGCATCAAGCTGCCGCTTCGCGTTGGCATACTGACAGCTTTGGTTATGAGTAACTGCTCTATAAGAAATAATGTTTGGTGAACGGATTTGATAAAGAGTGGTTGAAAGATCTAAATATTGTTTGCGATTCCCAAAGACGTTAGACTAAAAACAAAGCTGATTGCTTATAAATTATATATAACTAAGCAAATCAATGCTAATATCTTCCTATTTATTCCATATTTTGGTAAACAACAACGATTATTTATCTAAAAGATCGATCTAGATACTTGGAAGGTTTTTTGGACTTAAAGGCAACAATGACTGCATTTTTGGTAGATGGGGACTTGATTCTAGAGTATCTGCTAGTTGAACTTTCTTTAGAAGAGCAATCTTGAAGTTTGTCAAAGTAAATGCATATAGAGTAGTTATATTTAACTTTTGCTCCAAATAAGAAAACTTTGGGTGAATCCTAACATTTACAATGAAAGACACTTTTTTACTTAAATAAAAATTCACTCTATGTTATCGCTGCTTGTCTTACGTTTTACTTGACGGTTTGTCATGTACGAAAATTTCAATTCAAGTTAGACAGTAAATGTATGTAGCGCAAATGCTTGAAATTTTGACATGTCGCAACCGTCAAACGTTGCCAGTCAGGCCTTCACCTGAGGCGTCAAACGTGGCGTATGGGCAATATTTGCATAAGCAAACATTTAAGAGTTTTCGCTGCTCTCTTGCCTTGGACGTGGGCTTATGGCAGCTTTTATGTGTTTGCGAAGTTTGAGTCAAAGTTTATTTAAGCTGAGGCCACATAAAGTTAAATTAAGGTTTTTGGCTAAGAGAAACAGGAAGACGGACAGAAATAAATGAAATGGGGTTTTCAGGCATTTGGTTGTATCCATTCTTTTTTGTTTCTTTCAAATTTTTCAATTACACTTAAAGTTTAAGTGTTTGGCAAATGCCGTTGTTGTTGATATTTTGGTGCAACTCTTCATAATTTTAGTAAGCAACAATTTTATCTGCTTGTGGGAATTTTGCCACATGCTGCAAATATTTTATCATGTGCTTCTCAACTTTTTATTTAGCTCACAGTGTTTGTGGCCCGTATTCAAAGCATAGGCTTTGTTTTCACGTCATTCGAAACATGTCTGGCGTTTAAATGGAATATTAAAACACTGTATGTGTGACCCGCTTTTTTTTTTTTCTCCTGTTGCAAAGTTTTGCATTTGTTGCGATATTTTGGGGGCGGTGAATTCAGTTCATCTGCGGCTTAATTTAGTTGAGCAGACGAGTTCAGGCGAGTTCTTCGTGTTGCCGACTGTCTGGCCGAGTAATTTATCAGCAGACGTGCTAGTTGAGAATTTTTTGCAACACAACCAAACTACTTTTTAAGCTCTGTAGCATTTGGCCAAGTTCGAAGCCACTTAACTTGTCTGCCGTACCGTGGCCATAAGCCATTAGGTGCAAATCAATTTCAACTCACTCATTCCCACAAATCTTTTGAGGTTTTTGCGTAAACTTATGCCCTCTCCCAGGCACAACATCATCAAATTTGTCAGCTGCGGCTTTGCGCACAAATCTCGCACACAAATCACAAATTGAGCACTTGATTAAACGCTAAGCATTGGATTTAAATGGCTCCAGCTCATTATATATGACTGTGGCTGGCATTAATTATCTACGTGCCACTTTTCATTGATAGATTGATTGATTGATAGGTTGAGGCATCCGGCAACGAAAGTTCCGATTCCACAATACAACAAGCACAAAAATGAAAATGTCCAAAAACTGTCGCAATGCCTGTGGAAAAAGAATTGGAAAAGCGTTTATTTATAGAAGATTAATATATTAGTATTGCCCCGAACTACACAAACATTTAGATTGTCAAATCCATGCTCAGGTGCACCCAGTTACAGCTACTGGTGCTGTGGACCTGGCCGCCGCCGGTTGTGTTGACAACGCTGCCCAAAACGAGTTCAAAAAGCGTAATAATAAACCAAAATAAATTTTTTCTGCACCATAAAATGCAATAAACGAGCAATTCACATTTCTGCATAACAGCCCAGGGCAGGACTTGTCTCCTCAAACTGGGCAAAACATATGAATGTCAACTGTCACCAGTTATAAAATAAAATAAATGATAAAAATAGTACAAATATAAATATGAAACGCATATAAAAAAATATTATTGCATTGCCTGGGGAAAGTATTTCATAATTTAGAATACCAAAAGGATATCACAATGTTAAAATCCAATATGAAAAGTTTTTAACAAAAACTGTTTGGTTTTATGTTTTTACAATAAATATTTTAGATAAAACCGCTTAAGCACCCTGTGATAACTAAAAAAATTGTTGCTTTCAATTTTTGAAGTCAAAAAGAAATTACCTTTTATTATCTAATTAAAATTATTAACTGGTTTACATAACTAAATAGTTTAAATATTAAATTATTATAAATATTCATTGTTTTAAAGTCAAATAAGGAAGTATCCATAACAAGTGGAAACGTTTCAGTCGGACGCAACCGACTGCGGTATACTCGATGACTGTTTAAAAACGGGTAACATGAGGCCTGGTGGCCACCAACTTTGGCGACCTTGGCTCAAAAGCAATGAAGGATAGACACACTTCCAGTCTTTAAGAGATGGTGGAGCGTGGGGCATAGTTTGGGGCGGTATAGGTGGATGTGGCATCCAAAGATTCGGGGATCTTTGGGGATCGTTACCAGCTACCTTCCTACCAAATTTGAAGACTCTAGCTTTAAAACTAAGAACGATAAACGCATTCCTGTTTTTTAGGAGGGGGTGGGGCAGCTACGGCGGTATGGATTTGCGTGGCTCCAACATTTTTGATTCAGTTTTTTTTTGGGAATGCCAATAGCTTTCCAAATTTGGAAACTATTACTGGAAGGGTGTGGAAATTATAAGGACTTATCGATTTTCAGCTAACAAGCTTATAGATTTACTATCTACTATCTTCACGGGCATTGCACCAGCCCAATATACTCTTTGCCTTTGGGTTCAAGTGTAAAAATAATCAAGCTTAGATACTAAAGAAATATTAAAAATATCCGAATATCTTATGCTCTTAGGCTATGTTTATTTATATACCCTGAACCCATAAAATGGGTAAATAAGGGTATAATGGTTTTGTGCAAAAGTATGTAACAGGCAGAAGGAAGCATCTCCGACCCCATAAAGTATATACAGTCGTGTCTGGATATAGTGATCTAATTTTTGCAAGGCCTGTTCAATATTCCGAGGTTGTTAACTATTTCGAGACTCACATATTTTGCTCAAAATACACATTTGTGTATGGAAATGCTAGACTTAAAATCAATTTAATAAATTTGTGAACAAATTAAAGTAAGTATGTATCTTTATTGCAAAAAATCGCGAATTAATGTTTGCTTTTTGCGTCCAGAAATTAATTTTTGGACAGCTTTTTCACGTAGACTGCGCAATTTTAGAATTTTTGGGTGTTCACTATTTCGAGGTGTTCACTATTTAGGGTGTTCACTATATCCAGACACGACGGTTTATTCTTGATCAGCATCAATAGCCGAGTCGATTAAGCCATGTTCGTCTGTCCGTCCGTCTGTCTGTCTGTCCGTCTGTATGAACGCGTGGATCTCAGAGACTACAAGAGCTAGAGACTTCAGATTTGGAATATAAGTTCTCCTATACCATGAGCAGAACAAGTTTGCTTCAAATTATCGATAACTATTCTGGTTTCCGATACACACATGGAATCGATAACAAAAAATATCGAATTTGGAATATATAAAAAGGGGGTTGAAATAATGGGTAACGATAAAAATTTTCTGAAAATTTCGTCCAAATCTGTTAAGAAACACCGGAGATATCGAATTTAATCGACTGAAGTTAAGTCAGTATACCAAAGTCTTATATAAATTTAATATATATATTGCAACTGGGTTCAGTGTATCTTCTAGTCGGGCTCTCCCGACTAAAGCCTTCTTACTTGTTTATATTAAATGACTTGCTTTTGCAAGACTTAAAATATTGGAATTTATAATATGCCTTAGACTGCAGATTATTATAAGTAAAACGAGCATTTGGCATAAAGAAAATATTAAATGTTAGAAGTGACATGCTTTAAATATTTATTTTAACACAAGTTAGGGTTTAGGACAAACCTAATGCCATTTACACTTATAATTTTATTCAGTGCTAATGCTTTCTTGCATATGCAGAAAGCATACTAATTTATTATAATTTGAATGTTAAAATAAATCTCAAGAATTTAAACAATTTGGCTTTTTGCAAAAAAAAAAAAAATACTGTAAATCAATATCAATTAACTACAGTCGTTGGGGAAAATCGACATCAGAAAAGTCGTTAGGTATACACAGAACCTATTCGTAACAACAAAAAAAGGAGAGAAAAACACACACACATACAAAGCTTGCGTCTTAAGCCTGTTGTCCTGTTGACAGGCAATTTGGCTGTGAACAAACAGCAAACAAATTGACAAACAATTTCAAGTGTTCAAATGCTAAACACAAAATACTTAACTTGACCAATAAAAAGTAAATGGCGTACACTCATACGCAAGTACACACACATACACTCACGAAACACCACAAGCTGTCCGCAAGTTAAACTCACACGCACACACACACATACTCATACATAACCAAAGACACATTTACAGAGCGCCGTAGTCTGAATGAATGGCAATGGCTTTTGCTGAAAGCGGGTCGACAAAAGAATAAAAGGACGAAATCAGTCGGAAGCCAGCAGTCAGCATCAGCAGTGGGCAGCCAGTCAAGCTTTTTGCATAGCACTTAAAATAGAAAAACACACGAAAAAAAAACCCAATAAGGAAATAGTAGAAGCGAAAGAAAACAACAAAAAAAAAACAGCACACAGACACACACAACCCGAATAGGTAAACAGGATGTGGAAATTTGCTGCAGTGAAAGATCCTGAGTGATATTTCGACATGAGGCTCATGTCTAGGCGCTGGTAATTGACATTGTTGGGCGACAGGCCAGAACACGAAAGGGCAAAAAGTGGAAGAGGAAACAAGAGGACAGGCCAATGCTGTTTAACTGTAATAGTGTACCGTTGGTTGAGAGAACATGCGACTATTCGACGTTCTCGTTCTCGTGCTCGTCATCAGCAATGCAGCTTTTAAATCCTGGGCCCAGAATGTCCTAATAATGTTCATGTCAATGCAGCACAGCTTTGCACAAAAACCTGTCCAAGATGTGACAATGACATTTGCAGCCGAAAGTGTTTGTCTCCTCGCTCCACCCACTTATTCGCTCTTCCACCTTAAAGCACTTATCTCATTGAAAACGAGTATTTGCCAGTTCACAAATAGACCCCTACTCAGACAGACGGCTTACCTGATTGCCTGAAGAATTATCACGGTATCGTTCTTCACACCTGTAGTATGCGTAATTTGCCAGTCATTTATTGCCTGCCCGTCGCATCAACTGCAGCCTGTTATCTGTTAACTAAAGTTAAACAACTGTGGCAACAACAACTAATTAACTTTGACAATAAAACCTGAAGCGACAACGACGTAAAACGTGCAAAAGTTTTACAGCTCACTTCAGTGTCAGATTTGAAATGCATTTCTCGTTAAATTTACAAACAACTGTCAAGGCCGAATGTCCTTTGAGTTGAAGACTTGCAACTGGACTTAACATTGCTCACAAACAGACTAAGTACAGCTGTCAGTGCTAAATTGCCACAGCTGCAAATGCGCTTTTGTACTATACACTCACTCAGATGATGCTAATGACGCTGAATGTTGCCAGCTGCTGTCGCCTCGAGGTGTGCCACAGTAATTAACGGTTTGATGTCGGCCAGCAACAAAAGACAATTGCAATCAACATGTCATTACCAATGCACCGACACAAACACACATCAAACTGAAAAGAATCTCAAATAAACATTTGAATTTTTTAGTGTCACCTTAAGTTTATCTGTTTATGTCAAGAAAGTTCTTATCATAGAAATCAATGCCTATTGTTAAACTGCATTGGATGAGTGCGTTACAATTAAATACAAAGTACAAGTTTACTGGACTCAAGTGCTGACACATAACATTATTTGTAACTAGCTTGTAACGCTGCATAAAAACCATTAGGAATGCTCTAGTAAATTGAGCGAGACTTGAAGAAACCCTTAACCATATTATTCCAGATGTCAAGAATATTCAAAGGCTCACAGTTTTGAATCTACAGAAAATTTGATATTTTACAGTTTATCAATGTCCAAAGAATCTTTGGCTAGAGATATATCCTAAAAATTTATAAACTTATTACTTCTTATTTTTGGTCCAACTATGGCTCAAAAGATTTTTCATTCCGAATCTGGAATCTAAATAAATCGATGCAAGTTTAAAGATGGATAAACAAACATTTTTATTACTATTTTTTATTTTTTTATCAATACTTTTTATTTTAACTTATATTTTTCTAAACTTTAGAATAGTATAAAGCAACAAGATCAAATACTTTTAGTTCCTTCATTTAAAAAACGTCATAAAATTATTGCTATATAATTTGCTAAGCAAACATTAAGATATTTATCTAACGTTTGGAAAAATAGTCACCCATTACAGACCAAAATTCAAATTTGTATATCTTTCAATTTAGCAGTTCGTTAATTCAAAAATTTCTGCTATTTCTTTATCGTCTTTAGCTTTAGTTTTATTTATATTTTGATAACAAAGGTGAAAATTTGAGAGTCAAACCTTATTACCCATTTTATGGGTTAAAAAAAAAAAAAAATAACAAAAATCTAGTGACATCTCCCAAATATCTGCAATTCAAGCAAAATCAGCAAAGTTTTAACATATTTTTATACATGAATTTAATAAGAACATTCCCATTTCAACATCAACGTATGTTTTAAATTTAAATACATAGTATAACGAGAATTACTAAGTTTAAACTTACCGAATACGAAATATGATAGCCAGACACGCGGCTCGAACTTAGAACTTCAGTTCACTCAGCGGATGCCTTAGCTATTGCCCTTTTGCTGAACATATTTCGTATGCAGTTAGTTTCAATGTGAAACAAACATGCTTTGCATCCGTCCCTAAGCTATTTTTAATAAAAATGTATTAGGAATGATTTTGATTTTCAAAATGAATAAGCCTTACATTAATATTTAAAAATTGCAGATCAAAAACTAAAAGTTTTTTTCATATAATTTTTTGTCGTTGCATACCCTCTACTTTTTCTTTTTGCTTACGTTGTGTGTGAGTGTAAATTGTGTGAGTTAGAGCTGATGATTCTCGTTTTGAAAACGATGCGTGCTCTGACAGCGCTATTTATTACCTCGTTTTTGTACGCACACTGTGTTTTCTTGTTGTTTTTCTTTTCCATTGGTCTGTCTAATATTTTTATTTGGTTTATTTTGCGTAAAATAAGTGCCACGCCTTGATGTACGATGTAGCCTAGGTGGACAAGGAGCTGGAGTCAGAGTTCTAACTGCGGTTGGGGCTGCTGTTTGAGCTAGGCAATATCTGCATTTTAGACTCTCTGTTGCTGACTGCTGTAGCTATTGCTGTTGCTGTTTCTGGCTTCTTTTTGCTCTTTCGTCAGCTTCCGCTCGTCGGCGGCGGCATCCGCCATCATCATTGCTTCCATTTTGTGCGCACTGACCCGCTTTTTGCGCTTTTCCCATTACATTTGGTTTGCTATTTCGCTTTTATATTGTTTGTCTTCGCTTTTCGTTTTATTTTATTCGCCCTCTTGCTTACTTATTTATAGTATAACTGTTTCATTGTTGGCTGCCGGGCATGAACTATCTCTGTTTATATACACATACATATACTATGTGTCGTTGAATTTGTGTGTGTGTGTGTTTCTCAGTGTGTGGCCAGTGTTTGCACAGGGTGCACGAAATCAGTTGTGCCATGTAGTTTTCATGTTAAACGCGCTCAAAATTAATGGTCACACATAGACACACTACACACACACTAGTATAGTTAAACATTTGGACTCCCAGTTGCGAGTTTAGAAATAGAAACGAACGTTATCGTTACAAATGTGCTTTCCGCTGCCTGTCAGCGTGGCTACAATTCGCGGCCGAGTCCCAACTGCAGTCGCCGCTGGTTTTTCGCTGTGTTCCTCGTTGAATTTGATGTTGTCCCGTTGAAAGCTGCACGCGGGGCATGGTCCATTCCTCACAGTCTCTCTCTCACTCTCTCTCTTACTCGTATGCAAGCACCCTTTTGCTATCTGTCTCTCTCTATCTGTGTCTGTTCACATGCATTTAATATTTGCCTGCAGCTAAATCAAATTGTTTTTCTGCATCATTTTTTAGTTGTTTTTTTCCAAGCTCACAATTTGTTCGCTTATTTTTCTTCCTTTTTTTCGCGTTGTTGTTTCTGTTTTTGGTTCTCTGTTGGTCGCATAAAAAATTGAAGATAAACGTCGGTAAATGTAATTTTTAAAAGCCCTAATATCCTGCGTCCATTTGCGCTGTACTTGCTATTTGTTCTTCTGGGCCTTAGAATTTTGATTGCATGTGGTTAAAAATTGTGGCTCGAATTATCTCTTTTTGCCTATCAAAGCAATAAATTTATACCACGATTATAGTGAACATTTTGGGGAATTATAATTATTTATGGTATGTATTATATATGCCATCTTTTACAGACTGCTGTTAAGCTAATTTACAAAATAGCATTGCGCTTGTTTTTGATATCAACTATTTATTGATTTAAATGCATCGATTGGAAAGTCAAAAGTCATCATTTGTATTTTTTCATCATCATCATCCAAGAAGCTAATGATGAGTGTATGTAATTTTTCGTAAAAAAAAGTTCTCTCCACCGTAGTATTTTCTCAGTATATGCGCGCACTAAACTTATAAGAAAAAGCAAAAACGTTACAGTCGGGCACCACCGACTGTGAAATACTCTGATACTATTATTCAAGCCTCTAGTTAATAGATTGTATGCAAAGGGGGCTATAGGGCGGAAGGTAAGGGCGTGGCCTTCCACCATTTTTCAATTCAAATCTTTACCAACTACCTGCCCATCAAGTATCGCAACTTTAGCTCAAAAGCTGTGAAAGATATAGGCATTTACTGTTTTAAATGTAGGTAGTAAATGGCGGCAGGCAAAGACGTAGCATCCAAATTTTTGATTCAGATTTTTGAAGTTAGTAATTAGCTATATTTCCAACAAATTTGGTGTCTGTAGCTCTTAAGGCGTTGTAAATATGTGTGGCTCATCGAGTTGTACCTCAAACTGTATCGATTTGTTATCGATTTCTCATTCTGACGCAAACATGAACCAAGATGTTTGCAACGTTTCAAGTCTCTAGCTTTAAGGGTCTCGAAAAAACGTGCATTAATACAGACGGTCGGACAGCATGACGAGTATTGCACAAGACAAATATACTCTGCACTTTCGATATAAGAGTATAAGTTTTGGCAATGGCAGCCAGCGACCGTACTACCAGCGTCCAACATGGCATTAATATTTAAAAGTCAGCTTTGAAACTTGTTTGACAGGCTGTCAAGACATTATTACCAGCAAAGGGTAGCAATGTTACCCAACAACGACACATCAGTTTGTTTTTACTATGTATGACAGACTGACAGTTCTTGAGTATTTGGATTTAAAAATAACAACAACATTTAAAAGTATAACGAATAACATACGAACTATACAAGTTGAATAGCGAAAAGCAGCGGCCAATGCAATTTCAGGCTAATAACAAATAATGCGATACAAATTGTTTATCATATATTGATAACATATTGTACTTCAATTACTTCTTTATTTTATATTTTATTAAAGTTAACATTCACGTCATACATATATTTTACGTCAATGTTAAGTATACGTAACCGTCAATTACTCCACAAAATTTAGCCATTGTCAAAACATGACAGATTCTAAATAAAGAATATTTCACAAAAAATAAAAATTAAAGTTAACATTTCAATTTTATACAATTTATTAAGAAAACCCTTGCATTAATAGTAGCCCGCTTTTCGTTTAAAATATTTATACTTATTTCATATATGTACATACTTACCCATTGCATATACCATCCTGCCCTATTTTCGACAGTGCAGAAACTTCGTGTTAAGTCGATGTAAATACTTTAAAGCGCTTAAAATCAAATAATAAATAATCAATATGATTACGTTCCGGCTAGTTTCGAGTACAACAAGCCAACCGCTATACGATATCTAAATGTCAAAAAATGCACAAATGCCTCAGTCGCATGCCCCATTAAAGACTTTTAACGTGTGCCCCGACGTTTGCTTGACAATGGCCACCCAAGACCGTCAGCTGCCAAATAAATACGACAATGGCAAGAAAAAAAGAAAAAAAAAAACTCCCGTCATATTTTGATATTTTTGCATAAACACGAGCAGCAATTTTAAATTAATTTTATTTTTGTATGTGCTACTTCGTATATAGTATGTATGTGTATGTCTGTATGTGTAGCTGTTTGTTTGGCATGCCGCAAAGTTTGGCTGTCACCCTAAAGTTAGGCTTCGTGTCGGGAGGGGCTCCCTTTAAAAAAGATCCGCAATCTAGACATGCTAAGGGTTTTATACACAATGTTTGATGCGTCTTCTGATTTTTTTCCCCTTCATTTTTTGCGTTCTTTATGCAGATGGATTTGCTTTAGCACACACTTGCTAAATCACAATCTTTGCTGGCAACATATGAAAATTGCGTTTTGCGTAATAAAAAGTCGAGTTTATCCGCACAACGTTCGCTCAGAAAAACTGATTTACTTTGCAATTTTATGACTTTATTAAGAATTATGTGCTGTTTTGTATATATTTACAATACACAAAACATACACAAGCACTTACACACAGTCTCTGTGTATCAGGAAGTTAGTGCCGCAGCAGCAGGAAACTCTCACAAAATGCAAGCCAAGTTGAGTGTGTGCATACATTACCCAAAGTCCTGGCTGTATCCTGATGTGTGTGCTGTACTGTTGTTGTCGACTCACTTGACCTCTAGCAAATGACATGAAAATCCTTTGATAGAGCTGCACGCATTCATTCATATCATGGCCACAAGTTATGAGTGCATATTTTTATGCAACAAAATCGTACAAGGATTTCGGGACGCACAGGATACCCCAATACACCGCCCCCACACTCCGTACGTTTCCTCAATTCTCGATTCCTGCTTGCATGTCTATTTGCTCTATAGATTTAAATGTATGATGCTTTTGCTTGCACTTCCAAGCACAAAATATGCTACAAATAACTAAGAGTGCTCATTGTGAATGTCTAACCAACAGCAAGTGTGTGGGAATTGAGGGGGGAGAGGTAGTGAGCCAACGATAGGGTGTGCTGACAAATGATAATGTTGTGCGATATGTTTGGCATGTAAGTTGCCGGATAATGGTACGGATTTTTGATATTTTTATGGCCACTCATTGCGTATATCAACATTAGAAAACTTTGACGCTGAGTGCAGATGTTTCCCAATGCCAATTGACTTAATTCGAAGATTTTCGTTCACATGGGAAGAGGAATAGTAACGGGACCAGCAGCAGCAGTTGCTGCAGACAAATCCTTTGACTTTTCACCTTAGCACTTACACCTGCGTTTGTCAGCAGCTTAATAGACTATAATATCTGATGACCCCTTAAGCGCTCTGTATTGTGCTATTTAATTAGTTTTATATACCCATTTAAGGTAAGTTTCATTGGGTAGCTTTATTGAGAGAGATATATAGAAAACAATTACAACGAGACGAGTGGATATTGTCAAAAACATATGTATGTCCTATATGTGAACAATGTTTATTTTTATTCTATTTTTGTATGCAGTGAATAGAGGAGGAATAGGAATAAACTTTTAAATGAATTATGTGCACTAAGTTCCTAAAAATATTAATTTAATAGGGACAACGTGATTCTTGTAACACATATGGTGTAATGTCACTTCAAGCACAACTATATTTAAACTAATCTTTCTGTTGTAGAATTTTGAGCTCCAAATGGTTATTTTAAGTTTTAAAATAGAGCTTTATTTTTTATTTTAAAGAAATCGTTTATTGATTATCTTACTGTTTTAACGTAAGACTTTACAAGTTTAATTTGATTGTTATTTAGAAAATCTTGTTGACCTGTGCTATGAATTGCGCTTATTACAACGTTCGCTTAGCACATCAATAGATGTATATCATTGTATAGAAAGTGACAACGAAAACAAGTGGAAACGTTGCAGTCGGACGCAACCGACTGCGGCATACTCGATACCAGTATTAAAACCGGTTAAAGGGGGTACGGATGCGGCAGGGGTGTACGCTGCCTAAAAGATTTTCCGATGCAGATGGGGATGCCACAGGCTATCTTCCTTACAAATTTGGTGACTCTAGCTCAAAGTTTGTAAAAGGTGGGGAAAGGGGGCTGGGGGCGGTATGGGTAGTTGTGGCATCCAAATTTTTGATGCAGATCTTTGTGAAATGTCAATTGCTATCTTCATACCAAATTTGGTGAATCTCGCTCAAAGTTTGTAAAAAGTGGGGAAAGGGGGGCTGGGGGCAGTATGGGTGGGCGTGGCATCCAAATTTGTGATGCAGATCTTTGTGGAATGTCAATTTATATATTCATACCAAATTTGGTGACTCTAGCTCAAAGTTTGTAAACGTGTATATTGTGGGGAAAGGGGGGCTGGGGGTGGTATAGGTGGGCGTGGCATCCAAATTTTTGATGCAGATCTTTGTGGAATGTCAATTGCTATTTTCATACCAAATTTGGTGACTCTAGCTTCGAAATTTGTAAAAAGTGGGGAAAGGGGGGGCTGGGGGCGGTATGGGTGGTAGTGTCATCCAAATTTTTGATGCAGATCTTTGTGGAATGTCAATTGCTATCTTCATACCAAATTTGGTGACTCTAGCTCGAAAATTGAAAAAGTGGGGAAAGGGGGGCGAAATGGGTGGGCGTGGCTCCAAAACTTTGATGCAGATTTTTGGGGGTCGTTGCCAGCTATCTTCCTACCAAATTTGGTGGCTCTAGCTCCACAACTCTGGAAGATACACGCATTCCCGTTTTTGACGAAGCGTTGGGGTGGATGGGGGCGGCTAGGGCAGTATTGGTGGGCGTGGCATCCAAACTTTTGATGCAGTTTTTGGGGGGTCATCATCACCTATCTTGGCACCAAATTTGGTGGCTCTAGCTCAAAAACTTTGGGAGATATAGCCATTTCTGATTTCAAAATGCGGGGGGGCTGGGGGCGGAATGGGTGGGCGTGGCTCCAAAATTTTGATGCAGATTTTTGGGGGTCGTTACCAGCTATTTTCCTACCAAATTTGGTGGCTCTAGCTCCACAACTCTGGAAGAGACACGCATTCCCGTTTTTGACGAAGCGTTGGGGTGGATGGGGGCGGCTAGAGCAGTATCGGTGGGCGTGGCATCCAAACTTTTGATGCAGTTTTTGGGGGGTCATCATCACCTATCTTGGCACCAAATTTGGAGGCTATAGCTCAAAAACTGTGGGAGATATAGGCTTTTTTGACTTTAAAATGCGGGGGGGCTGGGGGCGGAATGGGGGGCGTGGCTCCAAAATTTTTGATGCAGTTTTTTGGGGGTTGCTAGTAGCTATCTTCTTACCAAAGTTGGTAGTTCTAGCTGTAAGGATGTGCGAAATATGTGGATTTATCGGTTTTGAGTTATCGAATTTATCGATTTGCCAGCCCCCCAGTTATCGTAGAACCCCCATCTTGACACTTTAATTTACTATCCCATAGATAAAGATAATTGGAAAGTTTCAAGTCTCTAGCTTGAAGGGTGTGGAAAAAAGTTGCGAACATACGGACGGACAGACGGACAGACGGACAGACGGACGGACACCATGACGGACATTGCACAAAACCAATATACTCTTTACCTTCGGTATCGAGTATAACAATTGTGATAAGGGTAAGACATATCTTGATTAGGTTATACAGTTGAAGTTCTATAAAGCGAATATATAATAACAAGTGGAAACGTTGCAGTCGGACGGAACCGACTGCGATACACTCGATACCTGTTTAAAAACGGGTAAAAAGGCCTGATTGCAGGAAGGTACGGAATCCGTACTACGGATGCGGTTGGGGTGTACGCTAGTTTTTTAACACGCTTATTTTAACTATATTTACTATTACTTTGTAGATCGATGTTCTTTAAAAACCGCCCTAAAAGAATGTTTCAAAATTTTGCTTCTCTGAGGGCAACAAACATACAAGTGAAACTTATTTAATCGTACTAAAAAGTATGTTTTCTTTTAGGGAGATCGAGAACGCATGAGCGTTGAAGCTTTTGTGTTTTTACAGCAAAGCAATTTAATTTCGGAAGTTAAATTGCAAAGCTTTTGATTGCTCAACACACACGCAGTAGTCATCGATGTGTGCTTGACATACAGTGCTTTAGTACTAAAGACAGGATAACTTGAAGTATACTTAATTTTTTTTTTTTCATTTTCAAGTGTTTACTCTTAAGACGCTCCAAGTCACATTAATGCGATGGTTTTTGTGCTGTTCATGGGGATAAGAAGTTTTGACCAAGACACTTGGGTAAAGGGCTTATAACTTGATTAAAATTAATCAAAGAGCACTACGGCAATAAGCATAGATACATATATGAAAAGTCAGATTCCTTTATGTGCTTCAATATAATATCATTTCATGTATACAAATAAGTGGGGGCTGAAGGAAAGATATACTTAACTATAGCCTTACAATTTGGAATTGACATGAATGGCAACAACGCCATCATCTTCAGAGTTGCGAATCGAGATATTGGCGCGCCCATCGGACCCAACGTTGATGGTCTTCCCGGTGCAGCCGGAACCGTTCTTCTGGCCAGAGATGACATCGCAATAGTTGCCAGAAGGTAGACCAGTTTGCACCGAGCTGTTCATGTCGTAGTTGTCATTGTTGAAGGCCACAAAGCCACGATTGCCACGACTAAAGGCAATCTGGTTGCTGCCGTTATCCCACCAGTTCTGCAGCTGGGCATCGCCAACAGCATTCCTGAATCCAACCATGTTGTAGATCTGGCGCCAACGATGCTCGCATACCCAGCCACCGCCGCAAGAGCCATCGGCATTGAATGTGGGGGAGGCAATGTTGTTTCCATCATAAGAAGGTGGTCCCTGGTCGGCGTCAGAGAAGGCAAAGGATGACATGACACGAGGTGTGCCGAAGGGATGGGCTAACATAAAGGCGGAGGCCATTTTGTATTTTCGGTCCACCTTGTAGGTGAGCACGTCGGCACCACCAGCACCATGACCACGCTGGTTATCGTGATTGTCCACAAACACCAGAGAGCGATCGGAAGCGGCAAAACCCCAAGCGGTTCCCCAGTTGGACAGGTAGCGCAACTGATCCTTGCCGCGGAACGCTTTGCCAATTGAGTCGGAGTGACGGAATTCGGTAACGGCACCCATGCCAGTGTATTCGGATTTCTTGATGACCTCACCGCCCAGATCGATAACCTCTTGCACGATATAGGGACGAGCACCAGAGTTGAAGCCATGATTGGTATTCAGATTATTAAGACGTCCATAGATGGCAGCCAGATCTCCGGGCCACATGTGCTTGGCGGCATCCACACGAAAACCAGCAACACCCAATTCAATCAAGTGATTGAGGAATTCGACAACCTTGTCTCGCACCCAGGAGTTACCCTGGTTCAGATCACGCAAACCGACCAGCTCGCAGTTTCGTACATTGTTTGGATCATTGTAGTTGGTAATGGCACAGGTGGGATTAAAGTCTAGCGAGGAGAAGGGCACGGCGGGGAAGCTCTTTGAACCGGGATCAGCATTGCTGCCGCCAGTACCTGATCGGCCACTATTAGCAGCCATATGATTGAACACTACATCCACATAGGTGCGCACACCAGCGTTGTTGCAACGCCTGACCATGCTAGCGAACTGCTCCTCGTTGCCGGATCGAGTAACAAGCTTGTAAGAGATGGGCTGATAACGCTCCCACCAGGGTCGACCGCCAATCACAACGTTCTCATTGACAGGTGAAACCTATTTGAAAGAATATGCAAAAATGGCTTTTATAAATGACACTACTATAAATATTTATCAATATAATTTATATGTGCCTTTCTAGTAAGTTAAATGCACCGAGATGCACTTCAATTAAGCACACATATTTCCAAAATTTGTTGGCAAGATTGTTGGATACTTGCTCCAAAACTATGCATTAAGCGGGGAGAGACTATATCTTTCACATTATATAAGCAAGAGTGTCCGAAATGGGTGGCAAGACTTCCTGAAGTTCGTAGGAAACGTAGTAATTTCTTACTTATTTTAAAAGAATAGCTGATCAGATTTAAGAATATTCTGCATCAAAAAATGCAGGACACGCCTACCCTAGCCTACCCGCCTTTAAATAACTGGAAAGCCTATATCTTCCACAGATTTAAAGCAAGAGTACATGGGGTAAACGGGGGTCGCTTAAGCAAACTATCTAGCAAATGTTTTAATGCTAGTATCACATATATATATTATTTTTGTTTTGGACTGTAAATTATTCATTTTTATGCACAGTATTAGATTTACATAACATACGAAATGATAAAGTACTAATTTGTTTGGCTTACCTGCAGACCACCATAGCCATGGGGTCCTAGGAAGTTTTCGCATTCGGCTGCAATATCGTCCCATTTCCACTCGAATAGGTGAACCATGCCGTTGCGCCCATCTTTATAGTTGGTATTGAATTGGGCACTGGCCAAGGCAACAAAGGCAGTAATAACTAGACCCTTGGTAAAAAACATGCTGCTGCTTGATTTGGAACTTAATTCCAAACTGAAACCAGCAAAGACGCTGCTTCACCTTTTATATGCGATAAATGCCGAACGAAATGGAAAAAAACAACAAAAAGAAACTCATCAAATGCTTGCTAGCTGGTGGTCAATGGGCATTGATTGCTTTGTGTTAATGATTTGTGATGCAAATTATTGGCTTATCACAAATGCCAATTTGTGACAAGGGGGTGATAGAACCAAGCAGTGGGGTCTAATTTGGCGTGCGGCTTGAAGATTAGATATGAATGCAATTGGACGTTGACAGTGCTATCAGTTATCGGTAAACAATATTTACTAAATAAGTAATTGAAGATAGCCAAGTACTAAAAATAAGCTTAGCATTTTAAATTATTTATTATCAACCGTAGCACATACTAAATCATCTGATTGGAATCGAAGTTAATATGTGCATCATATGTACCAACGAATAGCAGCTGTAAATTATACGAAGTGCATATTGCGAATGTGGCCCCTATTCATCTTGCATTAAAGGAATCTCTGCCGCTTCCAGAAGCATCGGCTGTGGTCCCGCGCAACGTCCATGTAGCTTACTAGGTCACTTTGCTTGACGATTTATTCAGCATGGGCCTGGTTCAGATAAACAATGTGTTAAACAAAGTAAAAAAAAATTCTTGATTTAGCTTTTATCTCTTTAGAAAATAAATTTTCCAGAAAATTCTGTCCGGCTTTTCTCAATCTCTGCGATATGCACCGTGAGCCAATTTTAATAATTTTAATCTTATCGCAACTTGAAATAGATCGGCATATGCATTGTTTTTATGGCAATTGTAAGAGCTTAAAGGTCTTTTTTTTCCATCTCGTCTTGCGTGGCTCGCTAAACTACTTACTCAATTCTTTAGATCAAACTTTGCGGCAAGTCATGATTCTTTAAAATATTCCAACTTCATTTAACATGTAAAATTTGCAACTTTTGAGCCATGACATAATTGGTCCTATGACCGATTTTAATTACTCAACTAAACCTGATTGTGATGGCATCCCTTCTGTCATCCTTAAAACTTGTGTGGGTGAACTCCTTGATCCGCTGAAAATACTATTTTTAAGCCAGGAAAAATTGGACTCGTGATGCTTATTCATAAAAACTCCTCAAATGTTTTGTAAGTCATTGCAGAGCTATTGAATAGCCTTTGACAAGGTCTGCCATTAAAAGCTTCTGTCTAAGCTCACGGCCATCTCATCCCTTCTTTGTTGTTTCTGATTCTACTTTGACTCGCAAGGCAGTGTCCTTGGACCTATCTTGTTTATATTTCTCATTAAAGATATCTCACTGCGCCTTCGTAATTCCAATCATCTTTTATTCGCTGATTATCTTAATTTTTTTAAAGTGATTAAGTCGTCAGCCGACTTCAATGATCTTTAGGTTAATTTACTCAAGGTAAGCGCATGGTGCCAGCAAAATCCTTTTCTCTTAATTGTGTATAAGTGCATTTTTGTGAGCAAACCTCGAAGCCCGATAGTACATATTTATATTTTGCGTTGATGGCTCTGCTGTTTCTTGACGAAATTAATCGCTTGAGCTTGGTGTTATTTTTGACTCTTGGATTTCTCTGCGGCTTTTTACCTTTTACCTTTTATGTAAGCGCTTACCGCACTTATTATCTTACAATCGATATGCGATTTGATTTAGCCATAATACTAAGTTCCTTATGCAGTATTTGTTAAGAAAATTTATTTATTTCATTGTCATTGTTACTAATGAATTAATAAATACTATCATGATTACGCAATAATAAAAAATTAAGTTTTGATAGAAATAAACAATTTAAATAAATATTAAAGTCTGGAAGTCTTTGCAATGGTAGTCTTAAGACTTAATTAAGTTTTAAATTTAAACTTATGTGTGATGTAAATTAAATTACCATTGCTTTATTATTATTCAAAATCTGTTTAACAGAAGCATTGCTGATCCTATTGTATATAAATATTCTTGATCAGCAGTATCAGCTAAGTCGGTTTAGCCATGACAATGGAAGTACATGAAAAGTCTAAGTTATAGGGTAGCTCGTATTTTTATACGTTACGCTACGTTTTTTATTTTTAATGGATATATTGTTAACATGACAAATTGATAGCATCATTCGCACAATAATTTGGATATTATCTAAAATGCAAGATCAAAAATAAATTCAATTGGTATTCCTCGCAGCATAATTTAAATATAATTATATATTTGAAGACCAATTACAAAATTGAATAGATATGCGATTGATAGTATTTAAAATGTTGTGAAAAATTGGCAACACCCAGTGACGTATGTCTTACAGCGGTTGTTTTACTTTCGGCGATGGCAGTTATTGCCACTTTATATAAATTAAAATATTGACAGATATATTTAGATGTGCTTAATGAATTCGCTTGCAATATGGTCTGTCGTATATTTGACTTATTTTAACAGGGCGAATCAATAAAATATTGCAGGTTATAAGCGTTCACTTGGCTCGCCAACTAGCTTATCAACAGTTTGTGCATGAAAACTGCGATTGCATATTATTTTGAGTGTTTCTACACAAGTGGCTATAAATTAGACACGCGTCTGCAATACAGCAATACATTTGATTATTGATTACTTAAGTAGTATGAAAACACGAAGTTCATATGAAAACACTTAAGAAATAATTTATACCAAAATCCTTATTGCTACGAAAACAAATCTTAATTTAAATAATTAAGCAAGATTTTGGTGGAATACTGATGGCATACAAATTTGTGACGCAGATTATGTCGGGAAGTCGCCAATTATCTTCCCAAATTTGGTGTCTTTAGCTGTTTGAATTGCACCGCTAGGTCTATCGGTTTGTTGACGATTTCTCAACCCCCCGGTGGTCCCAGCGCTCCTTTATTAACAATCTTTCCGACGCTCACATGAACCAAAATATTTGAAAAGTTTTAAGTTTGTAACTTTAAAGACGGACGGACAGACGAATGTCATGCTGGTCATAGCACAAAACCAATAAACTTTTTACATTCGCTATC